>CM051551.1:29214236-29606736 GCA_028022735.1 Gypaetus barbatus
AGGCTCGCGCGGCTGATTTTGGGGCTCGGAAAGAGACCGAGCTGTGCGGCTTTGGGCCCGGAAACAGAGGTGCAGCCCTGCGTTTTTGGGCCTTGAGAACAGGCTCGGCAGCCGGGTTTTTTGGCTCCCAAATGGGCCCCGAGTCAGCTGGTTTGGGGGCCAAAAGCAGAAGCCGGCTTGGCTGGTTTTGCAGGTGGGTGGGAGGGCGTAGGGAGCTGCGGGGGAAAGCAGGGGGTGGGCAAGGTGCGTGGACCTTCCCTGGAGATGGGGGTCCGGTTGTGTCAGACGCCGAAGTTCGGGAGGCCGGCACGCAGCAGGCCGAACTCAACATCTGCGATGGTCTCTGGGGGGGAAGGGTGCTTTTCAGACCCCACGTGCCCTCTTTGAGTCCAGCTCTTCTTTCTACGCTGCTCAGAATAGTTGTTAAGTAATTAATCGCACAGACTGATGAATATTTATACAGCATGTAACTCTGATGTTGAATCCTAATGCTCCAGTTTTGACAGCAGTTGATAGACAACCTTATCGAAAGCCCAGACCGCTGCACATAGCTGGAGCTTGTAAGGAGAAGCAGCTGAAATCAGCCGGAGCATCAGTGCGGAGCCGGGGCTTCAATGAGCCAGAACTGTAGCAAGCGGGAGCCGGAAGGAGGCGGGGTGTCCGCTGTCTGGAGCGTGCATTAGCCAGAGGCAAAATTCCCTGCGGCTGTAATGAGCCGGAGCTGCAATTAGCTGGAGTGTCTTTTCGCCGGAGCGTCCGTCGGCCGGACTGCGCTCCCAGCAGGGCCGAAGAGCGGCCAGGCGCAGGCAGGGCTGTCGGCAGCAAGCGGCTCCGAGCAGCAGGGAGGTGAGTGTCCTTCTGCCAGCGGGGAGCCCGGCCTCTTCCCTCGGGGATCCAATCCACGCCACGCTCCTCTCTCTCTGCGTGGAGGGTCTCTCCCGGTCCGTTCCCGCGGGCGGGAGCGAGGTGGGGGTCCCCCGGCTCTCCTGGGCAGCCCCCGCTGTGGGGGGGGCGCGGGCGAGGCGGCGGCGGCCCCTCGGTACCGGGCAAAGGGGAGAGAAATCGGGCGGTGGGAGCTCCTGGGGTGGGTGCAGAGCCCTTCCGGCAGAATCCTCCCCTGTCTTTTCACCATTGGCTGGGTGGGACAAACAGGTTCCTTTTTTGCCTCCTCTTTTCCCAGCGTCACCTTCCGCGTCACATGAAGAAAATCCTGCATGGTTAATTCCACTTGCTGCTCAGGTAATCGCATGTTATCGGGCTGGGGGAGCGGGGAGAAACATTTGTGAGCTCGAGGGCACTACAGATGCTCCACATCAAACGCACAGAAAAGGCAAATTTGCTGCTAGTGCAGAAAAGGTGATGAAAAAATGCCGTTAACAGATCGTGCCCTGTTCCTGAATTGGTCCCTTGATATGTTTTTGTTTCAGGTGAAAGAACGAAATTTCATCTACGATAAATTCAGAGCTGCCTGTTAGCTTCTTTAGGGTCAAGTGTTTCTCTTCTCTCTGTTCATACTGATTTTATGGGCAAGTTGGAAATAGCCTTTTATTTTTTTTTGTGTATAACTAAAGTTTTAGAAATATGTGGTGTCCCTATAGTTCATTTTTGAGCAGCTAGATGCCATTAGAAATGTAATGAGGGAAACATGATGGAAACTGGTAGTTAAACTTGATTTTTATTTGAAATTTTTTTTTTTTTTTTTTTTTTTTTTTCATTAGAGTGTGGATGGCATGTTGTCCTGTGGCACAATCCGCATTCTGTTCAGCGGAGTCTTCAGTCTAGGACTTGTAAGTAAAAAATTTGTCCTTCCAAAAAAGGACTGGTCATTCATAGGACTGAGGCATAGACTTGGAGAGTCGCTCAAGTACATGATCAGAATTAAAGCCAAATTTCACTTAATGTTGCTGCTGTTGGTCTTCGCTGTCATTGATTTCTCCGCCACTCCCTCATGGATGGGAGCTCTGAATCGTAATTTTTTTCAGTCTCTAATGCTTTTTTTTTTTTTTTCGCCCCGAAAAAGAAAGGCAGCGTCTAAAATTTAATTAGTTTCCTCACAAATGCATGAGTAAATAAAATTTGAGTTATGATTATTAAAACCATAGAAACGACACCAGTCTTGCAGATCTGGACTATTTCTGAACAGGCATTCATCACATGCAAAAGTCGTCAGGGTACAGATCTCCTGCACTTCATGCTCTGACAAGACAATATGCTGAGGCAGGGATGAGCTCTGAAAGTTTAAAAAAAAAAAAAAAAAAAAAAAAAAAAAGGATACAGGGTCACAGTTTTGTTTTGTTGTTGTTTGTTTTTAAAGAGTGCAATATTGACTGGTGCCAGCCTGCAGAGCTCTTCTGCTGCCTGACCTCTCCTTCTCTTTCATGGCTGTAATTGTCATTTGGATAATTGTAGAAGAGCAGTTAAGTTACTTGCCTCTGTGAATGTGCTGGTAATACCGGGAAGGCAAATGCTTGAACCAGTAGTGAATAACTTGGCTACAAGTAGAATTTCTGAAGGAAGAACAGCAGCAGCAACAGGAAGCAAATAGCAAGTTACCAAAAATGTGTGTGTGTCAAACGCATCAAAGCTTCATTGCCAAGTGTTGTTTGGCAATACGTTCCAAATGGCTTTTTTTGGTAAACGTAAGTTTTCAGGAAGTTCAGGGTTGCGCGTGGCAAAACATGTCCCTCTGTGTATGCGTCCTGCTACGTAAATAGCAGGGGTCAATGGCAAGTCCAGTGGCAGGGCTGTCGTTCTCTACTCTCGACATTGCCCATAGTAGTGTTGCGGTATTGAGACCGTAACGGGCGGGCTGAGGAATGGAAGGAGAATGCCTGTTTTCTGTAAGGGCTCGGAATGCCGACCCTTTTCTCTGCCTGCCGCTCCCCCGTGCGCAAGATGAAGCTGTTTTATTTTTCTCCCTTGTTCCTGGTCTAAATATTTCCGAAGCTGCTGCTGCTGTGGGTTTGCAATTTGCGTTACTGCATTTTTGTAGCGTTCTAGTTACGGGTCGTTTCTACTGTGGCGAAGCATCGAGGTACGGTTTTCGGTTTAAAGCGTCAGAAACTACATTCGCCGAAACCGGTAACTCGTGGCGTAGGTGAAACCGATCTGGCGCGTGCAGCTGTGCTCGCAGGGATGCTCGGTGGCTCCTCGGCAAAACGGCAAGGTGTGCGTGTGGACATCTGCGGGGTTGGGCTCTGGGTCCGAGCGCGTTACGTATTTTTGCCGTTGGAAGATGGAATGGAGCGTGTGCCTGCTAGGGCAGTCAAAAGCTAGGAGGGACCCTGAGCGGGTTTGGTGGCAAAACTGCAGTTTTAAAAGATCTTGACCTTTTGGAGAAACAGCCTGGAAAAAATCATTCCTTTTTTGCAACGAGGGAGTTCACAAGGACAGATGTGTTGCTGTGCTCTTAACGAAAATACTCAACGTGGGACGTCTAGGGTGATGAAGTCTTGGCTATACTTAGGCTTGAGAAAATGTATGTAGATACCTATGTCTGTCTTCTGCATGTACCTAAGAAAGTGAGTTCTAGTGAAACTAAACCTGCTAATGAGTCAATAAAAAAAAAAAAAAAAAAAAAGGCACGGTTGTCTAAAAAATGCAAAAGCTCTGGTGGCCTGTGTCAACAATTGTACCAAAGGTGATGCAAAATACTTTTTCCTCCACTCAGTTGTACTGTCTTCACAAACCTTCACAAAAGAAAGGCAGCTTTGGATTCCTGCCCAGCTTTATGCCAACGGGTTTTTTCTTCTCTCAGCTGGATGTCAGCTGGCACCGTTTCGCCGTGGTTGCCCTTTCTTCTGCCATGATGGTACGAGACGGATGGAAAGAATCCATAGTGGTCTGCAAGTACAAGGTACATCCGTGATGTGTGTCTGCATTTTTCCAAAGGTACTTGCAGTATGGCCTTTAACGTTAAGAGTGTGCCAACTCTCCTTCTACGTTTTTTTTTTTTTTTTATGTGAAAGATTTTAACACAAATACTAAAAATAAGTTCTGTTCTGGCGCACGTTACACCTACGCAAAGTTTACTTCCCTCTGTTTATTTTCTCTTCCTGAAAGCATAAGCTTCTGTTTCTGTGCGCTCGCTAGTAAATACTACTGTGACAATAATTTTGTACTAAAAGAGGGAAGAAACTGTTTGCGAGAGTTCAGCTGTTCAGAAGAGACAGACTTTGTTGTCATGAGAAAAGCTTTATGCTTTTGCAGTCCATGAGTTTTTTTTAAATATCTTATAGTAGTACTCAAAAACCTTACTGAGATAATTAGCATCTGTGCTAAAAGCAATCAAGGTCAAAGAAGAGACGTGGACAAAACAGGACAAATTGGCGTCACGTCTGTGTGTTTTCCAGGCTTTCGCAGGAAGCATTAGCAGCCTCGTAACTCGTGACAGTGAGTCCTGAGGTGTTTTTGATGAGTTACTGCTTCAGTAATGTATTTTTTCCTTTAACCTACAGTGTGTAATTTTGACTTCAGTTGGAAAGAGATTTTTCCAAAATGGAAGTCTTCCTCACTCAAAGAAATTTTGTTTTTATGAACTTCCCATCAGAGTGGATCTTCAGAGGTGATTGACTTGACAGTAGAAGTCATCAGTAAGAAGACTTTTCACTCTCCTTTAAAAAAAGGGGGGGGGGGGGGGGGGGAAGTCAATTTCCTTCCAAAGACCCAAGCACAGCCCATCTTCCTAAAGTTGATGGCGTCGCTGGTCTTTGGTTTCTCAGTTGTAACAGTCGAGATGACATGAAAATGTGTTGCTCTGCATGCTTCGGTACAGCCAAAAGCATTAGGAAATCCGCCGGTCCTTTTTGGTAGTCTGAGGTATTGCAGCACTGGGGATTTTACAAATTGACTGGCATTGTTTAAACTGTAACTGCCAGATAGCTGTCGTATATAACTGACTAGGTGTACGTAAGCGGTTAGGTATTTTTCTAAACGTTTTTTTAAAAAGAGAGGCAACTGAATGTTATGGGTTTTTTTTCCTGGTGTTCTGACGGAGTGCTCTGAGGTAGTGTCTTTCTGTCTCGCTTTCAAGGGTGCGTTTCCCTGGCAGTTCAGTAGCATCTCTCCTGGGCAGCGCAGCTGGCCAGGTGTCCCTCCTCATGATGTAAGACACCCAAAACCCCCTAGTCAAATGATAACTGTGTACTTTTGAGATAGGTAATTTAATGGTATGAATTCACAGCTGTGCAAGTTAAGTTACTGCAAAAGGAAAATCAAATACTTTTATAGTATTTTTATTGGATGTATATAAACGTGGGCACACCTTTTTAGTATAAAGTGAATTATTGAGATTTATTCTTTATTTTTCATTTTGCTCTTTGAAGTTTTGCACTTCCCTTTCAGCCTTATTCACCAAACGAGCAAGATGTGCAGCTGCAGCAGCAGCAGCAGCGCAAGGGCTGTAGCTGTCGTGGTGGATCCGTAAGCGTAGATTCTGATTGTGTACAACCTCGTCCCGCAGCCTCCCAGGGCTATCTCCCTGCAGCAGTGCCGTGAGGAAGGGAGGAGACGTTTTCCAACACCGGCAAGAGTGTTTACTTTTACGCCGAGAAGGTGTTCAAAATCGTATCGATTGGCCGAAATGCTGATTTTAAGTGTTCCGATCACTCTAACTTCTACAGGAGGTGGTGTATTTCGAGCTGAGCCGTTTACCTGGAATCCTCCTTTAGCTCAGCTGCTCTTCTTGTGCACCCGCGGCCTCCGCTGGCAGGGCGGTGTGAGAAGCTGGAAGGTCCTTGCCTTAGTATAAACACTGCTTAGCAACAGCTAAAGCATCGGTGTGTTGCCAACGCTATTCTCATCCTCAATCCAAAATGGCCCTGTACCGGCTAGTCAGAAGGAAATTAACTTTATTCCAGCCGAAACCAGGACAACCCCAAGCCCCCTGATTCCGGGTCTGCCACGGAAAAAACCAAACGAATTTGGGACTCCTGGGAAAGCCAAATCCGCCTGGGTTTGTGCAGCTGGAAAGCAAAAAAACCCCACCCCGTTTTCATGCACAAAACCACAACCAAAAGATGACCCCTTTTTGTGTTGTGGAAAAGCACTGAAACACACCCCAAACTGAGTGTTTTGAAAAAGCAAAGAAAGAGCTCCCCAGTTTGGGGGAGATTGGGGGGTGAAGCACAGGCAGTTTGAGGGGCATTGCTGGGGGTCCTCCCAGGTGAGTTGCCTGCTGTGGATCATCCCGGGTGGACTCCCTGGGGTGGGTCGTCGCCACCCGTGTCCCCCCGTGCACCTTTGTACCCTCCCATACCCTCCCCCCGTGTGTGTTTCTCCCCCATATGCCCCCCCGCACCCCCCTCCCCCCCCGTTGCTCTGGCCCACCCCCTTCACCCACGTGAGTTTTTTAACCCACGCGAGTTGTTTCCCCCCCCACGTCCCCTGCTGTCCTACCTCCTGCCCCCCCTCCCTCCTTTCCCTCCTCCATATTCCACACCACCCCCCCCATCATCCGTCAGGCTGCAGACCCCCGGCGTGCTGCCTGCACCCCATTCTCTGTCACTTTTTTCTTCTTTTCCTTACAAGTTGTTGTTGTTGTTGTTGTTGTTTCTTTTTAATTCTTAAACTGTTTTCGTTTCAAGCCACGAGTTTTCTCACTTTCGCCCTTCCGATTGTCTCCCCCCTCCCGCTGGGGGCGGGGGGAGCGAGCGAGCGGTTGCGTGGGGCTTCGCCGCCGGCTGGCGTTAAACCACGACACGAGGTTAGTTGCGAGCCCTGCCTGGCTAATGCTCGAGGCTCTCTACGTCACTCCTGCCATCTTGACGGGCCGTCCTTGTTCTTCATTGCCGCTTTACAGCGAGTGCCTCTTGCTCCGTAAGCAGCAGTACTCGGGCCGTGCAGGTATTGCGCGTTGCAGGCAGCAAAGGGCAGTCGTGACGCTTGCTGGCGGGAGCGGCGAGGAGCGCGGAGCCACGCTCCCGTACGGAGCAAAGATGGAAGCTCCAGGGCTCTACGGTCATCTGCCGAGGCCATCTAATATCCCAACACGCCTCTCTGCTTTCCCTGCTTCGTGTGTAATTACTTTGCACGGCGGAGGGCAGGGCGGTAAGTAACACCGTGCAGCGTCTCTTCGATAAGAGACGAGCCCCGCACGGGAAGCCTTGCGTGCGTGCAAGATGAGGAGAGCAGAGTTCTGGTAGCACAGAGGTGAGGAAAGGTGCGCCCGCCCCAACGGAGCCCCAGGATCACCGGGGTGTCGCTCGTTTGCAGATCGGTCCGCTGGGACGCGCTGTTTCCTGCTGAACAGAGCTGCCCCTCTGGCACAGAGCAGCTTTGGGTCTCTTGTGGCCTGCCTTCAGGCTGTCACCTGCGTTGCATTATGTTTTGGTTTTTGTTTTTTTGTTGTTGTTGTTTTTTTTTTTTTTTTTTTTTTTTTTTTTTTAAATCTCTTGCCGGCATCTGTTGCCTGGCTGCTGTCACTGCCACAACCCTGATGCCACATGCAGACCGATCGAGCGTCCCTGGGGCTTGCTCCAGCGCAACCTGCCCCCCCGTTTGCAGGTTCCCTGTGCTGCTGCTCCTCTCTCGATAATGGGGGGGTGGGGGGGGCAGAGAGAGAAGCAACCGCCCGAATTGTCTGTTCTTTGCACTTGGCTGCTGTAAACGCTCCAGCCGCTGGGGCCCCTTTTGGTGCGGAGGCCGTGAAGATTACTGCCCGGGCTGCGAGTGGGGAAAGGGCAGGGGAACGTAAGCCCTGTACCCGCAGTAATAAGTGGTTTCCGCCTTTGGCTGGCTGGTGTATACTGGGCGGAGCTGTCAGTCACCTCTCATCGGGCTGATGCTCGGGAGAGGATCGTGAAGGGGATGCTGCTGCCCGGCGAGCGAAGGTGGGAACGGGCGTTGGGGAGGGGCGCATGCGCGGTGGCGCGTTTTGAGAAGCGCTCCTGCTGTTGCCTGGCGACCACAACGCGGCAGAGCAGCTCGGGAGCCGCGCATGCGCGGTGGCGCGTTTTCAGGCGCGCCTGCGGTTGCCTATGGTGACGGGGCGGGCGCCACGCTGCCGTAAAGCGCGGCGGTCGGTTTGCGACGTGCCTGCCACGCTGCCGGACAGCGCGGCGTCACCTAGTCGCGAAGAGGCGGGCGCCACTCTGCGGGAAAGCGCGGCGGTGGGTTTGCGACGTGCCTGCCACGCTGCCGGAAAGCGCGGCGTCCTCTCGTCGCGAAGATGCACAAGCCACGCTGCCGTAAAGCGCGGCGGTCGGTTTGCGACGTGCCTGCCACGCTGCCGGACAGCGCGGCGTCACCTAGTCGCGAAGAGGCGGGCGCCACTCTGCGGGAAAGCGCGGCGGTGGGTTTGCGACGTGCCTGCCACGCTGCCGTAAAGCGCGGCAGTCGGTTTGCGACGTGCCTGGCACGCTGCCGGAAAGCGCGGCGTCCCCTCGTCGCGAAGCGGCACAAGCCACGCTGCCGTAAAGCGCGACGGTCGGTTTGCGACGTGCCTGCCACGCTGCTGGAAAGCTCGGTGCGGCGGTTTTTTTGCCGCTGCCCGGCGACCAAAGCTGGGAACTGGCGTTTGGGAGGCTCGCATGCGCCGTGGCGCGTTTTGACAAGAGCTTCTGCTGTTGCCTGGCAACCAAATTGCGGCACATGCGGCTCTGGAGCCGCGCATGCGCGGTGCTGCGTTTTGGCGCCGCTCTGTTCTGCCTCCTATTGAGCAACTTTCGGTACTGCAGCTCTGGAGCAGCGCATGCGTGCTGGCGCGTTTTGACAAGCGCTCTCTTCTGCCACCTACAGACCAGAGTTTGGTACTGCAGCTCTTGAGCAGCGCATGCGCAGTGGCGCGTTTTGGCAAGCGCTCCTGCTGTTGCCTGGCAACCACAACGCGGCCCAGCCGCTGGGAGCCGCGCATGCGCCGTGGCGCGTTTTTCCCAGGGCTCGCCGCTGCCACCGTGCGACCAAGGTTCGGTACTGCAGCTCGGAGGCTGCGAATGCGCGGTGGTGCCCCTGTCCTGCACGTGCCGTCCGACGGTAACGGCAGTGCGATACCGGGGGGAGGTGCCGCCGCGCTCGTTGCTTCCTCCCGCTAAGGAAACGCCGCCGCCGCGCCACGCGCGCGGGGTCGGCGGGCGCGCAAAGCGCGGGACCGCAGCGCCGGTGCCGCCCCTGGGCACGCGCCTCCCGCCGTCCGCTCGCTGCTGCTGCCGCCTCGTGGCCGAAGCGCGGAACTGCAGCGCCGGCACCGCCCAGGTGCGCAGCGCCGCCGCCGCCGCCGCCGCCGCCGCCGCTGCTGCCGCCTTGTGGCCAAAGTGCGGTACTGCAGCCCGGCGTTCGCGCGCCGGTCCCCGGGAGCAGCGTGGCGGCGCGCAGGGTCTCGGCGGCGGCGGGTGAGCGCCGGGACCGCCGGTGAGGCGAGCGATCCCCTCCGGCGGGGGCGGGGGGTGCCTCCTGCCCGCTGGCCGCCCGGGGGTGGCGGGACGGGGATAGCATATGTCCATACGTTTCATGTGGTTTGCTCAAACTTTTATGGTTTGAATATTTTGTACCAGCCGTGGAAACTGGTTTGCTGCTAGGTGACTGGAAGAGTGAGATTTGGTCAATAATTATTAGAAATCTTATACTAACGCTATGATTGAAACAGTAGACAAAAGTATAGCCGAGCAATTAACTAGTAGAGGTAGTTACTCCTAAGTTTTGCCGTTCTTTGCTCTTAGGACTAGATGTTCCCGTACGCTAGATGAGAACCGTGTTGAAACTGACGGCATGTGGTTGAAACTGCGTTAAGCTTCAAGGTCAAAGTGCAAGGACAAGAACAAAGACTTCAAGGACAGCCAGCAAGAGCTTCAAATGCGTCGGCGGTCGCAAAAGCAGCCCTTCGACCCAAATGGATCCTTCATTGCGCACGATCGGATGTAGGCAGTACTAAGGTAATCAGTTGCAATCATTTTTATGGATATGTCTCCTAATCTGATTAACGTGCAATTAGTTGTTCTATATAACCTGTTAGTGCTAAAGCTGTGGCGTGCACGCTAGGTGGAACTATCCCCTGTGCATCCAGCGCTGCGACAAAGAATGCCTGCTTTCTAAAACTCCAAAACGAGCCTTAGAGAGTTTCTTCGACCGGCTTTTCGGTATCAACGGGAAGCTGCAAAGCGGCCGCCGCGGCAGGCTCCGGGTCCGCCGGAGGCGAGCCGGGCCAGGGAGTTCCCCGAGAGCCGACAGAAGGGAAGAGGGGGACGGAGGCGGGCAGCCCCTGGGCGCGGCCACCGGGCGCCTCCCCGAGTCGCCAGAGCTCCCCCGGAGCCTCCCCCGGCGCCGCTCGCCCCGTGCGGCTGCCCCCGGCTCCAGCCCCTCCCCTGGAGCCTGTGCTGTAGCCCCAGGCAGCCCCCAGGCCCTGTCGTGAGGGCAGCAAGCTGGCCCTCAGTGCATCTCCAGAAGCCTCTGCAGAAGGAGGGGGCTCTGGCCAGGGGCCATCTGTGGTAACGAGTCGATGCTTCTCTTTCGCAGAGGCTGCGCTGGCGGCGTGGTTGTCTGTTCCTCCCTTGGGGATACCGTCGACTGCGGCAGCCTCAGGCTTGCGTGGGCTGTCTCCGCCTGGCCTCCCTCTCCTCGCGGCGCGGGAGCGCAAAGGGACGGGCAGAGCACTTGCCAGCTGTGGACGGGAGCTGCTGCGGCTCAAGCTGGAGAGGCCAGAGAAAGGTAGAGAAGAAGAAATGGAAGGCCCTCCGGCCGGCAGCTGCCTCCCGCTGCAGGCGAGAGAGAGCCTGCTTCTCCGCGTGTGGAAGGATCCCTCTTCGTAGTCCACAGCGGGTCAGACCGCCAAGGTGCACCGCAGGGTCTGTATGCAGCGCCGACAGTGCGGTACGGCCACGTAGCGTGGGGAGTGAGCGAGGTTCCGCGCCTAGGAAGCCTCGTCTTGCAAGACCCGTGAGACACGTGTTCTCTTAGGTGGAGGACAGCCGTGCAGCCGGAGTTACAGAAGAGGAGGGGAGCGGGAGGGGAGCGGGAGAGGAGCCGAAAGAAGCGTCTGAACTGGCAAATTGTCCGGGCGGCGCCAAGAACAAGAGCTGTGGTGAGCCCCGGGCCCTCGGGGCCCTGTCTCCCCTCTTCTGCGTTCTGTTCCCTCCCTGCCCCTCCCCTGGCCCCCTCTCTTTCCCACACCACTGCTTTTTTTTTTGTTTGTTTTTGCCCCCTGCCTTGTACCTCCTTTCTCCATCTTGCTCTGAGCAGCACCCTGTCCCCATCTTTTCGGGCCTCCCTCTCTCTGCCCTGGAGCCTGTGGCTTTTTTTTTCCCTTCTCCGTCTCTGTCCAGCTCCTGGCCACTATTGTTGCATTCCTCCCTCTCTGTCCTGTGGCCTGTCGGTATTTTTGCTGTCTCTCGCTCTCTCTGTCCGTCTCCCTGTCCCTGTTGTTCCAGGTCTTCCCTCTTGGCTCTGTAGCACGTGACAAGTTGATGTATTCCTCTGTCTCTCTTTATCCTGCCTCCCTCCCCTCATTTTGAATTCCTCCCTCTCTGTCCTGCGGCCTGTCAGTGTTCTGCCCTTTCTCCATCTCACTCTGTCTTGTTCCCTCTCCCGGTTTTTCAAAGTCTTCCCTTTCTGCCCCCTAGCCCGTTGCTATGTTTTTCTTTCCCTGCCTCGGTCTGCCCGGCCCCTGTCCCTCTTTCTTCATTCCTCCCTATCTGCTGTGTCGCCCGTCGCTTCTTTTCTTTCTCCCTCCCTCTCTGTCCGTCTCGCTGTCCCCATTTTTAAACTCTCCTTCTTGGCCTGGTAGCCTGCTGCAGATCTTTCCTTCCTCGATCTCTCTCTGTCCAACCCCCTGTCGCTAATTTTTAGTGCCCTCCTCTCTCTCTGGAAGCCTGTCAGGACTTTCCCTCTTCTCAGTCTCTCGGTCCAGCTCCCTGTCCCTGTCTTTTAAGTCCTTCCTCTCTGCCCTGCTACCCAACACCATTTTTTTTCCCCTCCGTCTCTCTTGATCCGACTCAAGATCCTGATTTTTTACATTCCTCCCGCTCTGCCCTGTAGCCTGTCACTTGCGAAGTTCTCTTCCTCTGCCTCTCTCCGTCCAGCTCCTGGCGCCTCTTTTGTACTTCCTTCCTCCGTACCGTGTAGCCTGTTGCTTTCTCCCGCTTATTTCTCAGTCTCTCTCTCTGGCTCCCCACCCCTGTTTTTTCATTCCCCTCTCTCTGCCCCGCAGCCCGTCGGTAGTTTTTTTCTTTCTCTGGCTCCTTCTTTCCAGTTCCCAGGCCCTGGTTTTCAATTTTGGCCTTCTTGGCCCCGCGCCACGTTGCAACTTCATTTCTCTCGCCGTCTCTCCCGGTCCGGCTCCCTGCCAGGATTTTTTAATTCTTTCCTATCTGTCTTGTAGCCCATCGCGGCTTTTTATTTTCCCTGTCTTTACTTAGTCTTTTCTAATTCCTCTCTCTCTGCCCTGTACGTGCCACTCTTTAGAATTTCATGCCCTAACCTCTCTCTGTAGATTGCTCCCAGTCCCATTTTTTTAAATTCCTCCCTCTCTGTCCTGTGGCCTGTTGCGATTCGTTCTTTCTGTGTCTCTCCTTTTTCCGGCTCTTGGTCCCTGTTTTTCAGTTTCTCCCTCTCGGCCCCGTAGCACGATGCTGTTATCTGTCTTTCCTCATCTCTCTCTTGTCCAGCTCCCTGTCCTGGTTTTGTAATTCCTCGCTCTCTTCCCTGCAGCCTGTCGCTATTCTTCTGTTCTCTGTCCTGCTCCCTCTCCCGAGTCTTTAATTGCTCCCTCTCTGCCTTGTAGCCCGTCGCAGGGTTTTTTCCCCCTTTCTTCATAGCTCTCTGTCCGGCTCCCTGTCCCTACTTTTTAATTCTTCCCTCGCGGCCCTGCGGCCTGTTGCCATCTTCCCTTTCTCCGTCTCTCTCTCTGTGCAGCTGTCGGGGTTTAAGCCCAGCTGGCAACAAAGCACCGAGAAGCCGCTCGCTCACTCCTCCGCCCAGGCGGGATGAGGAGGAGAAAATACAAAGAAACGCTGGCGGGCTGAGACAAGGACAGGGAGGGATCACTCGCCACTTATGGTCACGGGCAAAAACCAGACTCAACTTGGGGACAAAACAAAATCAATTTAATTTAATACCAATCAAATCGAAACAAGGATAACGAGAAGTAAAACCGAACCTTAGAAGACCTTTCCCCCACCCCTCCCTCCTTCCCGGCTCAACTCCGCTCCCGGTTTTCTCCACCTCCTCCCTTCGACAGCACAGGGGGACGGGGAATGGGGGTTGGGGTCCGCTCATCCCACCTTGTCTCTGCCGCTCCTTCCTCCTCAGGGGGAGGACTCCTCACGCTCTTCCCCTGCTCCCGCGTGGGGTCCCTCCCACGGGCGACGCTCCTCCACAAACTTCTCCGGCGTGGGTCCTTCCCACGGGCTGCAGTCCTTCAGTCACAGGCTGCTCCAGCGCGGGCTTTCCCACGGAGTCGCGGCCGTCTTCGGGGCATCCGCCTCCTCCGGCGTGGGGTCCTCCACTGGTGGCAGGTGGGCGTCTCCTCCAGCGTTCACCTCCGTGGGCTGCAGGGGCATCCCCTCCTCCGGCACACCTCCTCGCCCTCCTTCTTCGCCGACCTCCGTATCTGCGGAGGTTTTTCTCTCATGTTCCACTCCCCTCTCCACCGCAGGTTCCCCTTCGTAAATCTGTTCTCCCAGAGGCGCTACCGCCGTCACTGATGGGCTCGGCCTTGGCCAGAGGCAGGTGCGGCTTGGAGCCAGGGAAGCTTCTAGCAGCTTCTCCCAGGAGCCACCCCTGTAGCCCCGTCCCCGGCTACCACACCCAAACCAACAGCTGCAGGTCCCTTCCTTCTTCAGATTGCTCCCTCTCTGTCTTGGTGCCCATCATGGTTTTTCCTTTCTCTGTGTCTCTGGCCGGCTGGCTCCCACTCCCTGTTTTTCAATGTCTTCTTTCTCCACCTCTCTGTCCAGCTCTGGATCCCAATTTTTAATTCCTCCTTCTCTTCCCTATAGCTCCTCTTTCTTTTTTCCCTGGCTTTTTAGCCTTCCTCCCCGCCCCCCCTACTTGCTCCGTCTCCCTATGTTCTAATTCCTCCCTCTCTACCCTCTAGCTGTTGCTGTACTTCCTGTGTGTGTCACGGTGCGTCTGGGTCCTCGTCCCCATCTTTTCATTCCTCCCTTTCCTCCCCAGAGCCTGTTGTTAACAATTGTCTTTCACTGTCTCTCTGCATTCGGCTCCGGATCCCTGTTTTTTCCTTCCTCCCTCTCTTGGCCCTTTTGCCCCTGGCTATTTTTGCTTTCTTCAGCTCTCCGTGCCTGGCTCCGTCTCCCTGTTTCTTCATTCCTCTCTCTCTCTGTCCTGGAGCCCGTCAGCATTTTTTCTCGCTCTGGCTCTCTTTGTCTGGCTCCCTGTCCCTGTTGTTCAGTTTCTTCGTTCTCAGCCCTGTGGCACGTGGCGATTCTGTTTCTTTCTCCGCCTCTCCTTTCTCAGCTCTTAATCCCCGTCCCTTTCTCCATCTCATTCTCTCTTGCTTCCCATCCCTGTTTTTGAATTCCTCCCTCTCTGCCACGTAGCCCGTCACTTTTTTCTTTTCCCCGTCTCCCTACGTCCGTCTCGCTGCCCCCGCTTTTTAATTCTTCCTCTCTGCCCTGTGCCCCGCCGCTATTTTTGCCTTTCTCCGTCCCTCTCGGTCCGGCTCCCTGTCCCTATGTATTCATTCCTTCCTCTTTCTCCTGCGCACACCGCTGTTCCCTGCGACCTCCGTCTCTCTCTGTCCGGCTCCCCGTCCCCAGTTCTGAGGTCCTCCCTCTGCCCCCCGTAGCCTGTGTGGATTTTTGCCTCGGTCTCTCTCCCTGCTGCTATTTTTTATTTCCTCCCTACCTGTCTTGTAGCCCGTTAGTGGTTTTTTTCCCCCTTCTTCCTCCACGTCTCTCTGTTTGGATCCCGGTCTCTGTTCTTTAATTCCTCCCTCTTCTCCGTAGCCCACCACTATATTTTTCCGTTCTCCATCGCGCTCTGTCCGGTCCCGTGTTCCTACTTATCAGTTCCTCCCTCTCTGCCCCACGGCCTGTCGCTGCTCCCCATTTTACTTCTGCCTCCCTCTCTGTCCGGATCCCTGCCCCTGCTTTTTGAGTTCCCCCCCTCTCTGTCCTGTCGCCCGTGCAATCTTTTGCCTTTCTCCGTCTCTCTCTAGCCAGCTCTCTGTCCCCGTTCATTAACTCCTCCCTCTCGCCCCGTGGCCTGTCGCGTGTGTCCTTTCTCCATCTCACCGTCTCTGGTTCCCCGATGACCCTACTTCAGAATTCCTCCGCGCTTCTTTCTGTACACATTGCTATTTGTCCTGGTTTCGGCCCGGATAGACTTAATTTTCTTTCTAGTAGCCGGTATAGTGTTCCGTTTTGGATTTAGTACGAGAAGAATGTCGGTAACACACTGATGTTTTCCGTTGTTGCCAAGTATTTATACGAAGTCAGTTTGTACTGAGTTTAGACTAAGTCACGGATTTTTCAGCTTCTCATGCCCGGCCAGCGAGAAGGCTGGAGGGGCACAAGAAGTTGCGAGGGGACACAGCCGGGAAAGCGGACCCAAACTGGCCAAAGGGATATTCCATACCGTGCGACATCAGGCCCGGTATATAAACTGGGGGGAGTTGGCCTGCGGGGCGGGGGGGGAGGATATCACTGCTCGGGAACTGGCTGGGCATCGGTCAGCGAGTGGTGAGCAATTGCATTGTGCATCACTTGTTTTGTACGTTGCAATTCTTCTATTATTATTATTATTTTATTATTGTCATTTTATTATTGTTATTATTGTCATTATTATTTTCTTCCTTTCTGTCCTGTTAAACTGTTCTTATCTCAACCCATGAGTTTTCCTTTCCCCCCCTTCCCCCTGGGCGGGGAGGAAGTAAGGGAGCGGCTGCGTGGGACTTAGTTGCTGGCTGGGGTTAAACCACAACGCTACTCTTCTTGCTCTCCAGCTCTCTTTTTTTTCTGCCTCCGTGTCCCTATGTCTTAATTTTTCCCTCTCTGCCCTGTAGCGTGTAGCTATGCGGTTTGGTTTGCGTTGCTCCACCCCGCCGCCCCCCCCGCCCCAGCCCTTCCCTCCATCGTTTGCTGTCCGGGCTCCCTGACCCTGTTCTTTCCTTCTTCCCTCTCTGCCCTGCTCTTTGACACTGTTTTGTCCTTCTCCACCTCTCTCCGTCCAACTCCCTGCCCCTGTTCTGCTTTCCTCCCTCTCTGTTGTGCTGCCCGTCCCAGGTTTTTCCTGCATCTCCACCCTGCTCCCCGGCCGGCCGGCCGGCCTTCTTGGTCGGTCTCTGTGCCGCTCCCCCTCCCTCTTTGCGCTGCCTCCCCTCCTCTCTCCCTGCCGCTTCGTTCTCCGTCCCTCTGGGGCTCCCTGTCGCCGTGCTCCTCTCTGGGCCCCGCTCCCTGCTTTCTCGTGCTTTCTCGCTACGCCCCCGCTGCCCGGCCAGCTGCCGCTTTTCTCCTCTCTTCTAGTGTCCTGCTCCTTGGTTTTGGCAGCCTTCGCCTCTGCCCAGCAGCCCATCGCTCCAGGAGCCAGCCGACCGACCCTGCGTTCCCCGACGGACCGACGAGCGTGGCTCTGGGACCGACTGCCGAGGTGTCCCAGGGGCAGGGGGAGCGTCGGGGGCCCCGAGCCCCGGAGCAGACTCGCTCGCTCGCGGGACTCGTTAGGTGCGCGACTGAATAAACGCTCGCTGTCCCCTTTGCCCTCCCGGCTGCGTTTGCGCTCCCTTTGCACGGGGCGAGGGGCCGTGAGGGAGCCCAGGGGAGGAGGAGGAGGTGAGGCTCGGGGGGGGTCGGGCCATGCCCCCCCCGTTCCTGCTGGGCTCCAGCTGCGGGCCGGGGCTGGAGGAGCCCCAGGTGCGGGCGGTGAGGCTGATGGCGAGGGCCCCTCCCTGTAAAGGGGGGGCTGCCGGGGGAGGGGGCCGGTGGGAGCGGAGTGGAGCGGTGGCCGGGCTGCGGCTGCCCCGAGGGAGAAGGTCAGCGGGGCCGGGCGCCCCTCGCACCGCGAACGTCCCAGGCGGGGGTGGCCCGGGGGAGGTGGGGGCCGCCTGTGCCCAGGCCGCGGGTCCCGGGGGGCTCACTGGGGGGCGGGGGGGGCACTGGGCCCCGTGGCGCGGCTGCGCAGTCCCCGGCGGGTCCCGGGGAAAGCCCCGAGGAGGACGGCGCGGTCCGTGTCGGACGCAGGGAGCGGCAGCGAGGCCGCGCCGTGCCGGGGCGGCGGGCGCTGCCCGGAGACAGAGCCGGGCGGGGGGTGCGGCGCCGTGCCGGAGCCGGCGGCGGGGACTGTCTGGAGCCGGAGCCGGAGCCGGGCGGCGGGAGCTGCCCGGAGCGGCGCTGGGGGCTCGGCGGGGCTTGGGGCTGCGCCGGCGGGGGGGTGGGCGGGAACGGAGACGGTGTCCCCGCGGGGTCAGGAAGCAGGGCGGGCTGCCTCCCGGGGCATGCCGGGAGCTGTAGTTTCCGCGGACGCGGGGGCCGGGCAGCAGCGTGGCTCTCGGGCGCGTGCGGCGCGGCGTAGTCGTCGCTGCCGCCGCGGCCCTCGCCGCACGGCGCGAGGTGTAGTCGCGTTGCCGGTTTCGCGGTTTTCGGCGGGCTTCCGGCTGCGCCCGCTCCCCGCCTAGCCGTGCGTACGCGCCTCCAGAGCGCATGCGCCGTAGCGCGCCGTCCGGCGCGTGGGGCAGCCCGGCGTTCGCGCGCCGTCGGCGGCCGGCGCGTGCGCGGTGCCCGGGAGCAGCGTGGCGGCGCGCAGGGCGCGGGTCTCGGCGGCAGCGGCTGAGCGCCGGGACCGCCGGTGAGGCGAGCGATCCCCTCGGGCGGGGGCGGGGGCGGTGGGACGGGACGGGACGGGAAGCTGCAAAGCGGCCGCCGCGGCAGGCTGCCGGTCCGCCAGAGGCGAGCCGGGCCAGGGCAGCCCCAGGGAGTTCCCCGAGGGCCGAGAGAAGGGAAGAGGCGTGGGAGGCGGCCACCCCCCAGGCGCGGCCGCCGGGCGCCTCCCCGAGTCGCCAGAGCTCCCCCGGCGCCGCTCGCCCCGTGCGGCTGCCCCCGGCTCCAGCCCCTCCCCTGGAGCCTGTGCTGTAGCCCCCGGCAGCCCCCAGGCCCTGTCGTGAGGGCAGCAAGCTGGCCCTCCGGTGTTCTCGAGCCTGCCTTAACGTGGGTGCCGTTAGCAGCAGCGCGGGGAAGGAGCGGCGTCTGCGGAAGCCCCTGTGGAAGGAGGGGCTCCGGCCAGGGTCGAGCTACGGTAGTAATGGTCACTGCTGCTTCTTTCCCTCTCCCAGAGGCCACGCTGTGGACGCGGTTGTCCGTTTGTGCCCTGGGGATGCCGTCGACTGCAGCAGCCTCAGGCTTGCGCGGGCTGTCTCTGCCTGGCCTCCCTCTCCTCGCCACAAAAGCACAAAGGGACAGGCGGAGCGGCGCTTGCTGGCTGCGGACAGGAGCTGCTGGAGCTGGAGAGGCCAGAGAAAGGTAGAGAAGAAGAAACGGAAGGCCCTCCGGCCGGTAGCTGCCTCCCGCTGCAGGCAAGAGAGAGCCTGCCTCTCCGGGTGTGGAAGGATCCCTCCTTGTAGTCCCCAGCAGGTCAGCCCGCCAGGGTCTGTATGCATGACCAGCAGCGCGGTACGGCCACGTAGTGAGCGAGCGAGCGAGGCTACATGTCTAGGAGGCCTCATCTCTTAAGAGCTGTGAGACACTCACGTGTTCCATGATGTGGAGGACAGCCAAGCGACTGGAGTTACAGAGGAGGAAAGGAGGAGAGAAGGAGAAAGAAGCGTCTGAGCTGGCAAGGTCTCCTGGCAGCTCCAAGAGCGAGAGCTGTGGTGAGTCCTGGGCCCTCGGGGCCCTGTCGCTCCTCTTGTGCATCCCGGTCCCTCCCTCCCCCTCTCCTGGCCCCCTCTCTTTCCCATGCTGCTGTGATGTTTCGGGGTTTTTTTGGTTTGGTTTGGGGTTTTTTTTTTGCTTCCCTGTACCTCTCCTCTTCTGTCTGTTCTCTTGTCCTGCTCCCTCTTCCTCTCCCCCTTTCTCTCTCTTGTTCGACTGCCCCCTTTTCTTTTTCTCTCTGCGTTCTTGTCCTGCTCCCTCTCCCTTTTCCCCGCCCCCCCCCTTTGTCCTGCAGCCAGTCGCTGTTTTTTCCTTTTCCATCTCCTTGTCCTGATCTGCATCTGCCTCTTCCTTTCCCCCGCCCCCCCCCCCCATTTCTCTGGCCTGTTCCCTGGCGTTCTTTTCCTCTCTGCGCCTGTACGTGCCGCTGTGTGTCCCTGCCTTCCTATCTCTCGTCTTCCTACTTTCTCCTTCTCTCTCTATCCCTTTGTCTTGCTCGCTGTTGCTGTTTGGTTTTTTTTATTCTGGATCTCACTGTCCCCGTCCTCCTTCCTGTTCATCTCTTACTCTCCCTGACCCTTTGTGCTGCTTCCTGCCCCTTTTTTATTCGCCCTCCCTTTCTCTGCAGGGCTCCTAATACCTCTCTTTCTAAATTCCCCAACCCCCTGTGCTTCTCACGGTCTCTGTCTTTCTCTCTCTCTCTCGTTGTCATTGTTGTTGTCTGTCGCTCTGTCTGGCTTCCCGTCCCGTCATTTCTCGCTGTATCCCTTTGTCCCGCTCCCTGCTCGTATTCGCATTCCTCTCTGTCTTGTTGACCGTCCCAGTTTTTTATCTCCGTCCTGCCGCTGTCCTGATTTTTCCTTCTCTGCCGTGTTCCCTGTCCCTCTTTCTGTCTCTTTTCCTCTGTCCCTGCTGCTTATTTCTCCATCTCTGTCCAGACCCCTGTCCCTTCCCCCCGCCTTGCTGTCCCTCCGCCTTGCTTTCTTTCGCTGCCTTTTTCTGTCTGTCTTTCTCTGTCCCCTTCTCTCTCCCGTCCTTTCTAACTGTGTCCCCCTATCCAGCTAGCTGTCTCTTCTTTCTTTTTTTTCTGTTCCTCGGTATTTTATTCTTTTTCCGTATTTCTCTCCCACTGCCCGTCGCAGTTGGTTTTTTCCCCTCCGACGCTGGCCTGCTCTTTGTCCCTTTTTTCCTCTCTCTGTCCTCCCGTTGTGCTCCCTGTGTCTATTTAATTCCTTCATATCTGTCCTGGAGCCCATCGCTATTTTTTTTTTCCTCTTCCGTCCCTTTGTCCTGCTCCCCGTCCTTGTCTGTCTTTCCCTCAGTTCTGCCTCCCGTCCTTTTTTCCTTTCTTGCTCCATCTCTCTGTCCTGCTCCCTATCCCCCCCCCCCCGCTCTGTTTCTGTGTCCTTCTCCTTGCCTTTCCCCACACTCTCTGTCTTGTTCCCTCTTTGGTTTTATTGTTTTCTGGGTGGCTGGGCCCGGCTCCCCGTGGGGTTGCTTCGGCTGGGGGGGCTGGGGCGCGGGCCTGGCCGTGCCGGTGATGCCGGGGAAATAAAGCCTGCAACGGCACTAAGGAAGCGACGCCCTGCCTGTGCTGGGGCTGCCCCGCAGAGGCGTGGGGCCGGGCCCTCCGCAGTTCCCGAGCACTGCCCAAAACTGCGTGTGGGGCCCCGGGGGTGCAGGGCTGTGGGGTGGCTACGCTCGGCATCGCCCACGGGCACTGCAGGGTCAGAAATGGAGACCGAGTTTTCTGTTCTGGGGCTTGAAAACAGGCTCGCGCGGCTGATTTTGGGGCTCGGAAAGAGACCGAGCTGTGCGGCTTTGGGCCCGGAAACAGAGGTGCAGCCCTGCGTTTTTGGGCCTTGAGAACAGGCTCGGCAGCCGGGTTTTTTGGCTCCCAAATGGGCCCCGAGTCAGCTGGTTTGGGGGCCAAAAGCAGAAGCCGGCTTGGCTGGTTTTGCAGGTGGGTGGGAGGGCGTAGGGAGCTGCGGGGGAAAGCAGGGGGTGGGCAAGGTGCGTGGACCTTCCCTGGAGATGGGGGTCCGGTTGTGTCAGACGCCGAAGTTCGGGAGGCCGGCACGCAGCAGGCCGAACTCAACATCTGCGATGGTCTCTGGGGGGGAAGGGTGCTTTTCAGACCCCACGTGCCCTCTTTGAGTCCAGCTCTTCTTTCTACGCTGCTCAGAATAGTTGTTAAGTAATTAATCGCACAGACTGATGAATATTTATACAGCATGTAACTCTGATGTTGAATCCTAATGCTCCAGTTTTGACAGCAGTTGATAGACAACCTTATCGAAAGCCCAGACCGCTGCACATAGCTGGAGCTTGTAAGGAGAAGCAGCTGAAATCAGCCGGAGCATCAGTGCGGAGCCGGGGCTTCAATGAGCCAGAACTGTAGCAAGCGGGAGCCGGAAGGAGGCGGGGTGTCCGCTGTCTGGAGCGTGCATTAGCCAGAGGCAAAATTCCCTGCGGCTGTAATGAGCCGGAGCTGCAATTAGCTGGAGTGTCTTTTCGCCGGAGCGTCCGTCGGCCGGACTGCGCTCCCAGCAGGGCCGAAGAGCGGCCAGGCGCAGGCAGGGCTGTCGGCAGCAAGCGGCTCCGAGCAGCAGGGAGGTGAGTGTCCTTCTGCCAGCGGGGAGCCCGGCCTCTTCCCTCGGGGATCCAATCCACGCCACGCTCCTCTCTCTCTGCGTGGAGGGTCTCTCCCGGTCCGTTCCCGCGGGCGGGAGCGAGGTGGGGGTCCCCCGGCTCTCCTGGGCAGCCCCCGCTGTGGGGGGGGCGCGGGCGAGGCGGCGGCGGCCCCTCGGTACCGGGCAAAGGGGAGAGAAATCGGGCGGTGGGAGCTCCTGGGGTGGGTGCAGAGCCCTTCCGGCAGAATCCTCCCCTGTCTTTTCACCATTGGCTGGGTGGGACAAACAGGTTCCTTTTTTGCCTCCTCTTTTCCCAGCGTCACCTTCCGCGTCACATGAAGAAAATCCTGCATGGTTAATTCCACTTGCTGCTCAGGTAATCGCATGTTATCGGGCTGGGGGAGCGGGGAGAAACATTTGTGAGCTCGAGGGCACTACAGATGCTCCACATCAAACGCACAGAAAAGGCAAATTTGCTGCTAGTGCAGAAAAGGTGATGAAAAAATGCCGTTAACAGATCGTGCCCTGTTCCTGAATTGGTCCCTTGATATGTTTTTGTTTCAGGTGAAAGAACGAAATTTCATCTACGATAAATTCAGAGCTGCCTGTTAGCTTCTTTAGGGTCAAGTGTTTCTCTTCTCTCTGTTCATACTGATTTTATGGGCAAGTTGGAAATAGCCTTTTATTTTTTTTTGTGTATAACTAAAGTTTTAGAAATATGTGGTGTCCCTATAGTTCATTTTTGAGCAGCTAGATGCCATTAGAAATGTAATGAGGGAAACATGATGGAAACTGGTAGTTAAACTTGATTTTTATTTGAAATTTTTTTTTTTTTTTTTTTTTTTTTTCATTAGAGTGTGGATGGCATGTTGTCCTGTGGCACAATCCGCATTCTGTTCAGCGGAGTCTTCAGTCTAGGACTTGTAAGTAAAAAATTTGTCCTTCCAAAAAAGGACTGGTCATTCATAGGACTGAGGCATAGACTTGGAGAGTCGCTCAAGTACATGATCAGAATTAAAGCCAAATTTCACTTAATGTTGCTGCTGTTGGTCTTCGCTGTCATTGATTTCTCCGCCACTCCCTCATGGATGGGAGCTCTGAATCGTAATTTTTTTCAGTCTCTAATGCTTTTTTTTTTTTTTTCGCCCCGAAAAAGAAAGGCAGCGTCTAAAATTTAATTAGTTTCCTCACAAATGCATGAGTAAATAAAATTTGAGTTATGATTATTAAAACCATAGAAACGACACCAGTCTTGCAGATCTGGACTATTTCTGAACAGGCATTCATCACATGCAAAAGTCGTCAGGGTACAGATCTCCTGCACTTCATGCTCTGACAAGACAATATGCTGAGGCAGGGATGAGCTCTGAAAGTTTAAAAAAAAAAAAAAAAAAAAAAAAAAAAAAGGATACAGGGTCACAGTTTTGTTTTGTTGTTGTTTGTTTTTAAAGAGTGCAATATTGACTGGTGCCAGCCTGCAGAGCTCTTCTGCTGCCTGACCTCTCCTTCTCTTTCATGGCTGTAATTGTCATTTGGATAATTGTAGAAGAGCAGTTAAGTTACTTGCCTCTGTGAATGTGCTGGTAATACCGGGAAGGCAAATGCTTGAACCAGTAGTGAATAACTTGGCTACAAGTAGAATTTCTGAAGGAAGAACAGCAGCAGCAACAGGAAGCAAATAGCAAGTTACCAAAAATGTGTGTGTGTCAAACGCATCAAAGCTTCATTGCCAAGTGTTGTTTGGCAATACGTTCCAAATGGCTTTTTTTGGTAAACGTAAGTTTTCAGGAAGTTCAGGGTTGCGCGTGGCAAAACATGTCCCTCTGTGTATGCGTCCTGCTACGTAAATAGCAGGGGTCAATGGCAAGTCCAGTGGCAGGGCTGTCGTTCTCTACTCTCGACATTGCCCATAGTAGTGTTGCGGTATTGAGACCTTAACGGGCGGGCTGAGGAATGGAAGGAGAATGCCTGTTTTCTGTAAGGGCTCGGAATGCCGACCCTTTTCTCTGCCTGCCGCTCCCCCGTGCGCAAGATGAAGCCGTTTTATTTTTCTCCCTTGTTCCTGGTCTAAATATTTCCGAAGCTGCTGCTGCTGTGGGTTTGCAATTTGCGTTACTGCATTTTTGTAGCGTTCTAGTTATGGGTCGTTTCTACTGTGGCGAAGCATCGAGGTACGGTTTTCGGTTTAAAGCGTCAGAAACTACATTCGCCGAAACCGGTAACTCGTGGCGTAGGTGAAACCGATCTGGCGCGTGCAGCTGTGCTCGCAGGGATGCTCGGTGGCTCCTCAGCAAAACGGCAAGGTGTGCGTGTGGACATCTGCGGGGTTGGGCTCTGGGTCCGAGCGCGTTACGTATTTTTGCTGTTGGAAGATGGAATGGAGCGTGTGCCTGTTAGGGCAGTCAAAAGCTAGGAGGGACCCTGAGTGGATTTGGTGGCAAAACTGCAGTTTTAAAAGATCTTGACTTTTTGGAGAAACAGCCTGGAAAAAATCATTCCTTTTTTGCAACGAGGGAGTTCACAAGGACAGATGTGTTGCTGTGCTCTTAACGAAAATACTCAACGTGGGACGTCTAGGGTGATGAAGTCTTGGCTATACTTAGGCTTGAGAAAATGTATGTAGATACCTATGTCTGTCTTCTGCATGTACCTAAGAAAGTGAGTTCTAGTGAAACTAAACCTGCTAATGAGTCAATAAAAATAAAAAAAAAAAAAAAAAAAAAAAAGGCACGGTTGCCTAAAAAATGCAAAAGCTCTGGTGGCCTGTGTCAACAATTGTACCAAAGGTGATGCAAAATACTTTTTCCTCCACTCAGTTGTACTGTCTTCACAAACCTTCACAAAAGAAAGGCAGCTTTGGATTCCTGCCCAGCTTTATGCCAACGGGTTTTTTCTTCTCTCAGCTGGATGTCAGCTGGCACCGTTTCGCCGTGGTTGCCCTTTCTTCTGCCATGATGGTACGAGACGGATGGAAAGAATCCATAGTGGTCTGCAAGTACAAGGTACATCCATGATGTGTGTCTGCATTTTTCCAAAGGTACTTGCAGTATGGCCTTTAACATTAAGAGTGTGCCAACTCTCCTTCTACGTTTTTTTTTTTTATGTGAAAGATTTTAACACAAATACTAAAAATAAGTTCTGTTCTGGCGCATGTTACACCTACGCAAAGTTTACTTCCCTCTGTTTATTTTGTCTTCCTGAAAGCATAAGCTTCTGTTTCTGTGCGCTTGCTAGTAAATACTACTGTGAAAATAATTTTGTACTAAAAGAGGGAAGAAACTGTTTGCGAGAGTTCAGCTGTTCAGAAGAGACAGACTTTGTTGTCATGAGAAAAGCTTTATGCTTTTGCAGTCCATGAGTTTTTTTAAATATCTTATAGTAGTACTCAAAAACCTTACTGAGATAATTAGCATCTGTGCTAAAAGCAATCAAGGTCCAAGAAGAGACGTGGACAAAACAGGACAAATTGGCGTCGCGTCTGTGTGTTTTCCAGGCTTTCCCAGGAAGCATTAGCAGCCTCGTAACTCGTGACAGTGAGTCCTGAGGTGTTTTTGATGAGTTACTGCTTCAGTAATGTATTTTTTCCTTTAACCTACAGTGTGTAATTTTGACTTCAGTTGGAAAGAGATTTTTCCAAAATGGAAGTCTTCCTCACTCAAAGAAATTTTGTTTTTATGAACTTCCCATCAGAGTGGATCTTCAGAGGTGATTGACTTGACAGTAGAAGTCATCAGTAACAAGACTTTTCACTCTCCTTTAAAAAAAGGGGGGGGGGGGGGGGGAAGTCAATTTCCTTCCAAAGACCCAAGCACAGCCCATCTTCCTAAAGTTGATGGCGTCGCTGGTCTTTGGTTTCTCAGTTGTAACAGTCGAGATGACATGAAAATGTGTTGCTCTGCATGCTTCGGTACAGCCAAAAGCATTAGGAAATCCGCCGGTCCTTTTTGGTAGTCTGAGGTATTGCAGCACTGGGGATTTTACAAATTGACTGGCATTGTTTAAACTGTAACTGCCAGATAGCTGTCGTATATAACTGACTAGGTGTACGTAAGCGGTTAGGTATTTTTCTAAACGTTTTTTTAAAAAGAGAGGCAACTGAATGTTATGTTTTTTTTTTTCCTGGTGTTCTGACGGAGTGCTCTGAGGTACTGTCTTTCTCTCTTGCTTTCAAGGGTGCGTTTCCCTGGCAGTTCAGTAGCATCTCTCCTGGGCAGCGCAGCTGGCCAGGTGTCCCTCCTCATGATGTAAGACACCCAAAACCCCCTAGTCAAATGATAACTGTGTACTTTTGAGATAGGTAATGTAATGGTATGAATTCACGGCTGTGCAAGTTAAGTTAATGCAAAAGGAAAATCAAATACTTTTATAGTATTTTTATTGGATGTATATAAACGTGGGCACACCTTTTTAGTATAAAGTGAATTATTGAGATTTATTATTTTTCATTTTGCTCTTTGAAGTTTTGCACTTCCCTTTCAGCCTTATTCACCAAACGAGCAAGATGTGCAGCTGCAGCAGCAGCAGCAGCGCAAGGGCTGTAGCTGTCGTGGTGGATCCGTAAGCGTAGATTCTGATTGTGTACAACCTCGTCCCGCAGCCTCCCAGGGCTATCTCCCTGCAGCAGTGCCGTGAGGAAGGGAGGAGACGTTTTCCAACACCGGCAAGAGTGTTTACTTTTACGCCGAGAAGGTGTTCAAAATCGTATCGATTGGCCGAAATGCTGATTTTAAGTGTTCCGATCACTCTAACTTCTACAGGAGGTGGTGTATTTCGAGCTGAGCCGTTTACCTGGAATCCTCCTTTAGCTCAGCTGCTCTTCTTGTGCACCCCCGGCCTCCGCTGGCAGGGCGGTGTGAGAAGCTGGAAGGTCCTTGCCTTAGTATAAACACTGCTTAGCAACAGCTAAAGCATCGGTGTGTTGCCAACGCTATTCTCATCCTCAATCCAAAATGGCCCTGTACCGGCTAGTCAGAAGGAAATTAACTTTATTCCAGCCGAAACCAGGACAACCCCAAGCCCCCTGATTCCGGGTCTGCCACGGAAAAAACCAAACGAATTTGGGACTCCTGGGAAAGCCAAATCCGCCTGGGTTTGTGCAGCTGGAAAGCAAAAAAACCCCACCCCGTTTTCGTGCACAAAACCACAACCAAAAGATGACCCCTTTTTATGTTGTGGAAAAGCACTGAAACACACCCCAAACTGAGTATTTTGAAAAAGCAAAGAGCTCCCCAGTTTGGGGGAGATTGGGGGTGAAGCACAGGCGGTTTGAGGGGCATTGCTGGGGGTCCTCCCAGCGTGGATTCTCTGTTGCGGGTTATCCCAGGTGAGTTGCCTGCTGTGGATCGTCCCGGGTGGACTCCCTGGGGTAGGTCGTCGCCACCCGTGTCCCCCCGTGCACCTTTGTACCCTCCCATACCCTCCCCCCCGCGTGTGTTTCTCCCCCATATGCCCCCCCGCACCCCCTCCCCCCCGTTGCTCTGGCCCACCCCCTTCACCCACGTGAGTTTTTAACCCACACGAGTTGTTTCCCCCCCGTGTCCCCTGCTCTCCTGCCTCCTGCCCCCCCCCCCTCCTTTCCCTCCTCCATATTCCACACCACCCCCCCCCATCATCCGTCAGGCTGCAGACCCCCGGCGTGCTGCCTGCACCCCATTCTCTGTCACTTTTTTCTTCTTTTCCTTACAAGTTGTTGTTGTTGCTGTTGTTTCTTTTTAATTCTTAAACTGTTTTCGTTTCAAGCCATGAGTTTTCTCACTTTCGCCCTTCCGATTGTCTCCCCCCTCCCGCTGGGGGCGGGGGAGCGAGCGAGCGGTTGCGTGGGGCTTCGCCGCCGGCTGGCGTTAAGCCACGACACGAGGTTAGTTGCAAGCCCTGCCTGGCTAATGCTCGAGGCTCTCTACGTCACTCCTGCCGTCTTGACGGGCCGTCCTTGTTCTTCATTGCCGCTTTACGGCGAGCGCCTCTTGCTCCGTAAGCAGCAGCACTCGGGCCGTGCAGGTATTGCGCGTTGCAGGCAGCAAAGGGCAGTCGTGACGCTTGCTGGCGGGAGCGGCGAGGAGCGCGGAGCCACGCTCCCATACGGAGCAAAGATGGAAGCTCCAGGGCTCTACGGTCATCTGCCGAGGCCATCTAATATCCCGACACGCCTCTCTGCTTTCCCTGCTTCGTGTCTAACTACTTTGCAGGGCGGAGGGCAGGGCGGTAAGTAACAGCGTGCAGCGTCTCTTCGATAAGAGACGAGCCCCGCACGGGAAGCCTTGCGTGCGTGCAAGATGAGGAGAGCCGAGTTCTGGGAGCACAGAGGTGAGGAAAGGTGCGCCCGCCCCAACGGAGCCCCAGGATCACCGGGGTGTCGCTCGTTTGCAGATCGGTCCGCTGGGACGCGCTGTTTCCTGCTGAACAGGGCTGCCCCTCTGGCACAAAGCAGCTTTGGGTCTCCTGGGGCCTGCCTTCAGGCTGTCAGCTGCGTTGCATTATGTTTTGGTTTTTTTTTTTTTTTTTTTTTAAATCTCTTGCCGGCATCTGTTGCCTGGCTGCTGTCACTGCCACAACCCTGATGCCACGTGCAGACCGATCGAGCAGTCCCTGGGGCTTGCTCCAGCGCAACCCGCCCCCCCGTTTGCAGGTTCCCTGTGCTGCTGCTTTTCTCTCGATAATGGGGTGGGGGGGGGCAGAGAGAGAAGCAACCGCCGGAATTGTCTGTTCTTTGCACTTGGCTGCTGTAAACGCTCCAGCCGCTGGGGCCCCTTTTGGTGCGGAGGCCGTGAAGATTACTGCCCGGGCTGCGAGTGGGGAAAGGGCAGGGGCATGTAAGCCCTGTACCCGCAGTAATAAGTGGTTTCCGCCTTTGGCTGGCTGGTGTATACTGGGCGGAGCTGTCAGTCATCTCTCATCGGGCTGATGCTCGGGAGAGGATCGTGAAGGGGATGCTGCTGCCCGGCGAGCGAAGGCGGGAACGGGCGTTGGGGAGGGGCGCATGCGCGGTGGCGCGTTTTGGCAAGCGCTCCTGCTGTTGCGTGGCAACCACAACGCGGCAGAGCAGCTCGGGAGCCGCGCATGCGCTGTGGCGCGTTTTCAGGCGCACCTGCGGTTGCCTACGGTGAGGGGCTGGGCGCCACGCTGCCGTAAAGCGCGGCGGTCGGTTTGCGACGTGCCTGCCACGCTGCCGGAAAGCGCGGCGTCCCACAGACGGGAAGCGGCACAAGCCACGCTGCCGTAAAGCGCGGCGATCGGTTTGCGACGTGCCTGCCACGCTGCCGGAAAGCGCGGCGTCCCCTCGTCGCGAAGATGCACAAGCCACGCTGCCGTAAAGCGCGGCGGTCGGTTTGCGACGTGCCTGCCACGCTGCTGGAAAGCTCGGTGGGCGGTTTTTTGCCGCTGCCCGGCGACTAAAGCTGGGAACTGGCGTTTGGGAGGCTCGCATGCGCCGTGGCGCGTTTTGACAAGAGGTTCTGCTGTTGCTTGGCAACCAAATTGCGGCACATGCAGCTCTGGAGCCGCGCATGCGCAGTGGCGCGTTTTGACAAGAGCTCCTGCTGTTGCCTGGCAACCACAACGCGGCACAGCAGCTCTGGAGCCGCGCATGCGCAGTGGCGCGTTTTGACAAGAGCTCCTGCTGTTGCCTGGCAACCACAACGCGGCACAGCAGCTCTGGAGCCGCGCATGCGCAGTGGCGCGTTTTGACAAGAGCTCCTGCTGTTGCCTATGGTGACGGGCCGGGTGCCACGCTGCTGTCAAGCGCGGCGGTCGGTTTGCGACGTGCCTGCCACGCTGCTGGAAAGCTCGGTGGGCGGTTTTTTGCCGCTGCGCGGAGACCAAAGCTGGGAACTGGCGTTTGGGAGGCTCGCATGCGCCGTGGCGCGTTTTGACAAGCACTTTTACTGTTGCCTGGCAACCAAATTGCGGCACATGCGGCTCTGGAGCAGCGCATGCGTGCTGGCGCGTTTTGACAAGCTCTCTCTTCTGCCGCCTACAGACCAAAGTTCGGTACTGCATCTCGGAGCAGCGCATGCGCGTTGGCGCCTTTTGACAAGCGCTCTCTTCTGCCACCTACAGACCAGAATTTGGTACTGCAGCTCTTGAGCAGCGCATGCGCAGTGGCGCGTTTTGGCAAGTGCTCCTGCTGTTGCCTGGCAACCACAACGCGGCCCAGCCGCTCGGGAGCCGCGCATGCGCCGTGGCGCGTTTTTCCCAGGGCTCGCCGCTGCCACCGTGCGACCAATGTTCGGTACTGCAGCTCGGAGGCTGCGAATGCGCGGTGGTGCCCCTCTCCTGCACGTGCCGTCCGACGGTAACGGCAGTGCGATACCGGGGGGAGGTGCCGCCGCGCTCGTTGCTTCCTCCCGCTAAGGAAACGCCGCCGCCGCCCCACGCGCGCGGGGTCGGCGGGCGCGCAAAGCGCGGGACCGCAGCGCCGGTGCCGCCCCTGGGCACGCGCCTCCCGCCGTCCGCTCGCTGCTGCTGCCGCCTCGTGGCCGAAGCGCGGAACTGCAGCGCCGGCACCGCCCAGGTGCGCAGCGCCGCCGCCTCCGCTGCTGCCGCCTTGTGGCCAAAGTACGGTACTGCAGCCCGGCGTTCGCGCGCCGGCCCTGGCCCCTCCGGCGCGCCGTCGGCGGCCGGCGCGGGCGCGGTGCCCGGGAGCAGCGTGGCGGCGCGCAGGGTCTCGGCGGCGGCGGGTGAGCGCCGGGACCGCCGGTGAGGCGAGCGATCCCCTCGGGCGGGGGCGGGGGTGGGGGCAGGGGGTGCCTCCTGCCCGCTGGCCGCCCGCGGGTGGCGGGACGGGGATAGCATATGTCCATACGTTTCATGTGGTTTGCTCAAACTTTTATGGTTTTAATATTTTGTACCAGCCGTGGAAACTGGTTTGCTGCTAGGTGACTGGAAGAGTGAGATTTGGTCAGTAATTATTAGAAATCTTATACTAATGCTATGATTGAAACAGTAGACAAAAGTATAGCCGAGCAATTAACTAGTAGAGGTAGTTACTCCTAAGTTTTGCCGTTCTTTGCTCTTAGGACTAGATGTTCCCGTACGCTAGATGAGAACCATGTTGAAACTGAGGGCATGTGGTTGAAACTGCGTTAAGCTTCAAGATCAAAGTGCAAGGACAAGAACAAAGACTTCAAGGACAGCCAGCAAGAGCTTCAGACGGGTCGGCGGTCGCAAAAGCAGCCCTTCGACCCAAATGGATCCTTCATTGCGCACGATCGGATGTAGGCAGTACTAAGGTAATCAGTTGCAATCATTTTTATGGATATGTATCCTAAGCTGATTAACGTGCAATTAGTTATTCTATATAACCTGTTAGTGCTAAAGCTGTGGCGTGCACGCTAGGTGGAACTATCCCCCGTGCATCCAGCGCTGCGACAAAGAGTGCCTGCTTTCTAAAACTCCAAAACGAGCCTTAGAGAGTTTCTTCGACCGGCTTTTCGGTATCATTTTGGCGACCCAGATGGGATGAGGCTTCTGAGACTCGACGGACGTGGGATCGCAGGACCTCCAGCCGGCACCGAGATTTCTCGGGGAGACCCTTGATCCCCGTTCCCCGGGCTCACAAGCCAACGCCAGTGGTAAGATTTTATTTAATGGCATTCTTTTGATTAATCTGGTTCTGGTCTGGTATTCTGGTCTGGTACTCTTACCTGTAAGCCTGACTAAGAGAGGTCAGTAAGGAAAAAATATAAAAGGATCCTTAAAAGTCTGGTATTCTGATAGAAGTACTTCTCTGGTAAAGGGTATTCATCTTGCTGGTTGAAGGCGAAAATACTCGTTTGGTTTGGTCTCGGTACTTTGATTAAGGCTTTGGTATTTGACTATTGATTTTGGATATGACCTTGGATCTCTAATTGGTTCTGTTTGGTATTTGACTTAGGCTCTGATATTTGACTTTCCGATTTTTGATTGTTGTATATTGAAGGTGTTGATAATGGGAACAGGACAGTCAAGTGAACTCCCTAAAAAATCACCGTTGGTGTGTTTTAAAGCACTGGAAACAGCTGGGGGGTGTCCCGGGTGGTAACATGCAGAGAGAAGATTTGATTAAATATTGTAACCATTGGTGGCCTCTGTATAAGCTTGATGAAGGGGAAAAGTGGCCTGTGAACGGGACACTAAATTATAACACCATGTTACAACTTATGTTATTTTTGAGACGTGAGCAGAAATAGGATGAAGTTATGTATTGTGATTTGTTCTTTACCTTAAAGAAATCATCCTGAGTGACAAAAGGATTGTGGAATTAATATGCCACCCCACAATCCTTTTGTGCTATCTTTAGAAAAAGAAGGAAACAGAAAAGGTGACAATAAGCTCAAAGAGTATTGTTCTGCATGTACTATTGAGCAAAGTTGTTTCTCTTGTGGATTTAAATAATTGGAAAATAGCAGCTGGGAGCTATCGGGAAAACCCTGATCAAACAGCCCATGCTTCTGAAACAATGATTCAGACTTAGGATCCTGATTGGAAAGATGCACAAGTAATAATGGATGTACTTTTTGATAGTGCAGAAAGAGATACGATCCAGAGGGTTGCTAAAACCCAGGTAGAAGGACAAGTAGCTTCTGGAGTATTACAGGGAACAGTGGAGCAAAATTTTCCATCTACTGATCCCAAATGGGATCCTAATAATGTGGCTCAGAGGAGACTGCTAGATCAATATCAAAATGGGTTTTATTCGGAATTAGAAATGCTATGCCTAAGGCAATTAACATGTCTAAATTATATGAAATTAAACACGATACAAAAGAGTCTCCCACTGAAATTCTAAGCAGATTAAAAGATGCTGCTAGGAAATATACTAATATGGATCCTGAGTCTGAAGAAGGAAAAGCTCAATTGGCTCCTTTATTTATAGGACAATCCTCTGGTGATATCAGAAGGAAATTACAAAAATTACAGGAGCAGATTCTCGAGATTGGGGAAAATTATTAGAAGTTGCTTGGGGGGCATATAGAAATAGAGATGAATTACAGAGTAAAAGGAATGCAAGGTTAGTAGCTGCTCTGGAAGTAGGAACTAGTATGGGACGAGGCAGAGGTGTTATTCCTCGAGGAAGGGGATGTGGTCGAAGAATGGGATGAGGGAGAGGAACTGGATTGGGGTCACCGGTGGGATTAAACCAGCCCCTGGGACCGAATCAGTGTGCATACTGTAAACAAGAAGGACACTGGAAAGGGGAATGTCCCCGGAGACCTACAAGGTCACAAGTGATCCCAATTTCGACCACACAATCTCAGCAAGTTCCCCCTTTCTTAGGAAAGTTGAGTGAAAGTATCTGACGGGGACTGGAGGAGAATCTCTCAGCAGAACCTCTGGTTACAGCTAACCTGGGAGAAAAGAAAATTGCATTTTTAGTTGACACTGGAGCCACCTTTTCAGTTTTAAACACCTTAGAGGGGGAATTAAGTTCTGAAGAAATTAGTGGTGTTGGTGCGACAGGTGAACGAGAGACTAGACCCTTCTTTAAACCTTTGACAATGAAATTAGGAAAGCAGTGGGTCACTCATCAGTTTCTGTATTTGCCAAATTCTCCTAAACCCCTGTTAGGAAGAGACCTACTTGAGAAATTGGAAGCAGAAATTAAATTTAATAATGATGAGATTAAAATTCTAGTTCCAGAAACTAAACGTATCAAAGCAGTGGCTTTGTTGTTACAGGACGGTCACCGAAAGCAGAGGATCATACCAGTCAAAGTAAATAACGCTGTAATTCCAGTCGTCTGGGCTGGGGAAGTTCCGGGTAAATCCAAAAGAGCAGAGCCTGTGAGAATTGATTTAAAGCCAGGATCGAGTCCGGTAAGAATTGAACAATACCCTCTAAAACTGGAAAGTCGGAAAGGGTTAGTACCGATAATACAAAAATTTCTAAAGTACAAATTGTTAATAGAATGTGAATCCAAATATAACACCCCAATCTTGCCTGTTAAAAAGGCTAATGGAAAAGATTACAGGTTGGTTCAAGACCTCAGAGCGATAAATCAAATAGTACAAGATATTCACCCGGTAGTAGCAAATCCTTACACTTTGTTAACAACCCTAACAGAGAAACAAGAATGGTTCACAGTGTTAGACTTAAAAGATGCCTTTTTCTGTATTCCCTTGGATCCCAGTATTCAAGAGCTTTTTGCTTTTGAAGGGGAAAATCCTGAGACTGGGAGAAAAACACAATATACGTGGACAGCCTTGCCTCAAGGCTTTAAGAACAGCCCTACCATTTTTGGAAATCAATTGGCACGAGAATTAGAGATTTGGAAGAAAGAAAATAATGAAGGAATCTTGTTGCAATGTGTGGATGATTTATTAATTGCAGCTGAGACAGAAGAACAATGCACAAAGTTAACTATTAGCCTTTTGAACTTTTTGGGAATCAGTGGATATCGAGTGTCGAAAGAAAAAGCCCAGATAACCCAGAGAGAAGTAAGTTATTTGGGTTTTGAAATCCTGAAAGGACAGAGACAATTAGGAACTGAGAGGAAGGAGGCAATTTGTCGTCTCCCTGAACCTAAGACTCTAAAAGAATTGCGAGCATTTCTGGGAACGGTTGGGTGGTGTCGCCTGTGGATTGCAAATTATGGCTTGCTGGTCTGACCTTTACACGAGCAGCTCAAAACCTCAAACAATGGATTTATAGATTGGACTGATGCCGGGAAAGCTGCTTTCAAAGAACTAAACCAGTCTTTAATGGAGGTGCCAGCCCTAGGCCTGCCAGATCTCACAAAGACATTTGAACTCTTTACTCATGAAAGAAAAGGTATAGCTCTGGATGTCCTGGCCCAATATCTGGGGCCAAGTCAGCGAGCTGTGGCCTACTTCTCGAATCAATTAGACAATGTGAGTCTGGGATGGCTCGGTTGTCTGGGAGCCGTCGCTGCAACTGTGCTATTGATCCAAGAAGCTCCCAAGTTCACCCTAGGACAAAGAATTACAGTGTACGTTCCCCACATGGTAATCACTGTGCTCGAACAGAAAGGGGGCATTGGTTATCCCCTAGTAGAATGCTGAAATACGAAGTGGTATTGCTGGAGCAAGATGATGTTTACTTAAAAACTACTACTATCGTTAACCCTGCTGTGTTTTTAACAACTGGTCAAGCTGAAGGAGAACTGGAGCATGACTGCCTGCAGACAATTGAAGAAGTCTACTCCAGCCGACCGGATCTCCGAGATGCGCCACTGGAAGAAACAGATTGGGAACTATATACCGACGGAAGCAGTTTCATCCGTGAAGGAAAACGTTTATCAGGATATGCGGTAACCACTACTGAGAAGGTAATTGAATCACGAGCTTTGCCTTCAAATGTATCTGCCCAAAAGGCTGAACTGATAGCTCTTACTCGAGCACTGGAACTAAGTCAAGGAAAGCGAGTCGACGTTCGGACAGACTCAGAGTATGCTTTTGGAGTAGTACACGCACATGGAGCAATATGGAAAGAAAGAGGACCGTTATCTGCACAAGGAACCACCATTCAGCATGCAGAACAAATACTGAAATTGTTAGAAGCCATTCAAAAGCCAACAGCAGTTGCGATAATGCACTGTAAAGCACATCAGTCAGGTAGGACTGTCCCTGAAACAGGTAACCGATTGGCTGATAGAGCTGCTAAAGAGGCTGTAGAAAAAGGCATCCTAGCACTAGTTCCAGAGAAAAGTGTAAATTTACCTAAAGATGCTCCAAATTATAATGAAAAAGATGAAGAATTAATTATTAAATTGCAGGCTAACAAAAATTAGACAGGATGGGCTGTAACACTGACAGGTCAAATAACAGTCCCACCCGCAATAATGAGTGAAATTGCCCGGGCTGAACATAACGAAGTACGCTGGGGAACAGAAAACCTTGTTAAGCATTTACAAAAGTGTATTTTGAGTAGAGATATGACAAAGATTATTCGAACAATTACAACTGGATATGAAATTTGTATACGCAACAATCCCCAAACCAGTAATAAGAGTACTTTTGGAATTATGAAACAAGGAAATTCTCCAGGAGAATATTGGCAAATTGATTTTACAGAATTGCTACAAAAAGAGGGACATTGGTATATCCTAGTTCTAGTTGATACTTTTACTGGGTAGCCTGAAGCTTTCCCTTGTCGCACCAACAAAGCAAGAGAAGTAATTATCATCATTGTTATAATCTGTTCAATTAGTCACTTCCCATGGGTGTGCCATTGACTGCACCTGCCTCAGGTTTGCATGGGCTGTCTCTGCCTGGCCTCCCTCTCCTCGCGGCGTGGGAGCAAAAAGTGGCAGGAGGAACACTTATTGTCTGTGGACAGGAGCTGCTGAAGCTGAAGCTGGAGAGGCCACAGAAAGGTAAAGCTGCTGAAGAATAAAATTAAGGGGATCCAACCAGCAGCTGCAGACAGGAGACAGCCTGCCTCTCCAGGTGAGGATGGATCCTCCTTAGTGTAGTCCTCAGCAGATCCGATCACCAATGTGCACAGCAGGGTCTGTATGCATAACCAAAAGCATAGTAACAGCCATGTAGTGTGTGTGCATGTGAGGTTGTGTTTGTAGGAAGCCTCATATTGTAAGAGCTGTGAGACACCAATGTATTCTCTTAGGTGGATGACAGTCAAGTGACCGGAGCTACAGAGGAGGAAGGGAGAGGGAGAGAGAGAGAGACAGACATGTCTGAACTGTCAAATTCTCCCAGCAGCTCCAAGAGCGGGAGGTATGGTGAGTCCTGGACCCCTGGGGCTGTGTCACCCCTCTTCTGCATCCCGGTCCCTCCCTGCCCCCACCTTCTCTTTCTCTCACTGCTGTCATTTTTTTTTTTTTTCCCTTCCTGCACCTTTCCCTCTCTTGTTCTCAAGTCCCCCTCTTTCTCAGTTGTTCTGCCTCTCTGTTTTCTTTTTCTCTCTGCACTTCTGTCCTGTCCCATCCCTCTTTTTTTTCATTCTCTGTCTCTGCCCTGCAGCCCATCACTACTTTGTCTTTCTCCATCTATCCGTCTGTCTTCTTATCCCAATGTTGTTAGTTCCTCCCTGTCTGCCCTTTAGCCCTTCACAATTCCTGCTGCTCTCACCTGTCTGACACTGTGTCTCTATTTTTAAATCCCTTTCTCTGCCCTGTATTCTAGATACACTTTTACTTGCTTAGATTCTCTTGTTCCAGGTCCCTGTCCCTATGTTTTAACTTCTTCCCTCACTGTCCCATAGCCCATTTTTGTCTTTATCATTCTCTCTCTGGCTGGCTCCCTGTCCCTATTCTTTATTTCCCCTCTCTCTCCCCTTTAGATCATCAAAGTTTTTGACATTTCTCAGTCTCTCTCGTCCACCTCACTGTCCCCTTTTTTAATTCTTCCTTCTGCCCTGTGGCTCATCACTAATCTTTGTTTTTCTCCATCTCTCTGTCTGGTACCCTCTCCCTTTTTATTAGTTCCTTCTCTCTGTCCTGTAGCCCATTGCTATTTCTGCCCCTACCCCGCCTCTCTCTGTCTCCCTTTCCCTACTTTTCAATCCCCCCTCTCTGCCCTGTAGCCGATCACTGTTGTAGTGGGTTTGTGTGGCAAGCTGGGGCAGGGGAGTGGGCAGGGGCTGCAGGGGTGGGTTCTGTGAGAAGACACCAGGACTTGCCCCCATGTTGGGCACAGCCAGTTCCAGCTCCAAGATGGATCTGCTACTGGTCAAAGCTGAGCCAACCAGCAATGCTGGTAGCACCTCTGTGATGTTTAAGAAGGGCTAAAAAAATGCTGTGCAGAAGCTGTCAGTCCTGCGGACACCAAGGTCAGTGAAGAAGGAAAAGGAGGAGGTGATCCAGGTCCTAAAGCAGAGATTCCCCTGCAGCCTGCGGTGAAGACCATGCTGACACAGGCTGTCCCCCTGCAGCCCACGGAGCTCCATGGCGGAGCAGATACGCACTCTGCAGCCGATGGAGGACCCCACGCCAGAGCAGGCGGATGCACCCGAAGGAGGCTGTGACGCTGTGGAGAGGAGCCCACACTGGAGCAGTTTTTCTGGCAAGACCTGCAGCCCCATGGGAGTGACGCCACACTGGAACAAGAAGAGCATGAAGGAGGAAGGAGCAGCAGAGACAACTTGTGATGAACTGACTGCAACCCCCCCGCTCCCTCTCCCCCTGTGCTGCTCGGCAGGAGGAGGTAGAGAAGTCAGGAGTGAAGATGAGCCCAGGAAAAAAAAGAAAGGGGTTGGGGGGGAAGGTGTTTTTCAGATTTGTTTGTATTTCTCATTATTGTACTCTGATTTTGACTGACAATAAATTAATTTCCCCAAGTTGAGTCTGTTTTGCCTGTGACAGTAATTGGTGAGTGCTCTCTTTGTCCTTATCTTGACCCACAAGCTTTTTTGTTGTATTTTCTACCCTCCTGTCTTGTTGAGGACGGGGAATGATAGAGTGGCTTGGTGGGCACTCGTCAGCCAGCCAAGGTCAACCCACCACGGTTTCCTTCTGTCAGGCTCCCTGTCCCTATTTTTAAAATCTTGCCTATGTTTCTTGTATGTCATCACTTTTGAAACTTTCTACCTCTCCATCCCTATTTAAATTCTTGCATGTTTCTTAAACCCAGTTGCTTTTTAAATTTTCTTGCTACTTTTCCCTCTCTTTGTCTCCCTGACCTTGTTTTAATTTATTGTCTGTGTTTCTTGTACCCTGTTGCTTTTCAAATTTTGTTCTTGCGTCTCCCTCTATGCAGCTCCATGTACCTACTTTTTGATTCTTCTACCCTGTTGCTTTCAAGATTTTCTGTTTCCTTCTATCCATCTCCCTGTCTCCAGTTCTTAACTCTTCCCTCTCTGTCCTGTACCCTGTCACTTCTTACATTTTCTTTCTACATCTCCCTGTTTCTATCTCCCTGTGCCTGTTTGTTAGTTCTTGCCTATGTTTCTTGTATGCTGTTGCTTTTTGAAAGTTTTCTCTCTACCTGGCTCCCTCTTTCTGTTTTCTAGTTCTTGCTGTTTCTTCTCCTGTATCACTTGAGAATTTTTCCCTGTCCCTTGTCCTGTCTTTATCTTGTTGTCCTGCCAGTCCCTTCCCCTTCTCTCCCCCGTTTCCTAGTGTTTATTCCTCCATCTCCATCCCTGTTGTTTTGCTCAGTCTCTCTGCTCTTCTCTCTCAACATCCTTTTCCTGCTCCTTGTCCCTTTCTTGTTTCCAGCATCCCGTTTTCTGGCTCCCTGTCTTGCACCTCTGTGTTCCTCTGTCCTTCCTCCTGCTTTTCTCTTCCCTTTTATCCCCCCATCCTGCTGCCTTTGGGCACTGAGCCTTGTAGCCAACTCACTGCCAGGATTTCTTATGTGCATTAATGAATAAATTTTTCCTGCCTCCTCTGTGTCCCTGGATGTGGGTAAGTGCAGGGGTGGGGATGCTGTGCTGTGGGGCTTTGGCAATGGCCCCTGTTCCTGATGGGCTCCAGCTGGGGCTGGGACAGCCCCAGGTGTGGCCAGTGAGGCTGAGGATGGGGCTGGCCCTGCTGTGTGAAGGAGCTCCAGCTGTAAAGGGGGCTGCCTGGGTAGGGGAACTGGCTGAGGAGGGAGTGCAAGGGGGTCTGGCTGGTAGGTGCCTGCAGCGGGGAATGGCTAGTCCCTGTGGCAAGGAAGGATCCCTTTGAGCTGTCCCTGGCCTCTGTTGGCTACATGTGTGAGCTGCCATGTATCAAGGAAGCCTTGTGGATGAGGAGCATTGAGGCGTCCACTGTGTGCTGCCGAGTGGGTGAGGGTCAGGCAGCTGGCACTGGGGAGGAGGAAGGGACAGAGGCAGAGAGAGAAGCGCCAGGGCAGTGAAGGTCTCCTGCCAGCACCAGGAGCTGTGGCGAGTCGCACATCCTCTCCTCTATGTCCTGGCCCACCTCTGCCACCCTTCTTTAGACGTCTGCCTGCCTCCCTTCCTCCGTCTCCCTCTCTGCCTGCCCACCTATGTGTATGGCTCCTCAAAACTTGTTATTCTTCTGTCCACTCTGCCCAGTACCCTGTTGCCTTTTAAATTTTTAACATGCCTGTCTCTAACCAGCTGCTTCTCCCTGTTTTTTATTTTTTCCACACTGCCTTGTACCCTGTTACTTTTAAAATTTAATTTCAATGTCTTCCCCTATCTGTCTTCCTGACCCTATATATTAATTCCTCCCTCTCTGTCCTGTACCCAGTTGCTTGAGACTGGCTGGGCATTGGTCAGTTGGTAGTGAGCAATTGTTTTCATATGGTGGGTTTTTTTTTTCTCTCTTACAACTTTTTTTAAAAAATGTCTTTTTAATTATTAAACTTTTTATATCAACCCATGAGTTTCTCACATTTACCCTCCCGATTCTCCCCCCATCCCACTCTGGGGGAGTAAGTGAGCAGCTGTATGGTACTTAGTTGCCAGCCAGGGTTAAACCACAATGCTACATCTACTTTTATGAAGCTGCCTATTGCTATTTTTTAATTATTTCCTGTCTGTTGTGTACCCTGTTGCTTTGAAAATTTGCTTTCTATGTCTAGTTTTATCCAGTTTGCTGTCTTTATTTTAAATTTTTTCCTCTCTGTCCTGTGCTCCGTCACTTTTAAATTTCCTTTATATTTCTCAGTTTTAGTTCACTGTGGCTATTTTTAAATTTTTTTTCTGTCCTGGACCCAATCACTTCTTAAATTTTCCTTCTATGTCTACTTTTATCGAGCTGTGTATCACTGTTTTTTAATTCTTTCCTCACTATTGTGTACCCTGTTGCTTTTTACTTTTTCTTTCTATGTCTGGTTTAACCTATTCACTGTCTTTAAGTTAATCCTGTCTGTCATGTAGCCCATCACCTTTTAAATTTTCTTCCCATGTCTGTTTGTTTAGTTAGCTGTCCCCATTTTTTAATTCTTTTGTCTCTGTCATGTACCCTGTTGTGCTGGTTTTGGCTGGGATAGAGTTAATTTTCTTCCCAGTAGCTAGTATGGGGCTACGTTTTGGATTTGTGCTGAAAACCGTGTTGATAACACAGGGATGTTTTTGTTATTGCTGAGCAGTGCTTGCACAGAGTCAAGGGCTGTTCTGCTTCTCGCCCTGCCCCACCAGCGAGCAGGCTGGGGCTGAACAAGGAGCTGGGAGGGGACACAGCTGGGACAGCTGACCCCAACTGACCTAAGGGCTATTCTAGACCATACGATGTCATGCTCAGCGTATAAAGCTGGGGGAAGGAGAAGGAAGCGGGGGGCATTCAGAGCGATGGCGTTTGTCTTCCCACATAACTGTTACGCATGACGGAGCCCTGCTTTCCTGGAGATGGCTGAACACCTGCCTGCTGATGGGAAGTGGGGAATGAATTCCTTGTCTTGCTTTGCTTGTGTGTGTGGCTTTTCCTTTACCTGTTAAACTGTCTTTATCTTAACCTGTGAGTTATACTTTTTTTTTTTTTTCTGATTTTTCTCCCCCATCCTGCTGCAGGGGGGCAGCGAGCAAGTGGCTGGGTGGTGCTTAGTTGCCAGCTGGGGTTAAACCATGACACCTGTCACTTTTTTCAAATTTGTTTTCTATGCCTACTTTAACCTATTTACTGTCTTTGTTTTTTAATTTTATCCTCTATCCTGTACCATATCACTTTTAAAATTTTCTTTCTGTGTCTGTTTATTTGTTTGCTGTCCCTATTTTTTAATTCTATCCTGTATGTCCTGTAACCAGTTGCTTTTTAAATTTTCTTTCTATGGCTAGTTTTATAGAGTTCACTGTCTATATATTTTTAGTTTTTTCATCTCTGTCTTGCACCCCATTGTTTTCTAAATTTTCTTTCCATATTTCTGTTTATCTATTTTTCTCTCCCTATTTTTAAATTTTTTTCCTGTCCTGTATGCCATCAGTTTTTTAAATTTTCCTTCTATGTCTGCTTTTATCAAGCAGTGCATCACAGCTTTTTGATTCTTTCCTGGCTGTCGTGTACCCTGTCACTTCTTACATTTTCTTTCTATGTGTCTCTCTATTATTCACCCTATCCTTATTTTTTTTTTTTTTCCTAGCCTTTCTTTAATGCTGTCACTGTTAAAGTGAACTGGATAAAAGGTGACATAGAAAGAAAATTTTGTTTTTTTTAATTTTTCCTCTGTCTTGTACTCCATCACTTTTAAATTTCCTTTCTATTTCTCTATTTAGTTTGCTGTCACTATTGTTTAATACTTTCTTGTCTGTCCTGTAGCCTGTTGCTTTTTAGATTTTGCTTCTGTATCTTCATTTCTTTAGTTTGCTGTCCCTATTTTTCATTCTTTTCCGTTTTTCCTTATTCCCGTCACTGTTTAAAATTTTCTATCTCTGTTAACCAGTTCTCTCTCCCTATTTTTTAATTCTTTCCTGTCCTGTACCCCATCATTTGTAAAATTTTCCTTCTATGTCTACTTTTACGAAGCTGCATATTGCTGGTTTTTAATTCTTTCCTGTCTGTCCTATACCACACCACTTTAAAAATTTACTTTCTATGTATCTCTCTTTTTCAGCCTATCAATATTTTTTATTTTTTTCCTTTGTCTTACACTCTGTTGCTTTAAAAATTTCCTTTCTATGTCTCTGTTTTAGTTTGCTGTCCCTATTTTTAATTTTTTTTCCTTTATTTCCTTAATGCTGTGCTTTTCAAATGGTCTTTCTATGTCGTCTTTTATACAGTAACTGTTTCTATTTTTTGATTTTCTTGTCTGTCATGAACTGCATTGCTTTTAAAATTTTCTCTCTCTGTCTACTTTTATGTAGTTCACTGTCCCTATTTTTCAAATTTTTCTCTCATAATTCTTTTACTTTTGAAATCTTTTTTCTAGGTGTACTTTTATCTTGTTTTCTGTACCTATTTTTATTTTTTTTCCTGTTTACTGTACCTTGTCGCTTTTAAAATTTTCGTTTCTATGTCTACTTTTATCAAGATGTCACTCCCTTTTTTTTTTTTTTAAATTTTCCTGTCTGTCCTGTACCCCATCTCTTTTAAATTTTCTTTCCGTATCTATTTTTAGCCAGTTCACTGTCTTTATTTTTTAATCCATTCTAATATGTCCCGTACCCAGTTGCTTTTAAAATTTTCTTTCTATGTCTCTGTCATGTCTCAATTTCTCAGGATGATGACTCGGGTTTGCTGATTCCCAGGTCAGGATTAAAGTGGAACGACACCAGGGATCCTGTAACTCACAAAACTCAACTTTATTTGCTCACCACAAAAATTGCCATGAACCTACATCAGTAAACTGTGTAACATGTGCTAACCCTACATCACCAAACATATACTACAGGCCTTGCTTATTTTTGGATCAGTTCAGGGAAGACAATAAGGAGAGCCCTTCCGTTGAGTCATGAGGTTCAGAGCAGACCCCTTTGCTTTCTAGACTCCCTCTCAGAGAGGAGCCTAGGGGTGGCTGGATTCATGCCTAGTCCCAGACTTGATCAACAGTTTATGTCTAAAGGGATAAGATGTAGGGATTACAGAAAAGGAAAAAGAGAAACAAGACAGAGAGAGAGAAGAGAAAGATTTCACTGGTCCTGGGTCCAGTGTTGGTTCAGTCAGCTGAGGGGTCCAGACCCGGTGGGGCTTCAGTTTGTGTCCTTTTATCATCCTTGCCCCTCCTTCGGGCAGACACTCGAACTTATTAGGCTAATTAGGTGTCATGAGCGGTTTGTGAGCCTTTGGGACTTGGGGGTCTTTTGGGGGGGGTAACTACCCCTTCCCTGCAGGCGTGATCTTTTGTCATGTATGGTGAGCTGTCCTGCTCAGCATATCAGAACAGTGTGCTGAATTGCCCTGCTCAGCATATCAGAACAGGGAGCTGTGCACTCTCTGGCATGCCCTCCCCCTCCTGTTGCTGGCAGGTGCTGATCTGCTTCTTTTCACCTGTGGTTCCTTGCTATGCAGGGTTCGTTGTTATGCAGAGTTCATTGTTAAGCAGAACTTGCCCCATTGCAATGTTTGAGACATTAACTCTTTCACCCTCTCACACTGTCTATTTAGGGGTTTTTGCTATTTAAATTTTTTTTCCTCTCAATACCTTCACTTTTGAATTTTGTTTCTTTGTTCACTTTTATGTATTTTTCTGTCTCTATTGTTTACTTTTTTCCTATCTGTTCTCTGCGTTGTGACTTTTAAAATTTTGTGTCTACTTTTATCAAGATGTCTAACCCTATTTTTTTCTTTCCTGTGTCCTGTTGCTTTTATTTTTTTATCTGCTTTTATCCAGTTCACTGTCTTTATATTTTATTCTAGTCTGTGTTGTGTAATTTAAAAATGCTGTCACTTTTAAAATTTTGTTTCATGTCTTTATTTAGTTTGATGTTCCTGTTTTGTTTTTTTTTTCTTTATTTTCTTAATCTTGTTGCTTTTTAATTTTTTTTTCTACATCTGCTTTTATCTACCTCCTGTCCCTACTTTTTAATTCTTTCTTGTCTGTTGGTGTCCTGGTTTTGGCTGGGATAGAGTTAATTTTCTTTCTGGTAGCTGGTATAGTGTTATGTTTTGAATTTAGTATGAGAAGAATGTTGATAACACACTGGTGTTTTCAGTTGTTGCCAAGTAGTGTTTATACCAAGTCAAGGATTTTTCAGCTTCTCATGCCCAGCCAGCAAGAAGGCTGGAGGGGCACAAGAAGTTGGGAGGGGACACAGCCAGGGCAGCTGACCTAAACCAGCCAAAGGCATATTCCATACCTTATGATGTCATGCACAGTATATCAACTGGGGGGAGTTGGCTGGGGGTGGGGAGCAGGGGGCATGGATCACTGCTTGGGAACTAACTGGGCATCGGTAGGCGAGTGGTGAGCAATTGCATTGCACATCACTTGTTTTGTATATTATCTCCAAGTATTATGTTTTGTATATTTTTATCTCCAAGTATTATGTTTTGTATATTTTTATCTCCAAGTATTATGTTTTCCTTTCTGTCTTATTAAACTGTCTTTATCTCAACCCACAAGTGTGTTGTGTTTTTTTTTTTTCTTTCTTTTTTTTTTTTCTTTCTTTCTCGATTCTCTCCCCCAACCCACTGGGTGGTGGTGGGAGTGAGCGAGCGGCTGCTTAGTTGCTGGCTGGGGTTTAACCAAGACGGTTGGGTAGGTTGTCAATTTTAGAATTTTCTTTGTCTCCATTTATTTAGTTTGTTGTCCCTATTTTTAAATTTTTTTTCCTCCTTTAATGCCTTCCTTCTTGAATTTCTTTTCTATGTCTACTTTTATCTAGTTTTCTGTCCCTATTTTAAAATTTTTCTCCTGTGCCTTGTACCCTTTTGTTTTTTTAAAATTTTCTTTCTATGTCTACTTTTATTTTTTGGGGGGCTCTTTTCTTGGTTCATCCTCAGGCTTTAGAAGGTCTCCTTGGCACACTTTTATCTCTGGAGTGTAATTTGCACCCCTCTTAGTTTGTCAGAACATCGCCTCTTCCTCAGAGCAGTCTTTTTGTCCTCTCCTCCATCTCGCTTGCCTCCAGTGGGTCAGTCTCCCTCATGATACCTGTACCGTATTCAAATCCCCTCCCGAGTACCTTTGTGCCCTCGAGCCTTCTTCTGTGTCTCTGGCCACCTCAGCGCCCCTCTACTTCTGTTACAATGCTTCCTGCGAGCGTCCTTGTGTTCCATCGCTATCCTTGAGTTCTGCAGCAGGCTTTGTTTCTTTCTTATTCAGAGACAACTCTTCCTGAGGCTTTCATTGTGCCCCAGAGCACTCTTACCTTATTCACTGCCATCTTGGATGTCTCCATTCAGTCGCTCATCCCCTGAGGACATCTGTACATTGCTGGGACACCTTCCCGAGTTTTGCATTGTGTCCCAGAGCTGCCTTCTGTCTTTCACTCTCAGCACCCTTCTTCTCCCATCATCATGCCTCCTGAGGCCATCCTCGTGCCCCACAGCCCTCTTTTGGCTCTGTTGTGCACTTTGCACCATTCTCCCTCCCTGAGAACCTTTCCTGATGCATCTTTCATCTCCAGAATGCTCATGTTGTCCTCTCTGCTAGCTAGGATACCTCTGTTCAGTCCCTAGTCCCCTGAGGACATCTGTAGTCTGTTCAAATCCCTTCTGGACTTCTTCATCATGGCCTCGAGCCTTCTTTTGCCTGTCCCTCTCAAAAGCCCTCTGCTACTGTTGCAATGTGTCCTGAGGTCTCAGATTTTCCCTGCAGCACACTTTTAGCTCTGTAAGCCCCCTTTGGACTCATTTTGTTGCAATTGCACCTCTCCGATATCGAAAAGCCGGTCGAAGAAACTCTCTAAGGCTCATTTTGGAGTTTTAGAAAGCAGGCATTCTTTATTGCAGCGCTGGATGCACGGGGGATAGTTCCACCTAGCGTGCATGCCACAGCTTTAGCACTAACAGGTTGTATAGAATAATTAATTGCATATTAATCAGATTAGGATACATATTCGTAAAAATGATTGTAACTGATTATCATAGTACTGCCTACATCCGATCATGCGCAGTGAAGGATCCATTTGAGTCAAAGGGCTGCTTTTGCAACCACCAACCCATTTGAAGTTCTTGTTGGCTGTCCTTGAAGTCTTTGTTCTTGTCCTTGCACTTTGATCTTGAAGCTTAACGCACTTTCAATCACATGTGGTCAGTTTCAACATTGTTCTCATCTAGTGTACAGGAACATCTAGTCATAAGAGCAAAGAACGGCAAAACTTATGAATAATTATGAGTTAAGCACTTGTCTACACTTTTGTAATTATCTCCCCAGCTACCCTTTGTCTATTGTTTCAACCATAATGTTAATATATGATCGTTTATCAAATCTCACTTACACAGTTATCTAGCAGCAAACCAGTTTTCATCAGTCTAGCTTCTAAAGGATGTGTTGTACTGTGAGCTGACCTGTTTGCCTCGAGTCCTAATTAGGGCACCTGCTAGCCTCTCCCTTTGCTGGAATTCCTCTACTCATTTGGTGTTATTTTTTTAATATGCTGAAATACAATTTGTGATTTTAATTTTTCAGACGTATTGTCGTAAGTGTGTGGTAATGCTCAGCAGATGCCCCAGCCTGTGGGAAGCACCCCCTCCATGGGGCAGGCAGTGTGGATTATCTGGTGTTGGGTCAAGAACCCAGAGTGGAAATGCTGTTGCAGGTTATCCCAGACGAGTTTACCTACTGTGGATTACCTGGGTGGACCCCCCTGGTGAAGGTAAAGCCCATGCATGCCCCCCACAGCCTGTGCATGTTCTTGTGCACATATCTCACCACCCCAAACTAGCCATCTAAACCACCTTCCACGCGAGTGTTTTTTTTTTTTTTCCCACGCGAGTGTTTTTTTTTTTTCCCACGCGAGTGTTTTTTTTTTTTCCCACGCGAGTGTTTTTTTTTTTTCCCACGCGAGTGTTTTTTTTTTCCCACGCGAGTGTTTTTTTTTTTTTTTCCCACGCGAGTGGTTTTTTTTTTTCCACGCGAGTGGTTTTTTTTTTTATGCGAGTGTTTTTTTTTTTTTTCCACGCGAGTGGTTTTTTTTTTTTTCCATGTGAGTGGTGTTTTTTTTTTTTTCCACGCGAGTGGTGTTTTTTTTTTTTTCCCACACTGATTAGTGTGGAGCGTCACCCCCTTACCCCCTCCTCCAACTACTGTGTATCCCTGAAGTTCCATGTTTTCCTAGTGTAATTTGTGGCTGCCCCCACCCCTTAAACTGTGGGGTGTGCCTTCCCCCACCCTGTGCAAACTGCAAGGGGGGGGCGTGGCTTCTACCCCATCATCTGACCCTGGGGGGCATGGCTTCTGCCAGCCCACTTAAACCACAGGGGCGTGGCTTCTGCCAGCCTGCTTAAAATGCAGGGGTGTGGCTTCTGCCCCCCATTAAACTGTGGGGGGTGTGGGTATCAGCAACCTGCTTAAACTGTGGGGGGCGTGGCTATTGCACCCCTCTTAAATGATGGGGCGTGGCTTCTGCTCCTGTGAGAACAGGGGGAGTGGCTTCGGGCCCTCCTGCTGTGTGATCATGGAGGGCATGGTTCCCCTGCCCCCCCCGGGGCCTGTCCTTGTGGGGTACGGCTGCCAGCCCTGCCCCCCGTGTATTTCCATGTTTTTTTGATGTCTTTTGCGCTTTGGGACTCTTGTACCTCTGTTAAGGGAGTCAGTTGGAGACACAGTCAGGGTGACTCTGAATCATCGGCAATTCACAGTAAATAATTTATTTTGCAACCAGAGATATTTTGGAGATGGAATTCTTAAGGGATCTAATTCTGCTTTTTGATTATTTCCTATGCAGAAGGTAGTTCTGGTAGCAGTGAGGTGGTATGCACTGTCTTGCTAGAAATGAAGCGTAATCCCAGAGCATTTTGGCTTTTTTATAGGAAACTAAAGCACATCAATTTTGGTAACAACATTGTCATTGCATTTAATGAGCTAGTTTCTTACATAGTTTAGAAGGACATCTATCATTTTCTATCTATGCCCCCAAAAAATTAAGTTTAATTCCCTACCCGGTCACATTGCTGATGCAATAGCTGTGGCTGTAGTACAAGAACAAGTAGTGTCATTTCCTGGAGGGGTTGCTTTCTCTGTTCAGGGCCTTGCTTGCTGTAAATTTAAGGCAGGTGAGAACACTCCTGCTGCTCCTCCAGCTGACTTTATAACTTCTGGTGGTTTGCCCTTCCCCTTTCACAGGTGATTGTGGGAAGGGTGGTGGGCAGGGCCACGGGGGTATATAAGCCACAGCCTCTACTCAAGGAGCTTATTGTGCTCCTGGGTTTCTCTGCTTAGCTCTTCTTTGAGTCCTTTGCAGCTTTTGAGCTGGCTCAGCCCTTTGGGACGAGGTGTATGTCTGAGGTAAGAGTTTCAGGACCAGTAAATGTTCAACAGCATGTGTGGTAGAAAGTAACACTTGTATGCAGCGCTTTTTTTTTTTTTTTTTTTCTTCTTTCTTTTCAGGTCAATAATTTTGTTTTGAGTGTTCAGGGGTGGAAAGATGGTTTAATAGTATGCATTGTTTCTTTTCTTTTTTAATTCTCGATGCATTGTGTTTTCCTGAAATTCCTGACTTTATTGAAAACAGAACCTTAGTTTTTTCCCCAGTTTTGCTGTATGCTGTGCAAGTTGCTGATACTGTCTCTCTTAATAGGACAATGGTGACATTATTTAGCAGGGGTTAGGGTGAGCATCTTGTATGCATCTGTATATGGAGTTTTAGTATTTGTCAAGAAAGCAGCAGGGCCATGAGGCACAGTGCCTTTCAGGGTCTGGGATGCCTCGTCGCCTTTCCTCATTGCGCACAGAATGCCATGTTGTCCCTAGAACCTTTGCAGCTTGTGGCAGGCCCCTCGTAGATTACAAGCCTTGGGACCTGACTTTATTTTGTGGTACGTAGCAGAGCTCAGAGTCTCTGGGAAGTTGTAAGTTAGGAGGTGCCCCAAGAATTTGGGATGTGTCTCAGAAGAGCGGCTCCTGAGGAGTAGCCAGTGAAGGGGATTCAGGGGTGCAAATCCAGGGCAGGAGGTGTCAGGAAGCAGTGGGGTTCCTTTCCTGACGGTTGAGAAGAAGAAAAGGGGTTTCTAAAGTTTTGTCTGGTGGGGGAAGGGAGGAGGGTTCACCAGCCTTTCTCAGATGAGTTTTGCAGTTAGATTTGGATGTTATAGGATCGTAGAATGGTTTGGGTTGGAAGTGACTACGAAGATCCTCTAGTTCCAAAACCCCTTCAGGCAAAACCTTGAAGTTGCCGATGTAAAACTGTACTGACAAACTTTGACAGTGCCATTATAAAACTTTGAAGTTGCTGCTGTAGAACAGTATTGTAAAACTTTAAAGTCGCTTTTGTTAACCTGTATTGTAAAACTTTGAAGTCGCCTTTGTACAACTTTGACGTCACTGTTGTCAAAATGTGTTGTAAACCTTTGAAGTTGGCATTGGCAAACTTTGAAGTTGCCGTTGTCAAACTGTGGTGTAAAACTTTGAAGTTGCCATTGTCAAACTGTATTGTAAAACTTTGAAGCTGCTATTGGAAAACTTTGAGGTTGATGTTGTCAAACTGTTTCATAAAACTTTGAAGTTGGACTTGTCAAACTTTCAAGGTGCCAATATAAAAGTGTATTGTCAAACTTTGAAGTTGCCATTGTCAAACTGTATTGTAAAACTTTGAATTGCCACTGTCTAACTTTAAAGTTGCCATTGGAAAACTGTGTTGTTAAACTTGGAAGTTGCCATTGTAAAACTGGGAAGTTGCCGTTATCAAACTCTATTGTAAAACTTGGAAGTTGCCAGTGTAAAACTGTATTGCAAAACTTGGAGGTTGCTATTGTGAAACGGTATTATAAAACTTTGAAGTTACTATTGGCAAACTTTGAAGTTGATGTTGTCAAACTGTACTGTAAAACCTTGAGGTTGCCACTATAAAACTTTGAAGTTGCTGTTGTAAAACTGTGTTGTAAAACGCCGAGGTTGCCACGGTAAAACGCCGAGGTTGCCACGGTAAAACGCCGAGGTTGCCACGGTAAAACGCCGAGGTTGCCACGGTAAAACGCCGAGGTTGCCACGGTAAAACGCCGAGGTTGCCACGGTAAAACGCCGAGGTTGCCACGGTAAAACGCCGAGGTTGCCGTTGTGGAAGTCTATGGTAAAACGCCGAGGTTGCCGTTGTGGAAGTCTATGGTAAAACTTTTAAGTGGCCATTCACAAACGTTGAAGTTGCCACCGTAAAACGCTGAAGTTGCCACTGTGCAACTGTGAAGTTGCTGTTGTGGAACTGTATTGTAAAGCCTTGATTTTGCCACGGTAAAACCTTGAAGTTGTTGTTGTGGAACTCTATGGTAAAACGTTGAAGTTGCCATGGTAAAACGTTGAAGTTGCCACTGTAAAACTTTGAAGTTGCTGTTGTAATACTGTACCGTGAAACTTTGATGTTGCCATTGGCAAGCTGTGAAGTTGCAATTGTGAACCTGTATTGTAAGACTTTGAAGTTGCTATTGGCAAACTTTGAGGTTGCTGTTGTGAAACTGTATTGTAAAAGTTTGAAGTTGCTATTTCCAAACTTTGAACTCTCTATTATCAAACTGTAATGTAAAACTTTGAAGTTGCTGTTGTGAAACTGTATTGTAAAACTTTGAAGTTGCTATTTCCAAACTTTGAACTCTCTGTTGTCAAACTGTATTATAAAACTTTGAAGTTGCTGTTGTGGAATGCTATTGTAAAACTTTGAAGTTGCCACGGTAAAACTTTGAAGTTGCCACTGTAAAATTGTAGTATCAAACGCTCAAGTTGCCACTGTAAAACGCTCAAATTGCCACTGTAAAACGCTCAAGTTGCCACTGTAAAACGCTCAAGTTGCCACTGTAAAACGCTCAAGTTGCCACTGTAAAACGCTCAAGTTGCCACTGTAAAACGCTCAAGTTGCCACTGTAAAACGCTGAAGTTGCTGTTGTGGAACTGTATTGTAAAACGCTGACGTTGCCGTTGTGGAACTGTATTGTCAAACGCTGACGTTGCCGTTGTGGAACTGTATTGTCAAACGCTGACGGTGCCGTTGTGGAACTGTATTGTCAAACGCTGACGGTGCCGTCGTGGAACTGTATTGTCAAACGCTGACGGTGCCGTCGTGGAACTGTATTGTCAAACGCTGACGGTGCCGTCGTGGAACTGTATTGTCAAACGCTGACGGTGCCGTCGTGGAACTGTATTGTCAAACGCTGACGGTGCCGTCGTGGAACTGTATTGTCAAACGCTGACGGTGCCGTCGTGGAACTGTATTGTCAAACGCTGACGGTGCCGTCGTGGAACTGTACTGTCAAACGCTGACGGTGCCGTCGTGGAACTGTACTGTCAAACGCTGACGGTGCCGTCGTGGAACTGTACTGTCAAACGCTGACGGTGCCGTCGTGGAACTGTACTGTCAAACGCTGACGGTGCCGTCGTGGAACTGTACTGTCAAACGCTGACGGTGCCGTCGTGGAACTGTACTGTCAAACGCTGACGGTGCCGTCGTGGAACTGTACTGTCAAACGCTGACGGTGCCGTCGTGGAACTGTACTGTCAAACGCTGACGGTGCCGTCGTGGAACTGTACTGTCAAACGCTGACGGTGCCGTCGTGGAACTGTACTGTCAAACGCTGACGGTGCCGTCGTGGAACTGTACTGTCAAACGCTGACGGTGCCGTCGTGGAACTGTACTGTCAAACGCTGACGGTGCCGTCGTGGAACTGTACTGTCAAACGCTGACGGTGCCGTCGTGGAACTGTATTGTCAAACGCTGACGGTGCCGTCGTGGAACTGTATTGTCAAACGCTGACGGTGCCGTCGTGGAACTGTACTGTCAAACGCTGACGGTGCCGTCGTGGAACTGTACTGTCAAACGCTGACGGTGCCGTCGTGGAACTGTACTGTCAAACGCTGACGGTGCCGTCGTGGAACTGTACTGTCAAACGCTGACGGTGCCGTCGTGGAACTGTACTGTCAAACGCTGACGGTGCCGTCGTGGAACTGTACTGTCAAACGCTGACGGTGCCGTCGTGGAACTGTACTGTCAAACGCTGACGGTGCCGTCGTGGAACTGTACTGTCAAACGCTGACGGTGCCGTCGTGGAACTGTACTGTCAAACGCTGACGGTGCCGTCGTGGAACTGTACTGTCAAACGCTGACGGTGCCGTCGTGGAACTGTACTGTCAAACGCTGACGGTGCCGTCGTGGAACTGTACTGTCAAACGCTGACGGTGCCGTCGTGGAACTGTACTGTCAAACGCTGACGGTGCCGTCGTGGAACTGTACTGTCAAACGCTGACGGTGCCGTCGTGGAACTGTACTGTCAAACGCTGACGGTGCCGTCGTGGAACTGTACTGTCAAACGCTGACGGTGCCGTCGTGGAACTGTACTGTCAAACGCTGACGGTGCCGTCGTGGAACTGTACTGTCAAACGCTGACGGTGCCGTCGTGGAACTGTACTGTCAAACGCTGACGGTGCCGTCGTGGAACTGTACTGTCAAACGCTGACGGTGCCGTCGTGGAACTGTACTGTCAAACGCTGACGGTGCCGTCGTGGAACTGTACTGTCAAACGCTGACGGTGCCGTCGTGGAACTGTACTGTCAAACGCTGACGGTGCCGTCGTGGAACTGTACTGTCAAACGCTGACGGTGCCGTCGTGGAACTCTATGGTAAAGCCTTGATTTTGCCACGGTAAAACCTTGAAGTTGCCATGGTAAAGCCTTGATTTTGCCACGGTAAAACTTTGAAGTTGCTGTTGTAATACTGTACCGTGAAACTTTGATGTTGCCATTGGCAAGCTGTGAAGTTGCAATTGTGAACCTGTATTGTAAGACTTTGAAGTTGCCATTGGCAAACTTTGAACTCGCTGTTGTGAAACTGTATTGTAAGACTTTGAAGTTGCCATTGGCAAACTTTGAACTCGCTGTTGTGAAACTGTATTGTAAAACTTTGAAGTTGCTATTTCCAAACTTTGAACTCTCTGTTGTGAAACTGTATTGTAAAACTTTGAAGTTGCTGTTGTGAAACTGTATTGTAAAACTTTGAAGTTGCTATTTCCAAACTTTGAACTGTCTGTTATCAAACTGTATTGTAAAACTTTGAAGTTGCTGTTGTGGAATGCTATTGTAAAACTTTGAAGTTGCCACGGTAAAACTTTGAAGTTGCCACTGTAAAATTGTAGTATCAAACGCTCAAGTTGCCACTGTAAAACGCTGAAGTTGCCACTGTAAAACACTCAAGTTGCCACTGTCAAACGCTGAAGGTGCCGTTGTGGAACTGTATTGTCAAACGCTGAAGGTGCCGTTGTGGAACTCTATGGTAAAGCCTTGATTTTGCCACGGTAAAACCTTGAAGTTGCCATGGTAAAGCCTTGATTTTGCCACGGTAAAACCTTGAAGTTGCCATGGTAAAACGTTGAAGTTGCCACTGTAAAACTTTGAAGTTGCTGTTGTAATACTGTACCGTGAAACTTTGATGTTGCCATTGGCAAGCTGTGAAGTTGCAATTGTGAACCTGTATTGTAAGACTTTGAAGTTGCCATTGGCAAACTTTGAACTCGCTGTTGTGAAACTGTATTGTAAAACTTTGAAGTTGCTATTGGCAAACTTTGAACTCGCTGTTGTGAAACTGTATTGTAAAACTTTGAAGTTGCTATTGGCAAACTTTGAACTCGCTGTTGTGAAACTGTATTGTAAAACTTTGAAGTTGCTATTTCCAAACTTTGAACTCGCTGTTGTGAAACTGTATTGTAAAACTTTGAAGTTGCTGTTGTGAAACTGTATTGTAAAACTTTGAAGTTGCTGTTGTGAAACTGTATTGTAAAACGCTGAAGTTGCCGTTGTGGAACTGTATTGTAAAACTTTGAAGTTGCTGTTGTGAAACTGTATTGTAAAACGCTGAAGTTGCTGTTGTGAAACTGTATTGTAAAACTTTGAAGTTGCTATTTCCAAACTTTGAACTCTCTGTTATCAAACTGTATTGTAAAACTTTGAAGTTGCTGTTGTGGAATGCTATTGTAAAACTTTGAAGTTGCCACGGTAAAACTTTGAAGTTGCCACTGTAAAATTGTAGTATCAAACGCTCAAGTTGCCACTGTAAAACGCTGAAGTTGCCACTGTAAAACACTCAAGTTGCCACTGTCAAACGCTGAAGTTGCCGTCGTGGAACTGTACTGTCAAACGCTGAAGGTGCCGTTGTGGAACTGTATTGTCAAACGCTGAAGGTGCCGTTGTGGAACTCTATGGTAAAGCCTTGATTTTGCCACGGTAAAACCTTGAAGTTGCCATGGTAAAGCCTTGATTTTGCCACGGTAAAACCTTGAAGTTGCCATGGTAAAACGTTGAAGTTGCCACTGTAAAACTTTGAAGTTGCTGTTGTAATACTGTACCGTGAAACTTTGATGTTGCCATTGGCAAGCTGTGAAGTTGCAATTGTGAACCTGTATTGTAAGACTTTGAAGTTGCCATTGGCAAACTTTGAACTCGCTGTTGTGAAACTGTATTGTAAAACTTTGAAGTTGCCATTGGCAAACTTTGAACTCGCTGTTGTGAAACTGTATTGTAAAACTTTGAAGTTGCTATTTCCAAACTTTGAACTCTCTGTTGTGAAACTGTATTGTAAAACTTTGAAGTTGCTGTTGTGAAACTGTATTGTAAAACTTTGAAGTTGCTATTTCCAAACTTTGAACTCTCTGTTATCAAACTGTATTGTAAAACTTTGAAGTTGCTGTTGTGGAATGCTATTGTAAAACTTTGAAGTTGCCACGGTAAAACTTTGAAGTTGCCACTGTAAAATTGTAGTATCAAACGCTCAAGTTGCCACTGTAAAACGCTGAAGTTGCCACTGTAAAACACTCAAGTTGCCACTGTCAAACGCTGAAGGTGCCGTTGTGGAACTGTATTGTCAAACGCTGAAGGTGCCGTTGTGGAACTCTATGGTAAAGCCTTGATTTTGCCACGGTAAAACCTTGAAGTTGCCATGGTAAAGCCTTGATTTTGCCACGGTAAAACCTTGAAGTTGCCATGGTAAAACGTTGAAGTTGCCACTGTAAAACTTTGAAGTTGCTGTTGTAATACTGTACCGTGAAACTTTGATGTTGCCATTGGCAAGCTGTGAAGTTGCAATTGTGAACCTGTATTGTAAGACTTTGAAGTTGCCATTGGCAAACTTTGAACTCGCTGTTGTGAAACTGTATTGTAAAACTTTGAAGTTGCCATTGGCAAACTTTGAACTCGCTGTTGTGAAACTGTATTGTAAAACTTTGAAGTTGCTATTTCCAAACTTTGAACTCGCTGTTGTGAAACTGTATTGTAAAACTTTGAAGTTGCTATTTCCAAACTTTGAACTCGCTGTTGTGAAACTGTATTGTAAAACTTTGAAGTTGCTATTTCCAAACTTTGAACTCGCTGTTGTGAAACTGTATTGTAAAACTTTGAAGTTGCTATTTCCAAACTTTGAACTCGCTGTTGTGAAACTGTATTGTAAAACTTTGAAGTTGCTATTTCCAAACTTTGAACTCTCTGTTATCAAACTGTATTGTAAAACTTTGAAGTTGCTGTTGTGGAATGCTATTGTAAAACTTTGAAGTTGCCACGGTAAAACTTTGAAGTTGCCACTGTAAAATTGTAGTATCAAACGCTCAAGTTGCCACTGTAAAACGCTGAAGTTGCCACTGTAAAACACTCAAGTTGCCACTGTCAAACGCTGAAGGTGCCGTTGTGGAACTGTATTGTCAAACGCTGAAGGTGCCGTTGTGGAACTCTATGGTAAAGCCTTGATTTTGCCACGGTAAAACCTTGAAGTTGCCATGGTAAAGCCTTGATTTTGCCACGGTAAAACCTTGAAGTTGCCATGGTAAAACGTTGAAGTTGCCACTGTAAAACTTTGAAGTTGCTGTTGTAATACTGTACCGTGAAACTTTGATGTTGCCATTGGCAAGCTGTGAAGTTGCAATTGTGAACCTGTATTGTAAGACTTTGAAGTTGCCATTGGCAAACTTTGAACTCGCTGTTGTGAAACTGTATTGTAAAACTTTGAAGTTGCCATTGGCAAACTTTGAACTCGCTGTTGTGAAACTGTATTGTAAAACTTTGAAGTTGCTATTTCCAAACTTTGAACTCGCTGTTGTGAAACTGTATTGTAAAACTTTGAAGTTGCTATTTCCAAACTTTGAACTCGCTGTTGTGAAACTGTATTGTAAAACTTTGAAGTTGCTATTTCCAAACTTTGAAGTTGCTGTTGTGAAACTGTATTGTAAAACTTTGAACTCGCTGTTGTGAAACTGTATTGTAAAACTTTGAACTCGCTGTTGTGAAACTGTATTGTAAAACTTTGAACTCGCTGTTGTGAAACTGTATTGTAAAACTTTGAAGTTGCTGTTGTGAAACTGTATTGTAAAACTTTGAAGTTGCTGTTGTGAAACTGTATTGTAAAACTTTGAACTCGCTGTTGTGAAACTGTATTGTAAAACTTTGAACTCGCTGTTGTGAAACTGTATTGTAAAACTTTGAACTCGCTGTTGTGAAACTGTATTGTAAAACTTTGAACTCGCTGTTGTGAAACTGTATTGTAAAACTTTGAACTCGCTGTTGTGAAACTGTATTGTAAAACTTTGAACTCGCTGTTGTGAAACTGTATTGTAAAACTTTGAACTCGCTGTTGTGAAACTGTATTGTAAAACTTTGAACTCGCTGTTGTGAAACTGTATTGTAAAACTTTGAACTCGCTGTTGTGAAACTGTATTGTAAAACTTTGAACTCGCTGTTGTGAAACTGTATTGTAAAACTTTGAACTCGCTGTTGTGAAACTGTATTGTAAAACTTTGAACTCGCTGTTGTGAAACTGTATTGTAAAACTTTGAACTCGCTGTTGTGAAACTGTATTGTAAAACTTTGAACTCGCTGTTGTGAAACTGTATTGTAAAACTTTGAACTCGCTGTTGTGAAACTGTATTGTAAAACTTTGAACTCGCTGTTGTGAAACTGTATTGTAAAACTTTGAACTCGCTGTTGTGAAACTGTATTGTAAAACTTTGAACTCGCTGTTGTGAAACTGTATTGTAAAACTTTGAACTCGCTGTTGTGAAACTGTATTGTAAAACTTTGAACTCGCTGTTGTGAAACTGTATTGTAAAACTTTGAACTCGCTGTTGTGAAACTGTATTGTAAAACTTTGAACTCGCTGTTGTGAAACTGTATTGTAAAACTTTGAACTCGCTGTTGTGAAACTGTATTGTAAAACTTTGAACTCGCTGTTGTGAAACTGTATTGTAAAACTTTGAACTCGCTGTTGTGAAACTGTATTGTAAAACTTTGAACTCGCTGTTGTGAAACTGTATTGTAAAACTTTGAACTCGCTGTTGTGAAACTGTATTGTAAAACTTTGAACTCGCTGTTGTGAAACTGTATTGTAAAACTTTGAACTCGCTGTTGTGAAACTGTATTGTAAAACTTTGAACTCGCTGTTGTGAAACTGTATTGTAAAACTTTGAACTCGCTGTTGTGAAACTGTATTGTAAAACTTTGAACTCGCTGTTGTGAAACTGTATTGTAAAACTTTGAACTCGCTGTTGTGAAACTGTATTGTAAAACTTTGAACTCGCTGTTGTGAAACTGTATTGTAAAACTTTGAACTCGCTGTTGTGAAACTGTATTGTAAAACTTTGAACTCGCTGTTGTGAAACTGTATTGTAAAACTTTGAACTCGCTGTTGTGAAACTGTATTGTAAAACTTTGAACTCGCTGTTGTGAAACTGTATTGTAAAACTTTGAACTCGCTGTTGTGAAACTGTATTGTAAAACTTTGAACTCGCTGTTGTGAAACTGTATTGTAAAACTTTGAACTCGCTGTTGTGAAACTGTATTGTAAAACTTTGAACTCGCTGTTGTGAAACTGTATTGTAAAACTTTGAACTCGCTGTTGTGAAACTGTATTGTAAAACTTTGAACTCGCTGTTGTGAAACTGTATTGTAAAACTTTGAACTCGCTGTTGTGAAACTGTATTGTAAAACTTTGAACTCGCTGTTGTGAAACTGTATTGTAAAACTTTGAACTCGCTGTTGTGAAACTGTATTGTAAAACTTTGAACTCGCTGTTGTGAAACTGTATTGTAAAACTTTGAACTCGCTGTTGTGAAACTGTATTGTAAAACTTTGAACTCGCTGTTGTGAAACTGTATTGTAAAACTTTGAACTCGCTGTTGTGAAACTGTATTGTAAAACTTTGAACTCGCTGTTGTGAAACTGTATTGTAAAACTTTGAACTCGCTGTTGTGAAACTGTATTGTAAAACTTTGAACTCGCTGTTGTGAAACTGTATTGTAAAACTTTGAACTCGCTGTTGTGAAACTGTATTGTAAAACTTTGAACTCGCTGTTGTGAAACTGTATTGTAAAACTTTGAACTCGCTGTTGTGAAACTGTATTGTAAAACTTTGAACTCGCTGTTGTGAAACTGTATTGTAAAACTTTGAACTCGCTGTTGTGAAACTGTATTGTAAAACTTTGAACTCGCTGTTGTGAAACTGTATTGTAAAACTTTGAACTCGCTGTTGTGAAACTGTATTGTAAAACTTTGAACTCGCTGTTGTGAAACTGTATTGTAAAACTTTGAACTCGCTGTTGTGAAACTGTATTGTAAAACTTTGAACTCGCTGTTGTGAAACTGTATTGTAAAACTTTGAACTCGCTGTTGTGAAACTGTATTGTAAAACTTTGAACTCGCTGTTGTGAAACTGTATTGTAAAACTTTGAACTCGCTGTTGTGAAACTGTATTGTAAAACTTTGAACTCGCTGTTGTGAAACTGTATTGTAAAACTTTGAACTCGCTGTTGTGAAACTGTATTGTAAAACTTTGAACTCGCTGTTGTGAAACTGTATTGTAAAACTTTGAACTCGCTGTTGTGAAACTGTATTGTAAAACTTTGAACTCGCTGTTGTGAAACTGTATTGTAAAACTTTGAACTCGCTGTTGTGAAACTGTATTGTAAAACTTTGAACTCGCTGTTGTGAAACTGTATTGTAAAACTTTGAACTCGCTGTTGTGAAACTGTATTGTAAAACTTTGAACTCGCTGTTGTGAAACTGTATTGTAAAACTTTGAACTCGCTGTTGTGAAACTGTATTGTAAAACTTTGAACTCGCTGTTGTGAAACTGTATTGTAAAACTTTGAACTCGCTGTTGTGAAACTGTATTGTAAAACTTTGAACTCGCTGTTGTGAAACTGTATTGTAAAACTTTGAACTCGCTGTTGTGAAACTGTATTGTAAAACTTTGAACTCGCTGTTGTGAAACTGTATTGTAAAACTTTGAACTCGCTGTTGTGAAACTGTATTGTAAAACTTTGAACTCGCTGTTGTGAAACTGTATTGTAAAACTTTGAACTCGCTGTTGTGAAACTGTATTGTAAAACTTTGAACTCGCTGTTGTGAAACTGTATTGTAAAACTTTGAACTCGCTGTTGTGAAACTGTATTGTAAAACTTTGAACTCGCTGTTGTGAAACTGTATTGTAAAACTTTGAACTCGCTGTTGTGAAACTGTATTGTAAAACTTTGAACTCGCTGTTGTGAAACTGTATTGTAAAACTTTGAACTCGCTGTTGTGAAACTGTATTGTAAAACTTTGAACTCGCTGTTGTGAAACTGTATTGTAAAACTTTGAACTCGCTGTTGTGAAACTGTATTGTAAAACTTTGAACTCGCTGTTGTGAAACTGTATTGTAAAACTTTGAACTCGCTGTTGTGAAACTGTATTGTAAAACTTTGAACTCGCTGTTGTGAAACTGTATTGTAAAACTTTGAACTCGCTGTTGTGAAACTGTATTGTAAAACTTTGAACTCGCTGTTGTGAAACTGTATTGTAAAACTTTGAACTCGCTGTTGTGAAACTGTATTGTAAAACTTTGAACTCGCTGTTGTGAAACTGTATTGTAAAACTTTGAACTCGCTGTTGTGAAACTGTATTGTAAAACTTTGAACTCGCTGTTGTGAAACTGTATTGTAAAACTTTGAACTCGCTGTTGTGAAACTGTATTGTAAAACTTTGAACTCGCTGTTGTGAAACTGTATTGTAAAACTTTGAACTCGCTGTTGTGAAACTGTATTGTAAAACTTTGAACTCGCTGTTGTGAAACTGTATTGTAAAACTTTGAACTCGCTGTTGTGAAACTGTATTGTAAAACTTTGAACTCGCTGTTGTGAAACTGTATTGTAAAACTTTGAACTCGCTGTTGTGAAACTGTATTGTAAAACTTTGAACTCGCTGTTGTGAAACTGTATTGTAAAACTTTGAACTCGCTGTTGTGAAACTGTATTGTAAAACTTTGAACTCGCTGTTGTGAAACTGTATTGTAAAACTTTGAACTCGCTGTTGTGAAACTGTATTGTAAAACTTTGAACTCGCTGTTGTGAAACTGTATTGTAAAACTTTGAACTCGCTGTTGTGAAACTGTATTGTAAAACTTTGAACTCGCTGTTGTGAAACTGTATTGTAAAACTTTGAACTCGCTGTTGTGAAACTGTATTGTAAAACTTTGAACTCGCTGTTGTGAAACTGTATTGTAAAACTTTGAACTCGCTGTTGTGAAACTGTATTGTAAAACTTTGAACTCGCTGTTGTGAAACTGTATTGTAAAACTTTGAACTCGCTGTTGTGAAACTGTATTGTAAAACTTTGAACTCGCTGTTGTGAAACTGTATTGTAAAACTTTGAACTCGCTGTTGTGAAACTGTATTGTAAAACTTTGAACTCGCTGTTGTGAAACTGTATTGTAAAACTTTGAACTCGCTGTTGTGAAACTGTATTGTAAAACTTTGAACTCGCTGTTGTGAAACTGTATTGTAAAACTTTGAACTCGCTGTTGTGAAACTGTATTGTAAAACTTTGAACTCGCTGTTGTGAAACTGTATTGTAAAACTTTGAACTCGCTGTTGTGAAACTGTATTGTAAAACTTTGAACTCGCTGTTGTGAAACTGTATTGTAAAACTTTGAACTCGCTGTTGTGAAACTGTATTGTAAAACTTTGAACTCGCTGTTGTGAAACTGTATTGTAAAACTTTGAACTCGCTGTTGTGAAACTGTATTGTAAAACTTTGAACTCGCTGTTGTGAAACTGTATTGTAAAACTTTGAACTCGCTGTTGTGAAACTGTATTGTAAAACTTTGAACTCGCTGTTGTGAAACTGTATTGTAAAACTTTGAACTCGCTGTTGTGAAACTGTATTGTAAAACTTTGAACTCGCTGTTGTGAAACTGTATTGTAAAACTTTGAACTCGCTGTTGTGAAACTGTATTGTAAAACTTTGAACTCGCTGTTGTGAAACTGTATTGTAAAACTTTGAACTCGCTGTTGTGAAACTGTATTGTAAAACTTTGAACTCGCTGTTGTGAAACTGTATTGTAAAACTTTGAACTCGCTGTTGTGAAACTGTATTGTAAAACTTTGAACTCGCTGTTGTGAAACTGTATTGTAAAACTTTGAACTCGCTGTTGTGAAACTGTATTGTAAAACTTTGAACTCGCTGTTGTGAAACTGTATTGTAAAACTTTGAACTCGCTGTTGTGAAACTGTATTGTAAAACTTTGAACTCGCTGTTGTGAAACTGTATTGTAAAACTTTGAACTCGCTGTTGTGAAACTGTATTGTAAAACTTTGAACTCGCTGTTGTGAAACTGTATTGTAAAACTTTGAACTCGCTGTTGTGAAACTGTATTGTAAAACTTTGAACTCGCTGTTGTGAAACTGTATTGTAAAACTTTGAACTCGCTGTTGTGAAACTGTATTGTAAAACTTTGAACTCGCTGTTGTGAAACTGTATTGTAAAACTTTGAACTCGCTGTTGTGAAACTGTATTGTAAAACTTTGAACTCGCTGTTGTGAAACTGTATTGTAAAACTTTGAACTCGCTGTTGTGAAACTGTATTGTAAAACTTTGAACTCGCTGTTGTGAAACTGTATTGTAAAACTTTGAACTCGCTGTTGTGAAACTGTATTGTAAAACTTTGAACTCGCTGTTGTGAAACTGTATTGTAAAACTTTGAACTCGCTGTTGTGAAACTGTATTGTAAAACTTTGAACTCGCTGTTGTGAAACTGTATTGTAAAACTTTGAACTCGCTGTTGTGAAACTGTATTGTAAAACTTTGAACTCGCTGTTGTGAAACTGTATTGTAAAACTTTGAACTCGCTGTTGTGAAACTGTATTGTAAAACTTTGAACTCGCTGTTGTGAAACTGTATTGTAAAACTTTGAACTCGCTGTTGTGAAACTGTATTGTAAAACTTTGAACTCGCTGTTGTGAAACTGTATTGTAAAACTTTGAACTCGCTGTTGTGAAACTGTATTGTAAAACTTTGAACTCGCTGTTGTGAAACTGTATTGTAAAACTTTGAACTCGCTGTTGTGAAACTGTATTGTAAAACTTTGAACTCGCTGTTGTGAAACTGTATTGTAAAACTTTGAACTCGCTGTTGTGAAACTGTATTGTAAAACTTTGAACTCGCTGTTGTGAAACTGTATTGTAAAACTTTGAACTCGCTGTTGTGAAACTGTATTGTAAAACTTTGAACTCGCTGTTGTGAAACTGTATTGTAAAACTTTGAACTCGCTGTTGTGAAACTGTATTGTAAAACTTTGAACTCGCTGTTGTGAAACTGTATTGTAAAACTTTGAACTCGCTGTTGTGAAACTGTATTGTAAAACTTTGAACTCGCTGTTGTGAAACTGTATTGTAAAACTTTGAACTCGCTGTTGTGAAACTGTATTGTAAAACTTTGAACTCGCTGTTGTGAAACTGTATTGTAAAACTTTGAACTCGCTGTTGTGAAACTGTATTGTAAAACTTTGAACTCGCTGTTGTGAAACTGTATTGTAAAACTTTGAACTCGCTGTTGTGAAACTGTATTGTAAAACTTTGAACTCGCTGTTGTGAAACTGTATTGTAAAACTTTGAACTCGCTGTTGTGAAACTGTATTGTAAAACTTTGAACTCGCTGTTGTGAAACTGTATTGTAAAACTTTGAACTCGCTGTTGTGAAACTGTATTGTAAAACTTTGAACTCGCTGTTGTGAAACTGTATTGTAAAACTTTGAACTCGCTGTTGTGAAACTGTATTGTAAAACTTTGAACTCGCTGTTGTGAAACTGTATTGTAAAACTTTGAACTCGCTGTTGTGAAACTGTATTGTAAAACTTTGAACTCGCTGTTGTGAAACTGTATTGTAAAACTTTGAACTCGCTGTTGTGAAACTGTATTGTAAAACTTTGAACTCGCTGTTGTGAAACTGTATTGTAAAACTTTGAACTCGCTGTTGTGAAACTGTATTGTAAAACTTTGAACTCGCTGTTGTGAAACTGTATTGTAAAACTTTGAACTCGCTGTTGTGAAACTGTATTGTAAAACTTTGAACTCGCTGTTGTGAAACTGTATTGTAAAACTTTGAACTCGCTGTTGTGAAACTGTATTGTAAAACTTTGAACTCGCTGTTGTGAAACTGTATTGTAAAACTTTGAACTCGCTGTTGTGAAACTGTATTGTAAAACTTTGAACTCGCTGTTGTGAAACTGTATTGTAAAACTTTGAACTCGCTGTTGTGAAACTGTATTGTAAAACTTTGAACTCGCTGTTGTGAAACTGTATTGTAAAACTTTGAACTCGCTGTTGTGAAACTGTATTGTAAAACTTTGAACTCGCTGTTGTGAAACTGTATTGTAAAACTTTGAACTCGCTGTTGTGAAACTGTATTGTAAAACTTTGAACTCGCTGTTGTGAAACTGTATTGTAAAACTTTGAACTCGCTGTTGTGAAACTGTATTGTAAAACTTTGAACTCGCTGTTGTGAAACTGTATTGTAAAACTTTGAACTCGCTGTTGTGAAACTGTATTGTAAAACTTTGAACTCGCTGTTGTGAAACTGTATTGTAAAACTTTGAACTCGCTGTTGTGAAACTGTATTGTAAAACTTTGAACTCGCTGTTGTGAAACTGTATTGTAAAACTTTGAACTCGCTGTTGTGAAACTGTATTGTAAAACTTTGAACTCGCTGTTGTGAAACTGTATTGTAAAACTTTGAACTCGCTGTTGTGAAACTGTATTGTAAAACTTTGAACTCGCTGTTGTGAAACTGTAGTATCAAACGCTCAAGTTGCCACTGTAAAACACTCAAGTTGCCACTGTCAAACGCTGAAGGTGCCGTTGTGGAACTGTATTGTCAAACGCTGAAGGTGCCGTTGTGGAACTGTATTGTCAAACGCTGAAGGTGCCGTTGTGGAACTCTATGGTAAAGCCTTGATTTTGCCACGGTAAAACCTTGAAGTTGCCACGGTAAAGCCTTGATTTTGCCACTGTAAAACTTTGAAGTTGCTGTTGTAATACTGTACCGTGAAACTTTGATGTTGCCATTGGCAAGCTGTGAAGTTGCAATTGTGAACCTGTATTGTAAGACTTTGAAGTTGCCATTGGCAAACTTTGAACTCGCTGTTGTGAAACTGTATTGTAAAACTTTGAAGTTGCCATTGGCAAACTTTGAACTCGCTGTTGTGAAACTGTATTGTAAAACTTTGAAGTTGCTATTTCCAAACTTTGAACTCTCTGTTGTGAAACTGTATTGTAAAACTTTGAAGTTGCCGTTGTGAAACTGTATTGTAAAACTTTGAAGTTGCCGTTGTGAAACTGTATTGTAAAACGCTGAAGTTGCCGTTGTGGAACTGTATTGTAAAACTTTGAAGTTGCTATTTCCAAACTTTGAACTCTCTGTTATCAAACTGTATTGTAAAACTTTGAAGTTGCTGTTGTGGAATGCTATTGTAAAACTTTGAAGTTGCCACGGTAAAACTTTGAAGTTGCCACTGTAAAATTGTAGTATCAAACGCTCAAGTTGCCACTGTAAAACGCTGAAGTTGCCACTGTAAAACACTCAAGTTGCCACTGTCAAACGCTGAAGTTGCCGTCGTGGAACTGTACTGTCAAACGCTGAAGGTGCCGTTGTGGAACTGTACTGTCAAACGCTGAAGGTGCCGTTGTGGAACTCTATGGTAAAGCCTTGATTTTGCCACGGTAAAACCTTGAAGTTGCCATGGTAAAGCCTTGATTTTGCCACGGTAAAACCTTGAAGTTGCCATGGTAAAACGTTGAAGTTGCCACTGTAAAACTTTGAAGTTGCTGTTGTAATACTGTACCGTGAAACTTTGATGTTGCCATTGGCAAGCTGTGAAGTTGCAATTGTGAACCTGTATTGTAAGACTTTGAAGTTGCCATTGGCAAACTTTGAACTCGCTGTTGTGAAACTGTATTGTAAAACTTTGAAGTTGCCATTGGCAAACTTTGAACTCGCTGTTGTGAAACTGTATTGTAAAACTTTGAAGTTGCTATTTCCAAACTTTGAACTCGCTGTTGTGAAACTGTATTGTAAAACTTTGAAGTTGCTATTTCCAAACTTTGAACTCGCTGTTGTGAAACTGTATAGTAAAACTTTGAAGTTGCTATTTCCAAACTTTGAATTCGCTGTTGTGAAACTGTATTGTAAAACTTTGAAGTTGCTGTTGTGAAACTGTATTGTAAAACTTTGAAGTTGCTGTTGTGAAACTCTATTGTAAAACTTTGAAGTTGCTGTTGTGAAACTCTATTGTAAAACTTTGAACTCGCTGTTGTGAAACTCTATTGTAAAACTTTGAAGTTGCTGTTGTGGAACTCTATTGTAAAACTTTGAAGTTGCTGTTGTGGAACTCTATTGTAAAACTTTGAACTCGCTGTTGTGAAACTCTATTGTAAAACTTTGAAGTTGCTGTTGTGAAACTCTATTGTAAAACTTTGAACTCGCTGTTGTGAAACTCTATTGTAAAACTTTGAACTCGCTGTTGTGAAACTCTATTGTAAAACTTTGAACTCGCTGTTGTGAAACTCTATTGTAAAACTTTGAACTCGCTGTTGTGAAACTCTATTGTAAAACTTTGAAGTTGCTGTTGTGAAACTCTATTGTAAAACTTTGAAGTTGCTGTTGTGAAACTCTATTGTAAAACTTTGAAGTTGCTGTTGTGAAACTCTATTGTAAAACTTTGAAGTTGCTGTTGTGAAACTCTATTGTAAAACTTTGAAGTTGCTGTTGTGAAACTCTATTGTAAAACTTTGAAGTTGCTGTTGTGAAACTCTATTGTAAAACTTTGAAGTTGCTGTTGTGAAACTCTATTGTAAAACTTTGAAGTTGCTGTTGTGAAACTCTATTGTAAAACTTTGAAGTTGCTGTTGTGAAACTCTATTGTAAAACTTTGAAGTTGCTGTTGTGAAACTCTATTGTAAAACTTTGAAGTTGCTGTTGTGAAACTCTATTGTAAAACTTTGAAGTTGCTGTTGTGAAACTCTATTGTAAAACTTTGAAGTTGCTGTTGTGAAACTCTATTGTAAAACTTTGAAGTTGCTGTTGTGAAACTCTATTGTAAAACTTTGAAGTTGCTGTTGTGAAACTCTATTGTAAAACTTTGAAGTTGCTGTTGTGAAACTCTATTGTAAAACTTTGAAGTTGCTGTTGTGAAACTCTATTGTAAAACTTTGAAGTTGCTGTTGTGAAACTCTATTGTAAAACTTTGAAGTTGCTGTTGTGAAACTCTATTGTAAAACTTTGAAGTTGCTGTTGTGAAACTCTATTGTAAAACTTTGAAGTTGCTGTTGTGAAACTCTATTGTAAAACTTTGAAGTTGCTGTTGTGAAACTCTATTGTAAAACTTTGAAGTTGCTGTTGTGAAACTCTATTGTAAAACTTTGAAGTTGCTGTTGTGAAACTCTATTGTAAAACTTTGAAGTTGCTGTTGTGAAACTCTATTGTAAAACTTTGAAGTTGCTGTTGTGAAACTCTATTGTAAAACTTTGAAGTTGCTGTTGTGAAACTCTATTGTAAAACTTTGAAGTTGCTGTTGTGAAACTCTATTGTAAAACTTTGAAGTTGCTGTTGTGAAACTCTATTGTAAAACTTTGAAGTTGCTGTTGTGAAACTCTATTGTAAAACTTTGAAGTTGCTGTTGTGAAACTCTATTGTAAAACTTTGAAGTTGCTGTTGTGAAACTCTATTGTAAAACTTTGAAGTTGCTGTTGTGAAACTGTATTGTAAAACTTTGAAGTTGCTGTTGTGAAACTGTATTGTAAAACTTTGAAGTTGCTGTTGTGAAACTGTATTGTAAAACTTTGAAGTTGCTGTTGTGAAACTGTATTGTAAAACTTTGAAGTTGCCACGGTAAAATTGTAGTATCAAACGCTCAAGTTGCCACTGTAAAACGCTGAAGTTGCCACTGTAAAACACTCAAGTTGCCACTGTCAAACGCTGACGTTGCCGTCGCGGAACTGTACTGTCAAACGCTGACGTTGCCGTCGCGGAACTGTACTGTCAAACGCTGACGTTGCCGTCGCGGAACTGTACTGTCAAACGCTGACGTTGCCGTCGCGGAACTGTACTGTCAAACGCTGACGTTGCCGTCGCGGAACTGTACTGTCAAACGCTGACGTTGCCGTCGCGGAACTGTACTGTCAAACGCTGACGTTGCCGTCGCGGAACTGTACTGTCAAACGCTGACGTTGCCGTCGCGGAACTGTACTGTCAAACGCTGACGTTGCCGTCGCGGAACTGTACTGTCAAACGCTGACGTTGCCGTCGCGGAACTGTACTGTCAAACGCTGACGTTGCCGTCGCGGAACTGTACTGTCAAACGCTGACGTTGCCGTCGCGGAACTGTACTGTCAAACGCTGACGTTGCCGTCGCGGAACTGTACTGTCAAACGCTGACGTTGCCGTCGCGGAACTGTACTGTCAAACGCTGACGTTGCCGTCGCGGAACTGTACTGTCAAACGCTGACGTTGCCGTCGCGGAACTGTACTGTCAAACGCTGACGTTGCCGTCGCGGAACTGTACTGTCAAACGCTGACGTTGCCGTCGCGGAACTGTACTGTCAAACGCTGACGTTGCCGTCGCGGAACTGTACTGTCAAACGCTGACGTTGCCGTCGCGGAACTGTACTGTCAAACGCTGACGTTGCCGTCGCGGAACTGTACTGTCAAACGCTGACGTTGCCGTCGCGGAACTGTACTGTCAAACGCTGACGTTGCCGTCGCGGAACTGTACTGTCAAACGCTGACGTTGCCGTCGCGGAACTGTACTGTCAAACGCTGACGTTGCCGTCGCGGAACTGTACTGTCAAACGCTGACGTTGCCGTCGCGGAACTGTACTGTCAAACGCTGACGTTGCCGTCGCGGAACTGTACTGTCAAACGCTGACGTTGCCGTCGCGGAACTGTACTGTCAAACGCTGACGTTGCCGTCGCGGAACTGTACTGTCAAACGCTGACGTTGCCGTCGCGGAACTGTACTGTCAAACGCTGACGTTGCCGTCGCGGAACTGTACTGTCAAACGCTGACGTTGCCGTCGCGGAACTGTACTGTCAAACGCTGACGTTGCCGTCGCGGAACTGTACTGTCAAACGCTGACGTTGCCGTCGCGGAACTGTACTGTCAAACGCTGACGTTGCCGTCGCGGAACTGTACTGTCAAACGCTGACGTTGCCGTCGCGGAACTGTACTGTCAAACGCTGACGTTGCCGTCGCGGAACTGTACTGTCAAACGCTGACGTTGCCGTCGCGGAACTGTACTGTCAAACGCTGACGTTGCCGTCGCGGAACTGTACTGTCAAACGCTGACGTTGCCGTCGCGGAACTGTACTGTCAAACGCTGACGTTGCCGTCGCGGAACTGTACTGTCAAACGCTGACGTTGCCGTCGCGGAACTGTACTGTCAAACGCTGACGTTGCCGTCGCGGAACTGTACTGTCAAACGCTGACGTTGCCGTCGCGGAACTGTACTGTCAAACGCTGACGTTGCCGTCGCGGAACTGTACTGTCAAACGCTGACGTTGCCGTCGCGGAACTGTACTGTCAAACGCTGACGTTGCCGTCGCGGAACTGTACTGTCAAACGCTGACGTTGCCGTCGCGGAACTGTACTGTCAAACGCTGACGTTGCCGTCGCGGAACTGTACTGTCAAACGCTGACGTTGCCGTCGCGGAACTGTACTGTCAAACGCTGACGTTGCCGTCGCGGAACTGTACTGTCAAACGCTGACGTTGCCGTCGCGGAACTGTACTGTCAAACGCTGACGTTGCCGTCGCGGAACTGTACTGTCAAACGCTGACGTTGCCGTCGCGGAACTGTACTGTCAAACGCTGACGTTGCCGTCGCGGAACTGTACTGTCAAACGCTGACGTTGCCGTCGCGGAACTGTACTGTCAAACGCTGACGTTGCCGTCGCGGAACTGTACTGTCAAACGCTGACGTTGCCGTCGCGGAACTGTACTGTCAAACGCTGACGTTGCCGTCGCGGAACTGTACTGTCAAACGCTGACGTTGCCGTCGCGGAACTGTACTGTCAAACGCTGACGTTGCCGTCGCGGAACTGTACTGTCAAACGCTGACGTTGCCGTCGCGGAACTGTACTGTCAAACGCTGACGTTGCCGTCGCGGAACTGTACTGTCAAACGCTGACGTTGCCGTCGCGGAACTGTACTGTCAAACGCTGACGTTGCCGTCGCGGAACTGTACTGTCAAACGCTGACGTTGCCGTCGCGGAACTGTACTGTCAAACGCTGACGTTGCCGTCGCGGAACTGTACTGTCAAACGCTGACGTTGCCGTCGCGGAACTGTACTGTCAAACGCTGACGTTGCCGTCGCGGAACTGTACTGTCAAACGCTGACGTTGCCGTCGCGGAACTGTACTGTCAAACGCTGACGTTGCCGTCGCGGAACTGTACTGTCAAACGCTGACGTTGCCGTCGCGGAACTGTACTGTCAAACGCTGACGTTGCCGTCGCGGAACTGTACTGTCAAACGCTGACGTTGCCGTCGCGGAACTGTACTGTCAAACGCTGACGTTGCCGTCGCGGAACTGTACTGTCAAACGCTGACGTTGCCGTCGCGGAACTGTACTGTCAAACGCTGACGTTGCCGTCGCGGAACTGTACTGTCAAACGCTGACGTTGCCGTCGCGGAACTGTACTGTCAAACGCTGACGTTGCCGTCGCGGAACTGTACTGTCAAACGCTGACGTTGCCGTCGCGGAACTGTACTGTCAAACGCTGACGTTGCCGTCGCGGAACTGTACTGTCAAACGCTGACGTTGCCGTCGCGGAACTGTACTGTCAAACGCTGACGTTGCCGTCGCGGAACTGTACTGTCAAACGCTGACGTTGCCGTCGCGGAACTGTACTGTCAAACGCTGACGTTGCCGTCGCGGAACTGTACTGTCAAACGCTGACGTTGCCGTCGCGGAACTGTACTGTCAAACGCTGACGTTGCCGTCGCGGAACTGTACTGTCAAACGCTGACGTTGCCGTCGCGGAACTGTACTGTCAAACGCTGACGTTGCCGTCGCGGAACTGTACTGTCAAACGCTGACGTTGCCGTCGCGGAACTGTACTGTCAAACGCTGACGTTGCCGTCGCGGAACTGTACTGTCAAACGCTGACGTTGCCGTCGCGGAACTGTACTGTCAAACGCTGACGTTGCCGTCGCGGAACTGTACTGTCAAACGCTGACGTTGCCGTCGCGGAACTGTACTGTCAAACGCTGACGTTGCCGTCGCGGAACTGTACTGTCAAACGCTGACGTTGCCGTCGCGGAACTGTACTGTCAAACGCTGACGTTGCCGTCGCGGAACTGTACTGTCAAACGCTGACGTTGCCGTCGCGGAACTGTACTGTCAAACGCTGACGTTGCCGTCGCGGAACTGTACTGTCAAACGCTGACGTTGCCGTCGCGGAACTGTACTGTCAAACGCTGACGTTGCCGTCGCGGAACTGTACTGTCAAACGCTGACGTTGCCGTCGCGGAACTGTACTGTCAAACGCTGACGTTGCCGTCGCGGAACTGTACTGTCAAACGCTGACGTTGCCGTCGCGGAACTGTACTGTCAAACGCTGACGTTGCCGTCGCGGAACTGTACTGTCAAACGCTGACGTTGCCGTCGCGGAACTGTACTGTCAAACGCTGACGTTGCCGTCGCGGAACTGTACTGTCAAACGCTGACGTTGCCGTCGCGGAACTGTACTGTCAAACGCTGACGTTGCCGTCGCGGAACTGTACTGTCAAACGCTGACGTTGCCGTCGCGGAACTGTACTGTCAAACGCTGACGTTGCCGTCGCGGAACTGTACTGTCAAACGCTGACGTTGCCGTCGCGGAACTGTACTGTCAAACGCTGACGTTGCCGTCGCGGAACTGTACTGTCAAACGCTGACGTTGCCGTCGCGGAACTGTACTGTCAAACGCTGACGTTGCCGTCGCGGAACTGTACTGTCAAACGCTGACGTTGCCGTCGCGGAACTGTACTGTCAAACGCTGACGTTGCCGTCGCGGAACTGTACTGTCAAACGCTGACGTTGCCGTCGCGGAACTGTACTGTCAAACGCTGACGTTGCCGTCGCGGAACTGTACTGTCAAACGCTGACGTTGCCGTCGCGGAACTGTACTGTCAAACGCTGACGTTGCCGTCGCGGAACTGTACTGTCAAACGCTGACGTTGCCGTCGCGGAACTGTACTGTCAAACGCTGACGTTGCCGTCGCGGAACTGTACTGTCAAACGCTGACGTTGCCGTCGCGGAACTGTACTGTCAAACGCTGACGTTGCCGTCGCGGAACTGTACTGTCAAACGCTGACGTTGCCGTCGCGGAACTGTACTGTCAAACGCTGACGTTGCCGTCGCGGAACTGTACTGTCAAACGCTGACGTTGCCGTCGCGGAACTGTACTGTCAAACGCTGACGTTGCCGTCGCGGAACTGTACTGTCAAACGCTGACGTTGCCGTCGCGGAACTGTACTGTCAAACGCTGACGTTGCCGTCGCGGAACTGTACTGTCAAACGCTGACGTTGCCATGGTAAAACCGTGAAGTTGCTGTTGTAATACTGTACTGTCAAACTTTGATATTGCCATGGGCAAACTGTGAAGTTGCAATTGTGAAACGGTATTGTAAAATTTGAAGTTGATATTTCCAAACTTTGAACTCGCTGTTGTGAAACTGTATCGTAAAACTTTGAAGTTGCTGTTGTGGAACTCTATTGTAAAACTTTTAAGTGGCCATTCACAAACGTAGAAGTTGCCTCTGTAAATCTTAAGTTGCCACCGTAAAACTGTAGTATCAAACGTTGAAGTTGCCACCGTAAATCGTTGAAGTTGCCACCGTAAAACTGTAGTATCAAACGCTGAAGTTGCCACTGTAAAACGCTCAAGTTGCCACTGTAAAAATTTGAAGTTGCTGTTGTGGAACTGTATTGTAAAACCCTGAAGTTGCTGTTGTGGAACTGTATTGTAAAACCCTGAAGTTGCTGTTGTGGAACTGTATTGTAAAACCCTGAAGTTGCTGTTGTGGAACTGTATTGTAAAACCCTGAAGTTGCTGTTGTGGAACTGTATTGTAAAACCCTGAAGTTGCTGTTGTGGAACTGTATTGTAAAACCCTGAAGTTGCCATGGTAAAACCGTGAATTTGCCACTGGCAAACTGTGAAGTTGCTGTTGTAATACTGTACTGTCAAACTTTGATATTGCCATGGGCAAACTGTGAAGTTGCAATTGTGAAACGGCATTGTAAAATTTGAAGTTGCTATTTGTAAACTTTGAACTCACTGTTGTGGAACTATATTGTAAAACTTTGAAGTTGCTGTTGTGGAACTCTATTGTAAAACTTTTAAGTGGCCATTCACAAACGTAGAAGTTGCCTCTGTAAATCTTAAGTTGCCACCGTAAAACTGTAGTATCAAACGTTGAAGTTGCCACCGTAAATCGTTGAAGTTGCCACCGTAAAACTGTAGTATCAAACGCTGAAGTTGCCACTGTAAAACGCTCAAGTTGCCACTGTAAAACTTTGAAGTTGCTGTTGTGGAACTGTATTGTAAAACCCTGAAGGTGCTGTTGTGGAACTGTATTGTAAAACCCTGAAGGTGCTGTTGTGGAACTGTATTGTAAAACCCTGAAGGTGCTGTTGTGGAACTGTATTGTAAAACCCTGAAGGTGCTGTTGTGGAACTGTATTGTAAAACCCTGAAGGTGCTGTTGTGGAACTGTATTGTAAAACCCTGAAGGTGCTGTTGTGGAACTGTATTGTAAAACCCTGAAGGTGCTGTTGTGGAACTGTATTGTAAAACTTTGAAGTTGCCATTCACAAAATGTTGAAGTTGCCACTGTAAAACTTATGTTGCCACGGTAAAACTGTAGTATCAAACGTTGAAGTTGCCACCGTAAAATGTTGAAGTTGCCATCGTAAAACTGTAGTATCAAACGTTGAATTTGCCACTGTAAAACCGTGAAGTTGCCACTGTAAAACTTTGAAGTTGCTGCTGTAATACTGTACCGTCAAACTTTGATGTTGCCATGGGCAAAGTGTGAAGTTGCAATTGTGAATCTGTATTGTAAAACTCTGAAGTTGCTATTTCCAAACTTTGAACTCGCTGTTGTGAAACTGTATTGTAAAACTCTGAAGTTGCTGTTGTGGAACTCTACTGTAAAACGTTGAAGTGGCCACTCACAAACGTTGAAGTGGCCACGGTAAAGCTATAGTATCAAACATTGAAGTGGCCACTCACAAACGTTGAAGTGGCCACGGTAAAGCTATAGTATCAAACATTGAAGTGGCCACTCACAAACGTTGAAGTGGCCACGGTAAAACTATAGTATCAAACGTTGAAGTTGCCACTGTAAAACGTTGACGTTGCCTCTGTAAAACTGTATTATCAAACTTCGAAGTTGGTCTTGTAAAACTTTGAAGTTGCCACTGTAAAAAATTTGCAGTTGCTGTTGTAATTCTGCACTATTAAACTTTGATGTTGCCATTCTAAAACTTTGAAGTTGCTGTTCTCAAAATGTACTGTAAAACTTTGAAGTTGCTGTTGTAAATCTTGGCATTACTATTGTGAAACTGTATTGTGAAACTTTGAAGTTGCTGCTGTTAACCAGTATTGTGAAACTTTGAACTTGCCATTGGCAAACTTTGAAGTTGCTGTTGTCCAACTGTGTTGTAAAACTTCAAAGTTCCTGTTTTAGAAGTGTGTTGTAAAACTTTGAAGTTGCTGTTGTAGAACTGTATTGTAAAACTTTGAAGTTGCTATTTGCAAACTCGGAAGTTGCTGTTGTCAAACTGTGTTGTAAAACTGTGAAGTTGCAATTGTGAACCTGTATTGGAAGACTTTGATGTTGCCATTGGCAAACTTTGAAGTTGCAGTCGTGAACCTGTATTGGAAGACTTTGAAGTTGCTGTTTCCAAACTTTGAACTTACTGTTGTGCAACTCTATTGTAAAACGTTGAAGTTGCTGTTGTGCAACTCTATTGTAAAACCTTGACGTTGCTGTTGTGCAACTCTATTGTAAAACCTTGACGTTGCACTGTAAAACCTTGACGTTGCTGTTGTGCAACTCTATTGTAAAACCTTGACGTTGCTGTTGTGCAACTCTATTGTAAAACCTTGACGTTGCTGTTGTGCAACTCTATTGTAAAACCTTGACGTTGCTGTTGTGCAACTCTATTGTAAAACCTTGACGTTGCACTGTAAAACATGGAAGTTGCTGTTGTGCAACTCTATTGTAAAACCTTGACGTTGCACTGTAAAACCTTGACGTTGCTGTTGTGCAACTCTATTGTAAAACCTTGACGTTGCACTGTAAAACCTTGACGTTGCTGTTGTGCAACTCTATTGTAAAACCTTGACGTTGCACTGTAAAACATGGAAGTTGCTGTTGTGCAACTCTATTGTAAAACCTTGACGTTGCACTGTAAAACCTTGACGTTGCTGTTGTGCAACTCTATTGTAAAACCTTGACGTTGCACTGTAAAACATCGAAGTTGCTGTTGTGCAACTCTATTGTAAAACCTTGACGTTGCACTGTAAAACATCGAAGTTGCTGTTGTGCAACTCTATTGTAAAACCTTGACGTTGCACTGTAAAACATCGAAGTTGCTGTTGTGCAACTCTATTGTAAAACATTGACGTTGCACTGTAAAACATCGAAGTTGCTGTTGTGCAACTCTATTGTAAAACATTGACGTTGCACTGTAAAACCTTGACGTTGCTGTTGTGCAACTCTATTGTAAAACCTTGACGTTGCACTGTAAAACATGGAAGTTGCTGTTGTGCAACTCTATTGTAAAACCTTGACGTTGCACTGTAAAACCTTGACGTTGCTGTTGTGCAACTCTATTGTAAAACCTTGACGTTGCACTGTAAAACATGGAAGTTGCTGTTGTGCAACTCTATTGTAAAACCTTGACGTTGCACTGTAAAACATGGAAGTTGCTGTTGTGCAACTCTATTGTAAAACCTTGACGTTGCACTGTAAAACCTTGACGTTGCTGTTGTGCAACTCTATTGTAAAACCTTGACGTTGCACTGTAAAACATGGAAGTTGCTGTTGTGCAACTCTATTGTAAAACCTTGACGTTGCACTGTAAAACATGGAAGTTGCTGTTGTGCAACTCTATTGTAAAACCTTGACGTTGCACTGTAAAACATGGAAGTTGCTGTTGTGCAACTCTATTGTAAAACCTTGACGTTGCACTGTAAAACATGGAAGTTGCTGTTGTGCAACTCTATTGTAAAACCTTGACGTTGCACTGTAAAACATGGAAGTTGCTGTTGTGCAACTCTATTGTAAAACCTTGACGTTGCACTGTAAAACATGGAAGTTGCTGTTGTGCAACTCTATTGTAAAACCTTGACGTTGCACTGTAAAACATGGAAGTTGCTGTTGTGCAACTCTATTGTAAAACCTTGACGTTGCACTGTAAAACATGGAAGTTGCTGTTGTGCAACTCTATTGTAAAACCTTGACGTTGCACTGTAAAACATGGAAGTTGCTGTTGTGCAACTCTATTGTAAAACCTTGACGTTGCACTGTAAAACATGGAAGTTGCTGTTGTGCAACTCTATTGTAAAACCTTGACGTTGCACTGTAAAACATGGAAGTTGCTGTTGTGCAACTCTATTGTAAAACCTTGACGTTGCACTGTAAAACATGGAAGTTGCTGTTGTGCAACTCTATTGTAAAACCTTGACGTTGCACTGTAAAACATGGAAGTTGCTGTTGTGCAACTCTATTGTAAAACCTTGACGTTGCACTGTAAAACATGGAAGTTGCTGTTGTGCAACTCTATTGTAAAACCTTGACGTTGCACTGTAAAACATGGAAGTTGCTGTTGTGCAACTCTATTGTAAAACCTTGACGTTGCACTGTAAAACATCGACGTTGCTGTTGTGCAACTCTATTGTAAAACCTTGACGTTGCACTGTAAAACATCGACGTTGCTGTTGTGCAACTCTATTGTAAAACCTTGACGTTGCACTGTAAAACATCGACGTTGCTGTTGTGCAACTCTATTGTAAAACCTTGACGTTGCACTGTAAAACATCGACGTTGCTGTTGTGCAACTCTATTGTAAAACCTTGACGTTGCACTGTAAAACATCGACGTTGCTGTTGTGCAACTCTATTGTAAAACCTTGACGTTGCACTGTAAAACATCGACGTTGCTGTTGTGCAACTCTATTGTAAAACCTTGACGTTGCACTGTAAAACATCGACGTTGCTGTTGTGCAACTCTATTGTAAAACCTTGACGTTGCACTGTAAAACATCGACGTTGCTGTTGTGCAACTCTATTGTAAAACCTTGACGTTGCACTGTAAAACATCGACGTTGCTGTTGTGCAACTCTATTGTAAAACCTTGACGTTGCACTGTAAAACATCGACGTTGCTGTTGTGCAACTCTATTGTAAAACCTTGACGTTGCACTGTAAAACATCGACGTTGCTGTTGTGCAACTCTATTGTAAAACCTTGACGTTGCACTGTAAAACATCGACGTTGCTGTTGTGCAACTCTATTGTAAAACCTTGACGTTGCACTGTAAAACATCGACGTTGCTGTTGTGCAACTCTATTGTAAAACCTTGACGTTGCACTGTAAAACATCGACGTTGCTGTTGTGCAACTCTATTGTAAAACCTTGACGTTGCACTGTAAAACATCGACGTTGCTGTTGTGCAACTCTATTGTAAAACCTTGACGTTGCACTGTAAAACATCGACGTTGCTGTTGTGCAACTCTATTGTAAAACCTTGACGTTGCACTGTAAAACATCGACGTTGCTGTTGTGCAACTCTATTGTAAAACCTTGACGTTGCACTGTAAAACATCGACGTTGCTGTTGTGCAACTCTATTGTAAAACCTTGACGTTGCCACGGTAAAACTGTAGTATCAAACGCTGAAGTTGCCACTGTAGAACGCTGAAGTTGCCGTTGTAAGTCTGTACTGTCAACCCTTGATGTTGCCATTGGCAAACTGTGAAGTTGTAATTGTGAACCTGTATTGGAAGACTTTGAAGTTACCATTGGCAAACTTTGAGGTTGCTGTTGTCAAACTGTATTGTAAAACTTTGAAGCTGCTATTTCCAAACTTCAGACTCGCTGTTGTCAAACTGTATTGTAAAACGGTGACGTTGCTGTTGTGCAACTCTATTGTAAAAATGTGACGTTGCTGTTGTGCAACTCTATTGTAAAAATGTGACGTTGCTGTTGTGCAACTCTATTGTAAAAATGTGACGTTGCCACGGTAAAACTGTAGTATCAAACGCTGAAGTTGCCACGGTAATACTGTAGTATCAAACGCTGAAGTTGCCACGGTAAAACTGTAGTATCAAACGCTGAAGTTGCCACGGTAATACTGTAGTATCAAACGCTGAAGTTGCCACCGTAAAACTGTAGTATCAAACGCTGAAGTTGCCACGGTAAAACTGTAGTATCAAACGCTGAAGTTGCCACTGTAGAACACTGAAGTTGCCGTTGTAATACTGTACTGTCAAACTTTGATGTTGCCATTGGCAAACTGTGAAGCTGCACTTGTGAACCTGTATTGGAAGACTTTGAAGTTACCATTGGCAAACTTTGAAGTTGCTGTTGTCAAACTGTATTGTAAAACTTTGAAGCTGCTATTTCCAAACTTTGAACTCGCTGTTGTCAAACTGTATCGTAAAACTTTGAAGTTGCTGTTGTGGAACTCTATTGTAAAACTTTTAAGTGGCCATTCAGAAACGTTGAAGTTGCCACTGTAAAACTTAAGTTGCCATGGTAAAACTGTAGTATAAAACGTTGAAGTTGCCACCGTAAAACGTTGAAGTTGCCACTGTAAAACTGTAGTATCAAACGCTCAAGTTGCCACCGTAAAACGCTGAAGTTGCCACTGTGCAACTGTGAAGTTGCTGTTGTGGAACTGTATTGTAAAGCCTTGATTTTGCCACGGTAAAACCTTGAAGTTGTTGTTGTGGAACTCTATGGTAAAACGTTGAAGTTGCCATGGTAAAACGTTGAAGTTGCCACTGTAAAACTTTGAAGTTGCTGTTGTAATACTGTACCGTGAAACTTTGATGTTGCCATTGGCAAGCTGTGAAGTTGCAATTGTGAACCTGTATTGTAAGACTTTGAAGTTGCTATTGGCAAACTTTGAGGTTGCTGTTGTGAAACTGTATTGTAAAAGTTTGAAGTTGCTATTTCCAAACTTTGAACTCTCTGTTATCAAACTGTATTGTAAAACTTTGAAGTTGCTGTTGTGAAATTGTATTGTAAAACGCTGAAGTTGCCGTTGTGGAACTGTATTGTAAAACGCTGAAGTTGCCGTTGTGGAACTGTATTGTAAAACGCTGAAGTTGCCATGGTAAAACCGTGAAGTTGCTGTTGTAATACTGTACTGTCAAACTTTGATATTGCCATGGGCAAACTGTGAAGTTGCAATTGTGAAACGGTATTGTAAAATTTGAAGTTGCTATTTCCAAACTTTGAACTCGCTGTTGTGGAACTGTATTGTAAAACGCTGAAGTTGCCGTTGTGGAACTGTATTGTAAAACGCTGAAGTTGCCGTTGTGGAACTGTATTGTAAAACGCTGAAGTTGCCGTTGTGGAACTGTATTGTAAAACGCTGAAGGTGCCGTTGTGGAACTGTATCGTAAAACGCTGAAGGTGCCGTTGTGGAACTGTATCGTAAAACGCTGAAGGTGCCGTTGTGGAACTGTATCGTAAAACGCTGAAGGTGCCGTTGTGGAACTGTATCGTAAAACGCTGAAGGTGCCGTTGTGGAACTGTATTGTAAAACGCTGAAGGTGCCGTTGTGGAACTGTATTGTAAAACGCTGAAGGTGCCGTTGTGGAACTGTATTGTAAAACGCTGAAGGTGCCGTTGTGGAACTGTATTGTAAAACGCTGAAGGTGCCGTTGTGGAACTGTATTGTAAAACGCTGAAGGTGCCGTTGTGGAACTGTATTGTAAAACGCTGAAGGTGCCGTTGTGGAACTGTATTGTAAAACGCTGAAGGTGCCGTTGTGGAACTGTATTGTAAAACGCTGAAGGTGCCGTTGTGGAACTGTATTGTAAAACGCTGAAGGTGCCGTTGTGGAACTGTATTGTAAAACGCTGAAGGTGCCGTTGTGGAACTGTATTGTAAAACGCTGAAGGTGCCGTTGTGGAACTGTATTGTAAAACGCTGAAGGTGCCGTTGTGGAACTGTATTGTAAAACGCTGAAGGTGCCGTTGTGGAACTGTACTGTAAAACGCTGAAGGTGCCGTTGTGGAACTGTACTGTAAAACGCTGAAGTTGCCATGGGCAAACTGTGAAGTTGCAATTGTGAAACGGTATTGTAAAATTTGAAGTTGCTATTTCCAAACTTTGAACTCGCTGTTGTGGAACTGTATTGTAAAACCCTGAAGTTGCCGTTGTGGAACTGTATTGTAAAACCTTGAAGTTGCCGTTGTGGAACTGTATTGTAAAACGCTGAAGTTGCCGTTGTGGAACTGTATTGTAAAACGCTGAAGTTGCCATGGTAAAACCGTGAAGTTGCTGTTGTAATACTGTACTGTCAAACTTTGATATTGCCATGGGCAAACTGTGAAGTTGCAATTGTGAAACGGTATTGTAAAATTTGAAGTTGTTATTTCCAAACTTTGAACTCGCTGTTGTGGAACTGTATTGTAAAACGCTGAAGTTGCCGTTGTGGAACTGTATTGTAAAACCCTGAAGTTGCCGTTGTGGAACTGTATTGTAAAACCTTGAAGTTGCCGTTGTGGAACTGTATTGTAAAACGCTGAAGTTGCCGTTGTGGAACTGTATTGTAAAACGCTGAAGTTGCCATGGTAAAACCGTGAAGTTGCTGTTGTAATACTGTACTGTCAAACTTTGATATTGCCATGGGCAAACTGTGAAGTTGCAATTGTGAAACGGTATTGTAAAATTTGAAGTTGCTATTTCCAAACTTTGAACTCGCTGTTGTGGAACTGTATTGTAAAACGCTGAAGTTGCCGTTGTGGAACTGTATTGTAAAACGCTGAAGTTGCCGTTGTGGAACTGTATTGTAAAACGCTGAAGTTGCCATGGTAAAACCGTGAAGTTGCTGTTGTAATACTGTACTGTCAAACTTTGATATTGCCATGGGCAAACTGTGAAGTTGCAATTGTGAAACGGTATTGTAAAATTTGAAGTTGCTATTTCCAAACTTTGAACTCGCTGTTGTGGAACTGTATTGTAAAACGCTGAAGTTGCCGTTGTGGAACTGTATTGTAAAACCCTGAAGTTGCCGTTGTGGAACTGTATTGTAAAACCTTGAAGTTGCCGTTGTGGAACTGTATTGTAAAACGCTGAAGTTGCCGTTGTGGAACTGTATTGTAAAACGCTGAAGTTGCCGTTGTGGAACTGTATTGTAAAACGCTGAAGTTGCCGTTGTGGAACTGTATTGTAAAACGCTGAAGTTGCCATGGTAAAACCGTGAAGTTGCTGTTGTAATACTGTACTGTCAAACTTTGATATTGCCATGGGCAAACTGTGAAGTTGCAATTGTGAAACGGTATTGTAAAATTTGAAGTTGCTATTTCCAAACTTTGAACTCGCTGTTGTGGAACTGTATTGTAAAACGCTGAAGTTGCCGTTGTGGAACTGTATTGTAAAACGCTGAAGTTGCCGTTGTGGAACTGTATTGTAAAACGCTGAAGTTGCCATGGTAAAACCGTGAAGTTGCTGTTGTAATACTGTACTGTCAAACTTTGATATTGCCATGGGCAAACTGTGAAGTTGCAATTGTGAAACGGTATTGTAAAATTTGAAGTTGCTATTTCCAAACTTTGAACTCGCTGTTGTGGAACTGTATTGTAAAACGCTGAAGTTGCCGTTGTGGAACTGTATTGTAAAACGCTGAAGTTGCCGTTGTGGAACTGTATTGTAAAACGCTGAAGTTGCCGTTGTGGAACTGTATTGTAAAACGCTGAAGTTGCCGTTGTGGAACTGTATTGTAAAACGCTGAAGTTGCCGTTGTGGAACTGTATTGTAAAACGCTGAAGTTGCCGTTGTGGAACTGTATTGTAAAACGCTGAAGTTGCCGTTGTGGAACTGTATTGTAAAACGCTGAAGTTGCCGTTGTGGAACTGTATTGTAAAACGCTGAAGTTGCCGTTGTGGAACTGTATTGTAAAACGCTGAAGTTGCCGTTGTGGAACTGTATTGTAAAACGCTGAAGTTGCCGTTGTGGAACTGTATTGTAAAACGCTGAAGTTGCCGTTGTGGAACTGTATTGTAAAACGCTGAAGTTGCCGTTGTGGAACTGTATTGTAAAACGCTGAAGTTGCCATGGTAAAACCGTGAAGTTGCTGTTGTAATACTGTACTGTCAAACTTTGATATTGCCATGGGCAAACTGTGAAGTTGCAATTGTGAAACGGTATTGTAAAATTTGAAGTTGCTATTTCCAAACTTTGAACTCGCTGTTGTGGAACTGTATTGTAAAACGCTGACGTTGCCGTTGTGGAACTGTATTGTAAAACGCTGACGTTGCCGTTGTGGAACTGTATTGTAAAACGCTGACGTTGCCGTTGTGGAACTGTACTGTAAAACGCTGACGTTGCCGTTGTGGAACTGTACTGTAAAACGCTGACGTTGCCGTTGTGGAACTGTACTGTCAAACGCTGACGTTGCCGTTGTGGAACTGTACTGTCAAACGCTGACGTTGCCGTTGTGGAACTGTACTGTCAAACGCTGACGTTGCCGTTGTGGAACTGTACTGTCAAACGCTGACGTTGCCGTTGTGGAACTGTACTGTCAAACGCTGACGTTGCCGTTGTGGAACTGTACTGTCAAACGCTGACGTTGCCGTTGTGGAACTGTACTGTCAAACGCTGACGTTGCCGTTGTGGAACTGTACTGTCAAACGCTGACGTTGCCGTTGTGGAACTGTACTGTCAAACGCTGACGTTGCCGTTGTGGAACTGTACTGTCAAACGCTGACGTTGCCGTTGTGGAACTGTACTGTCAAACGCTGACGTTGCCGTTGTGGAACTGTACTGTCAAACGCTGACGTTGCCGTTGTGGAACTGTACTGTCAAACGCTGACGTTGCCGTTGTGGAACTGTACTGTCAAACGCTGACGTTGCCGTTGTGGAACTGTACTGTCAAACGCTGACGTTGCCGTTGTGGAACTGTACTGTCAAACGCTGACGTTGCCGTTGTGGAACTGTACTGTCAAACGCTGACGTTGCCGTTGTGGAACTGTACTGTCAAACGCTGACGTTGCCGTTGTGGAACTGTACTGTCAAACGCTGACGTTGCCGTTGTGGAACTGTACTGTCAAACGCTGACGTTGCCGTTGTGGAACTGTACTGTCAAACGCTGACGTTGCCGTTGTGGAACTGTACTGTCAAACGCTGACGTTGCCGTTGTGGAACTGTACTGTCAAACGCTGACGTTGCCGTTGTGGAACTGTACTGTCAAACGCTGACGTTGCCGTTGTGGAACTGTACTGTCAAACGCTGACGTTGCCGTTGTGGAACTGTACTGTCAAACGCTGACGTTGCCGTTGTGGAACTGTACTGTCAAACGCTGACGTTGCCGTTGTGGAACTGTACTGTCAAACGCTGACGTTGCCGTTGTGGAACTGTACTGTCAAACGCTGACGTTGCCGTTGTGGAACTGTACTGTCAAACGCTGACGTTGCCGTTGTGGAACTGTACTGTCAAACGCTGACGTTGCCGTTGTGGAACTGTACTGTCAAACGCTGACGTTGCCATGGGCAAACTGTGAAGTTGCAATTGTGAAACGGTATTGTAAAATTTGAAGTTGCTATTTCCAAACTTTGAACTCGCTGTTGTGGAACTGTATTGTAAAACGCTGAAGTTGCCGTTGTGGAACTGTATTGTAAAACGCTGAAGTTGCCATGGTAAAACCGTGAAGTTGCTGTTGTAATACTGTACTGTCAAACTTTGATATTGCCATGGGCAAACTGTGAAGTTGCAATTGTGAAACGGTATTGTAAAATTTGAAGTTGCTATTTCCAAACTTTGAACTCGCTGTTGTGGAACTGTATTGTAAAACGCTGAAGTTGCCGTTGTGGAACTGTATTGTAAAACGCTGAAGTTGCCGTTGTGGAACTGTATTGTAAAACGCTGAAGTTGCCGTTGTGGAACTGTATTGTAAAACGCTGAAGGTGCCGTTGTGGAACTGTATTGTAAAACGCTGAAGGTGCCATGGTAAAACCGTGAAGTTGCTGTTGTAATACTGTACTGTCAAACTTTGATATTGCCATGGGCAAACTGTGAAGTTGCAATTGTGAAACGGTATTGTAAAATTTGAAGTTGCTATTTCCAAACTTTGAACTCGCTGTTGTGGAACTGTATTGTAAAACGCTGAAGTTGCAGTTGTGGAACTGTATTGTAAAACGCTGAAGTTGCCGTTGTGGAACTGTATTGTAAAACGCTGAAGTTGCCGTTGTGGAACTGTATTGTAAAACGCTGAAGTTGCCGTTGTGGAACTGTATTGTAAAACGCTGACGTTGCCGTTGTGGAACTGTATTGTAAAACGCTGAAGTTGCCGTTGTGGAACTGTATTGTAAAACGCTGACGTTGCCGTTGTGGAACTGTATTGTAAAACGCTGAAGTTGCCGTTGTGGAACTGTATTGTAAAACGCTGACGTTGCCGTTGTGGAACTGTATTGTAAAACGCTGACGTTGCCGTTGTGGAACTGTATTGTAAAACGCTGACGTTGCCGTTGTGGAACTGTATTGTAAAACGCTGACGTTGCCGTTGTGGAACTGTATTGTAAAACGCTGACGTTGCCGTTGTGGAACTGTATTGTAAAACGCTGACGTTGCCGTTGTGGAACTGTATTGTAAAACGCTGACGTTGCCGTTGTGGAACTGTGAAGTTGCTGTTGTAATACTGTACTGTCAAACTTTGATATTGCCATGGGCAAACTGTGAAGTTGCAATTGTGAAACGGTATTGTAAAATTTGAAGTTGCTATTTCCAAACTTTGAACTCGCTGTTGTGGAACTGTATTGTAAAACGCTGAAGTTGCCGTTGTGGAACTGTATTGTAAAACGCTGAAGTTGCCATGGTAAAACCGTGAAGTTGCTGTTGTAATACTGTACTGTCAAACTTTGATATTGCCATGGGCAAACTGTGAAGTTGCAATTGTGAAACGGTATTGTAAAATTTGAAGTTGCTATTTCCAAACTTTGAACTCGCTGTTGTGGAACTGTATTGTAAAACGCTGAAGTTGCCGTTGTGGAACTGTATTGTAAAACGCTGAAGTTGCCGTTGTGGAACTGTATTGTAAAACGCTGAAGTTGCCGTTGTGGAACTGTATTGTAAAACGCTGAAGGTGCCGTTGTGGAACTGTATTGTAAAACGCTGAAGGTGCCATGGTAAAACCGTGAAGTTGCTGTTGTAATACTGTACTGTCAAACTTTGATATTGCCATGGGCAAACTGTGAAGTTGCAATTGTGAAACGGTATTGTAAAATTTGAAGTTGCTATTTCCAAACTTTGAACTCGCTGTTGTGGAACTGTATTGTAAAACGCTGAAGTTGCCGTTGTGGAACTGTATTGTAAAACGCTGAAGTTGCCGTTGTGGAACTGTATTGTAAAACGCTGAAGTTGCCGTTGTGGAACTGTATTGTAAAACGCTGAAGGTGCCGTTGTGGAACTGTATTGTAAAACGCTGAAGGTGCCGTTGTGGAACTGTATTGTAAAACGCTGAAGGTGCCGTTGTGGAACTGTATTGTAAAACGCTGAAGGTGCCATGGTAAAACCGTGAAGTTGCTGTTGTAATACTGTACTGTCAAACTTTGATATTGCCATGGGCAAACTGTGAAGTTGCAATTGTGAAACGGTATTGTAAAATTTGAAGTTGCTATTTCCAAACTTTGAACTCGCTGTTGTGGAACTGTATTGTAAAACGCTGAAGTTGCAGTTGTGGAACTGTATTGTAAAACGCTGAAGTTGCCGTTGTGGAACTGTATTGTAAAACGCTGAAGTTGCCGTTGTGGAACTGTATTGTAAAACGCTGAAGTTGCCGTTGTGGAACTGTATTGTAAAACGCTGACGTTGCCGTTGTGGAACTGTATTGTAAAACGCTGAAGTTGCCGTTGTGGAACTGTATTGTAAAACGCTGACGTTGCCGTTGTGGAACTGTATTGTAAAACGCTGAAGTTGCCGTTGTGGAACTGTATTGTAAAACGCTGACGTTGCCGTTGTGGAACTGTATTGTAAAACGCTGAAGTTGCCATGGTAAAACCGTGAAGTTGCTGTTGTAATACTGTACTGTCAAACTTTGATATTGCCATGGGCAAACTGTGAAGTTGCAATTGTGAAACGGTATTGTAAAATTTGAAGTTGCTATTTCCAAACTTTGAACTCGCTGTTGTGGAACTGTATTGTAAAACGCTGAAGTTGCCGTTGTGGAACTGTATTGTAAAACGCTGAAGTTGCCGTTGTGGAACTGTATTGTAAAACGCTGAAGTTGCCATGGTAAAACCGTGAAGTTGCTGTTGTAATACTGTACTGTCAAACTTTGATATTGCCATGGGCAAACTGTGAAGTTGCAATTGTGAAACGGTATTGTAAAATTTGAAGTTGCTATTTCCAAACTTTGAACTCGCTGTTGTGGAACTGTATTGTAAAACGCTGAAGTTGCCGTTGTGGAACTGTATTGTAAAACCCTGAAGTTGCCGTTGTGGAACTGTATTGTAAAACCTTGAAGTTGCCGTTGTGGAACTGTATTGTAAAACGCTGAAGTTGCCGTTGTGGAACTGTATTGTAAAACGCTGAAGTTGCCGTTGTGGAACTGTATTGTAAAACGCTGAAGTTGCCGTTGTGGAACTGTATTGTAAAACGCTGAAGTTGCCATGGTAAAACCGTGAAGTTGCTGTTGTAATACTGTACTGTCAAACTTTGATATTGCCATGGGCAAACTGTGAAGTTGCAATTGTGAAACGGTATTGTAAAATTTGAAGTTGCTATTTCCAAACTTTGAACTCGCTGTTGTGGAACTGTATTGTAAAACGCTGAAGTTGCCGTTGTGGAACTGTATTGTAAAACGCTGAAGTTGCCGTTGTGGAACTGTATTGTAAAACGCTGAAGTTGCCATGGTAAAACCGTGAAGTTGCTGTTGTAATACTGTACTGTCAAACTTTGATATTGCCATGGGCAAACTGTGAAGTTGCAATTGTGAAACGGTATTGTAAAATTTGAAGTTGCTATTTCCAAACTTTGAACTCGCTGTTGTGGAACTGTATTGTAAAACGCTGAAGTTGCCGTTGTGGAACTGTATTGTAAAACGCTGAAGTTGCCGTTGTGGAACTGTATTGTAAAACGCTGAAGTTGCCGTTGTGGAACTGTATTGTAAAACGCTGAAGTTGCCGTTGTGGAACTGTATTGTAAAACGCTGAAGTTGCCGTTGTGGAACTGTATTGTAAAACGCTGAAGTTGCCGTTGTGGAACTGTATTGTAAAACGCTGAAGTTGCCGTTGTGGAACTGTATTGTAAAACGCTGAAGTTGCCGTTGTGGAACTGTATTGTAAAACGCTGAAGTTGCCGTTGTGGAACTGTATTGTAAAACGCTGAAGTTGCCGTTGTGGAACTGTATTGTAAAACGCTGAAGTTGCCGTTGTGGAACTGTATTGTAAAACGCTGAAGTTGCCGTTGTGGAACTGTATTGTAAAACGCTGAAGTTGCCGTTGTGGAACTGTATTGTAAAACGCTGAAGTTGCCATGGTAAAACCGTGAAGTTGCTGTTGTAATACTGTACTGTCAAACTTTGATATTGCCATGGGCAAACTGTGAAGTTGCAATTGTGAAACGGTATTGTAAAATTTGAAGTTGCTATTTCCAAACTTTGAACTCGCTGTTGTGGAACTGTATTGTAAAACGCTGACGTTGCCGTTGTGGAACTGTATTGTAAAACGCTGACGTTGCCGTTGTGGAACTGTATTGTAAAACGCTGACGTTGCCGTTGTGGAACTGTACTGTCAAACGCTGACGTTGCCGTTGTGGAACTGTACTGTAAAACGCTGACGTTGCCGTTGTGGAACTGTACTGTAAAACGCTGACGTTGCCGTTGTGGAACTGTACTGTCAAACGCTGACGTTGCCGTTGTGGAACTGTACTGTCAAACGCTGACGTTGCCGTTGTGGAACTGTACTGTCAAACGCTGACGTTGCCGTTGTGGAACTGTACTGTCAAACGCTGACGTTGCCGTTGTGGAACTGTACTGTCAAACGCTGACGTTGCCGTTGTGGAACTGTACTGTCAAACGCTGACGTTGCCGTTGTGGAACTGTACTGTCAAACGCTGACGTTGCCGTTGTGGAACTGTACTGTCAAACGCTGACGTTGCCGTTGTGGAACTGTACTGTCAAACGCTGACGTTGCCGTTGTGGAACTGTACTGTCAAACGCTGACGTTGCCGTTGTGGAACTGTACTGTCAAACGCTGACGTTGCCGTTGTGGAACTGTACTGTCAAACGCTGACGTTGCCGTTGTGGAACTGTACTGTCAAACGCTGACGTTGCCGTTGTGGAACTGTACTGTCAAACGCTGACGTTGCCGTTGTGGAACTGTACTGTCAAACGCTGACGTTGCCGTTGTGGAACTGTACTGTCAAACGCTGACGTTGCCGTTGTGGAACTGTACTGTCAAACGCTGACGTTGCCGTTGTGGAACTGTACTGTCAAACGCTGACGTTGCCGTTGTGGAACTGTACTGTCAAACGCTGACGTTGCCGTTGTGGAACTGTACTGTCAAACGCTGACGTTGCCGTTGTGGAACTGTACTGTCAAACGCTGACGTTGCCGTTGTGGAACTGTACTGTCAAACGCTGACGTTGCCATGGGCAAACTGTGAAGTTGCAATTGTGAAACGGTATTGTAAAATTTGAAGTTGCTATTTCCAAACTTTGAACTCGCTGTTGTGGAACTGTATTGTAAAACGCTGAAGTTGCCGTTGTGGAACTGTATTGTAAAACGCTGAAGTTGCCATGGTAAAACCGTGAAGTTGCTGTTGTAATACTGTACTGTCAAACTTTGATATTGCCATGGGCAAACTGTGAAGTTGCAATTGTGAAACGGTATTGTAAAATTTGAAGTTGCTATTTCCAAACTTTGAACTCGCTGTTGTGGAACTGTATTGTAAAACGCTGAAGTTGCCGTTGTGGAACTGTATTGTAAAACGCTGAAGTTGCCGTTGTGGAACTGTATTGTAAAACGCTGAAGTTGCCGTTGTGGAACTGTATTGTAAAACGCTGAAGGTGCCGTTGTGGAACTGTATTGTAAAACGCTGAAGGTGCCGTTGTGGAACTGTATTGTAAAACGCTGAAGGTGCCGTTGTGGAACTGTATTGTAAAACGCTGAAGGTGCCATGGTAAAACCGTGAAGTTGCTGTTGTAATACTGTACTGTCAAACTTTGATATTGCCATGGGCAAACTGTGAAGTTGCAATTGTGAAACGGTATTGTAAAATTTGAAGTTGCTATTTCCAAACTTTGAACTCGCTGTTGTGGAACTGTATTGTAAAACGCTGAAGTTGCAGTTGTGGAACTGTATTGTAAAACGCTGAAGTTGCCGTTGTGGAACTGTATTGTAAAACGCTGAAGTTGCCGTTGTGGAACTGTATTGTAAAACGCTGAAGTTGCCGTTGTGGAACTGTATTGTAAAACGCTGACGTTGCCGTTGTGGAACTGTATTGTAAAACGCTGAAGTTGCCGTTGTGGAACTGTATTGTAAAACGCTGACGTTGCCGTTGTGGAACTGTATTGTAAAACGCTGACGTTGCCGTTGTGGAACTGTATTGTAAAACGCTGACGTTGCCGTTGTGGAACTGTATTGTAAAACGCTGACGTTGCCGTTGTGGAACTGTATTGTAAAACGCTGACGTTGCCGTTGTGGAACTGTATTGTAAAACGCTGACGTTGCCGTTGTGGAACTGTATTGTAAAACGCTGAAGTTGCCGTTGTGGAACTGTATTGTAAAACGCTGACGTTGCCGTTGTGGAACTGTGAAGTTGCTGTTGTAATACTGTACTGTCAAACTTTGATATTGCCATGGGCAAACTGTGAAGTTGCAATTGTGAAACGGTATTGTAAAATTTGAAGTTGCTATTTCCAAACTTTGAACTCGCTGTTGTGGAACTGTATTGTAAAACGCTGAAGTTGCCGTTGTGGAACTGTATTGTAAAACGCTGAAGTTGCCATGGTAAAACCGTGAAGTTGCTGTTGTAATACTGTACTGTCAAACTTTGATATTGCCATGGGCAAACTGTGAAGTTGCAATTGTGAAACGGTATTGTAAAATTTGAAGTTGCTATTTCCAAACTTTGAACTCGCTGTTGTGGAACTGTATTGTAAAACGCTGAAGTTGCCGTTGTGGAACTGTATTGTAAAACGCTGAAGTTGCCGTTGTGGAACTGTATTGTAAAACGCTGAAGTTGCCGTTGTGGAACTGTATTGTAAAACGCTGAAGGTGCCGTTGTGGAACTGTATTGTAAAACGCTGAAGGTGCCATGGTAAAACCGTGAAGTTGCTGTTGTAATACTGTACTGTCAAACTTTGATATTGCCATGGGCAAACTGTGAAGTTGCAATTGTGAAACGGTATTGTAAAATTTGAAGTTGCTATTTCCAAACTTTGAACTCGCTGTTGTGGAACTGTATTGTAAAACGCTGAAGTTGCCGTTGTGGAACTGTATTGTAAAACGCTGAAGTTGCCGTTGTGGAACTGTATTGTAAAACGCTGAAGTTGCCGTTGTGGAACTGTATTGTAAAACGCTGAAGGTGCCGTTGTGGAACTGTATTGTAAAACGCTGAAGGTGCCGTTGTGGAACTGTATTGTAAAACGCTGAAGGTGCCGTTGTGGAACTGTATTGTAAAACGCTGAAGGTGCCATGGTAAAACCGTGAAGTTGCTGTTGTAATACTGTACTGTCAAACTTTGATATTGCCATGGGCAAACTGTGAAGTTGCAATTGTGAAACGGTATTGTAAAATTTGAAGTTGCTATTTCCAAACTTTGAACTCGCTGTTGTGGAACTGTATTGTAAAACGCTGAAGTTGCAGTTGTGGAACTGTATTGTAAAACGCTGAAGTTGCCGTTGTGGAACTGTATTGTAAAACGCTGAAGTTGCCGTTGTGGAACTGTATTGTAAAACGCTGACGTTGCCGTTGTGGAACTGTATTGTAAAACGCTGACGTTGCCGTTGTGGAACTGTATTGTAAAACGCTGACGTTGCCGTTGTGGAACTGTATTGTAAAACGCTGACGTTGCCGTTGTGGAACTGTATTGTAAAACGCTGACGTTGCCGTTGTGGAACTGTATTGTAAAACGCTGACGTTGCCGTTGTGGAACTGTATTGTAAAACGCTGACGTTGCCGTTGTGGAACTGTATTGTAAAACGCTGACGTTGCCGTTGTGGAACTGTATTGTAAAACGCTGACGTTGCCGTTGTGGAACTGTGAAGTTGCTGTTGTAATACTGTACTGTCAAACTTTGATATTGCCATGGGCAAACTGTGAAGTTGCAATTGTGAAACGGTATTGTAAAATTTGAAGTTGCTATTTCCAAACTTTGAACTCGCTGTTGTGGAACTGTATTGTAAAACGCTGACGTTGCCGTTGTGGAACTGTATTGTAAAACGCTGAAGTTGCCATGGTAAAACCGTGAAGTTGCTGTTGTAATACTGTACTGTCAAACTTTGATATTGCCATGGGCAAACTGTGAAGTTGCAATTGTGAAACGGTATTGTAAAATTTGAAGTTGCTATTTCCAAACTTTGAACTCGCTGTTGTGGAACTGTATTGTAAAACGCTGAAGTTGCCGTTGTGGAACTGTATTGTAAAACGCTGAAGTTGCCGTTGTGGAACTGTATTGTAAAACGCTGAAGTTGCCGTTGTGGAACTGTATTGTAAAACGCTGAAGGTGCCGTTGTGGAACTGTATTGTAAAACGCTGAAGGTGCCATGGTAAAACCGTGAAGTTGCTGTTGTAATACTGTACTGTCAAACTTTGATATTGCCATGGGCAAACTGTGAAGTTGCAATTGTGAAACGGTATTGTAAAATTTGAAGTTGCTATTTCCAAACTTTGAACTCGCTGTTGTGGAACTGTATTGTAAAACGCTGAAGTTGCAGTTGTGGAACTGTATTGTAAAACGCTGAAGTTGCCGTTGTGGAACTGTATTGTAAAACGCTGAAGTTGCCGTTGTGGAACTGTATTGTAAAACGCTGAAGGTGCCGTTGTGGAACTGTATTGTAAAACGCTGAAGGTGCCATGGTAAAACCGTGAAGTTGCTGTTGTAATACTGTACTGTCAAACTTTGATATTGCCATGGGCAAACTGTGAAGTTGCAATTGTGAAACGGTATTGTAAAATTTGAAGTTGCTATTTCCAAACTTTGAACTCGCTGTTGTGGAACTGTATTGTAAAACGCTGAAGTTGCAGTTGTGGAACTGTATTGTAAAACGCTGAAGTTGCCGTTGTGGAACTGTATTGTAAAACGCTGAAGTTGCCGTTGTGGAACTGTATTGTAAAACGCTGAAGTTGCCGTTGTGGAACTGTATTGTAAAACGCTGAAGTTGCCGTTGTGGAACTGTATTGTAAAACGCTGACGTTGCCGTTGTGGAACTGTATTGTAAAACGCTGACGTTGCCGTTGTGGAACTGTATTGTAAAACGCTGAAGTTGCCGTTGTGGAACTGTATTGTAAAACGCTGACGTTGCCGTTGTGGAACTGTGAAGTTGCTGTTGTAATACTGTACTGTCAAACTTTGATATTGCCATGGGCAAACTGTGAAGTTGCAATTGTGAAACGGTATTGTAAAATTTGAAGTTGCTATTTCCAAACTTTGAACTCGCTGTTGTGGAACTGTATTGTAAAACGCTGAAGTTGCCGTTGTGGAACTGTATTGTAAAACGCTGAAGTTGCCGTTGTGGAACTGTATTGTAAAACGCTGAAGTTGCCATGGTAAAACCGTGAAGTTGCTGTTGTAATACTGTACTGTCAAACTTTGATATTGCCATGGGCAAACTGTGAAGTTGCAATTGTGAAACGGTATTGTAAAATTTGAAGTTGCTATTTCCAAACTTTGAACTCGCTGTTGTGGAACTGTATTGTAAAACGCTGAAGTTGCCGTTGTGGAACTGTATTGTAAAACGCTGAAGTTGCCGTTGTGGAACTGTATTGTAAAACGCTGAAGTTGCCGTTGTGGAACTGTATTGTAAAACGCTGAAGTTGCCGTTGTGGAACTGTATTGTAAAACGCTGACGTTGCCGTTGTGGAACTGTATTGTAAAACGCTGAAGTTGCCGTTGTGGAACTGTATTGTAAAACGCTGAAGTTGCCGTTGTGGAACTGTATTGTAAAACGCTGAAGTTGCCGTTGTGGAACTGTATTGTAAAACGCTGAAGTTGCCGTTGTGGAACTGTATTGTAAAACGCTGAAGTTGCCGTTGTGGAACTGTATTGTAAAACGCTGAAGTTGCCGTTGTGGAACTGTATTGTAAAACGCTGAAGTTGCCGTTGTGGAACTGTATTGTAAAACGCTGAAGTTGCCGTTGTGGAACTGTATTGTAAAACGCTGAAGTTGCCATGGTAAAACCGTGAAGTTGCTGTTGTAATACTGTACTGTCAAACTTTGATATTGCCATGGGCAAACTGTGAAGTTGCAATTGTGAAACGGTATTGTAAAATTTGAAGTTGCTATTTCCAAACTTTGAACTCGCTGTTGTGGAACTGTATTGTAAAACGCTGACGTTGCCGTTGTGGAACTGTATTGTAAAACGCTGACGTTGCCGTTGTGGAACTGTATTGTAAAACGCTGACGTTGCCGTTGTGGAACTGTACTGTAAAACGCTGACGTTGCCGTTGTGGAACTGTACTGTAAAACGCTGACGTTGCCGTTGTGGAACTGTACTGTCAAACGCTGACGTTGCCGTTGTGGAACTGTACTGTCAAACGCTGACGTTGCCGTTGTGGAACTGTACTGTCAAACGCTGACGTTGCCGTTGTGGAACTGTACTGTCAAACGCTGACGTTGCCGTTGTGGAACTGTACTGTCAAACGCTGACGTTGCCGTTGTGGAACTGTACTGTCAAACGCTGACGTTGCCGTTGTGGAACTGTACTGTCAAACGCTGACGTTGCCGTTGTGGAACTGTACTGTCAAACGCTGACGTTGCCGTTGTGGAACTGTACTGTCAAACGCTGACGTTGCCGTTGTGGAACTGTACTGTCAAACGCTGACGTTGCCGTTGTGGAACTGTACTGTCAAACGCTGACGTTGCCGTTGTGGAACTGTACTGTCAAACGCTGACGTTGCCGTTGTGGAACTGTACTGTCAAACGCTGACGTTGCCGTTGTGGAACTGTACTGTCAAACGCTGACGTTGCCGTTGTGGAACTGTACTGTCAAACGCTGACGTTGCCGTTGTGGAACTGTACTGTCAAACGCTGACGTTGCCGTTGTGGAACTGTACTGTCAAACGCTGACGTTGCCGTTGTGGAACTGTACTGTCAAACGCTGACGTTGCCGTTGTGGAACTGTACTGTCAAACGCTGACGTTGCCGTTGTGGAACTGTACTGTCAAACGCTGACGTTGCCGTTGTGGAACTGTACTGTCAAACGCTGACGTTGCCATGGGCAAACTGTGAAGTTGCAATTGTGAAACGGTATTGTAAAATTTGAAGTTGCTATTTCCAAACTTTGAACTCGCTGTTGTGGAACTGTATTGTAAAACGCTGAAGTTGCCGTTGTGGAACTGTATTGTAAAACGCTGAAGTTGCCATGGTAAAACCGTGAAGTTGCTGTTGTAATACTGTACTGTCAAACTTTGATATTGCCATGGGCAAACTGTGAAGTTGCAATTGTGAAACGGTATTGTAAAATTTGAAGTTGCTATTTCCAAACTTTGAACTCGCTGTTGTGGAACTGTATTGTAAAACGCTGAAGTTGCCGTTGTGGAACTGTATTGTAAAACGCTGAAGTTGCCGTTGTGGAACTGTATTGTAAAACGCTGAAGTTGCCGTTGTGGAACTGTATTGTAAAACGCTGAAGGTGCCGTTGTGGAACTGTATTGTAAAACGCTGAAGGTGCCGTTGTGGAACTGTATTGTAAAACGCTGAAGGTGCCGTTGTGGAACTGTATTGTAAAACGCTGAAGGTGCCATGGTAAAACCGTGAAGTTGCTGTTGTAATACTGTACTGTCAAACTTTGATATTGCCATGGGCAAACTGTGAAGTTGCAATTGTGAAACGGTATTGTAAAATTTGAAGTTGCTATTTCCAAACTTTGAACTCGCTGTTGTGGAACTGTATTGTAAAACGCTGAAGTTGCAGTTGTGGAACTGTATTGTAAAACGCTGAAGTTGCCGTTGTGGAACTGTATTGTAAAACGCTGAAGTTGCCGTTGTGGAACTGTATTGTAAAACGCTGAAGTTGCCGTTGTGGAACTGTATTGTAAAACGCTGACGTTGCCGTTGTGGAACTGTATTGTAAAACGCTGAAGTTGCCGTTGTGGAACTGTATTGTAAAACGCTGACGTTGCCGTTGTGGAACTGTATTGTAAAACGCTGAAGTTGCCGTTGTGGAACTGTATTGTAAAACGCTGACGTTGCCGTTGTGGAACTGTATTGTAAAACGCTGACGTTGCCGTTGTGGAACTGTATTGTAAAACGCTGACGTTGCCGTTGTGGAACTGTATTGTAAAACGCTGACGTTGCCGTTGTGGAACTGTATTGTAAAACGCTGACGTTGCCGTTGTGGAACTGTATTGTAAAACGCTGACGTTGCCGTTGTGGAACTGTATTGTAAAACGCTGACGTTGCCGTTGTGGAACTGTATTGTAAAACGCTGACGTTGCCGTTGTGGAACTGTGAAGTTGCTGTTGTAATACTGTACTGTCAAACTTTGATATTGCCATGGGCAAACTGTGAAGTTGCAATTGTGAAACGGTATTGTAAAATTTGAAGTTGCTATTTCCAAACTTTGAACTCGCTGTTGTGGAACTGTATTGTAAAACGCTGAAGTTGCCGTTGTGGAACTGTATTGTAAAACGCTGAAGTTGCCATGGTAAAACCGTGAAGTTGCTGTTGTAATACTGTACTGTCAAACTTTGATATTGCCATGGGCAAACTGTGAAGTTGCAATTGTGAAACGGTATTGTAAAATTTGAAGTTGCTATTTCCAAACTTTGAACTCGCTGTTGTGGAACTGTATTGTAAAACGCTGAAGTTGCCGTTGTGGAACTGTATTGTAAAACGCTGAAGTTGCCGTTGTGGAACTGTATTGTAAAACGCTGAAGTTGCCGTTGTGGAACTGTATTGTAAAACGCTGAAGGTGCCGTTGTGGAACTGTATTGTAAAACGCTGAAGGTGCCATGGTAAAACCGTGAAGTTGCTGTTGTAATACTGTACTGTCAAACTTTGATATTGCCATGGGCAAACTGTGAAGTTGCAATTGTGAAACGGTATTGTAAAATTTGAAGTTGCTATTTCCAAACTTTGAACTCGCTGTTGTGGAACTGTATTGTAAAACGCTGAAGTTGCCGTTGTGGAACTGTATTGTAAAACGCTGAAGTTGCCGTTGTGGAACTGTATTGTAAAACGCTGAAGTTGCCGTTGTGGAACTGTATTGTAAAACGCTGAAGGTGCCGTTGTGGAACTGTATTGTAAAACGCTGAAGGTGCCGTTGTGGAACTGTATTGTAAAACGCTGAAGGTGCCGTTGTGGAACTGTATTGTAAAACGCTGAAGGTGCCATGGTAAAACCGTGAAGTTGCTGTTGTAATACTGTACTGTCAAACTTTGATATTGCCATGGGCAAACTGTGAAGTTGCAATTGTGAAACGGTATTGTAAAATTTGAAGTTGCTATTTCCAAACTTTGAACTCGCTGTTGTGGAACTGTATTGTAAAACGCTGAAGTTGCCGTTGTGGAACTGTATTGTAAAACGCTGAAGTTGCCGTTGTGGAACTGTATTGTAAAACGCTGAAGTTGCCGTTGTGGAACTGTATTGTAAAACGCTGAAGTTGCCGTTGTGGAACTGTATTGTAAAACGCTGACGTTGCCGTTGTGGAACTGTATTGTAAAACGCTGACGTTGCCGTTGTGGAACTGTATTGTAAAACGCTGACGTTGCCGTTGTGGAACTGTATTGTAAAACGCTGAAGTTGCCGTTGTGGAACTGTATTGTAAAACGCTGACGTTGCCGTTGTGGAACTGTATTGTAAAACGCTGACGTTGCCGTTGTGGAACTGTATTGTAAAACGCTGACGTTGCCGTTGTGGAACTGTATTGTAAAACGCTGACGTTGCCGTTGTGGAACTGTGAAGTTGCTGTTGTAATACTGTACTGTCAAACTTTGATATTGCCATGGGCAAACTGTGAAGTTGCAATTGTGAAACGGTATTGTAAAATTTGAAGTTGCTATTTCCAAACTTTGAACTCGCTGTTGTGGAACTGTATTGTAAAACGCTGACGTTGCCGTTGTGGAACTGTATTGTAAAACGCTGAAGTTGCCATGGTAAAACCGTGAAGTTGCTGTTGTAATACTGTACTGTCAAACTTTGATATTGCCATGGGCAAACTGTGAAGTTGCAATTGTGAAACGGTATTGTAAAATTTGAAGTTGCTATTTCCAAACTTTGAACTCGCTGTTGTGGAACTGTATTGTAAAACGCTGAAGTTGCCGTTGTGGAACTGTATTGTAAAACGCTGAAGTTGCCGTTGTGGAACTGTATTGTAAAACGCTGAAGTTGCCGTTGTGGAACTGTATTGTAAAACGCTGAAGGTGCCGTTGTGGAACTGTATTGTAAAACGCTGAAGGTGCCATGGTAAAACCGTGAAGTTGCTGTTGTAATACTGTACTGTCAAACTTTGATATTGCCATGGGCAAACTGTGAAGTTGCAATTGTGAAACGGTATTGTAAAATTTGAAGTTGCTATTTCCAAACTTTGAACTCGCTGTTGTGGAACTGTATTGTAAAACGCTGAAGTTGCAGTTGTGGAACTGTATTGTAAAACGCTGAAGTTGCCGTTGTGGAACTGTATTGTAAAACGCTGAAGTTGCCGTTGTGGAACTGTATTGTAAAACGCTGAAGGTGCCGTTGTGGAACTGTATTGTAAAACGCTGAAGGTGCCATGGTAAAACCGTGAAGTTGCTGTTGTAATACTGTACTGTCAAACTTTGATATTGCCATGGGCAAACTGTGAAGTTGCAATTGTGAAACGGTATTGTAAAATTTGAAGTTGCTATTTCCAAACTTTGAACTCGCTGTTGTGGAACTGTATTGTAAAACGCTGAAGTTGCAGTTGTGGAACTGTATTGTAAAACGCTGAAGTTGCCGTTGTGGAACTGTATTGTAAAACGCTGAAGTTGCCGTTGTGGAACTGTATTGTAAAACGCTGAAGTTGCCGTTGTGGAACTGTATTGTAAAACGCTGACGTTGCCGTTGTGGAACTGTATTGTAAAACGCTGACGTTGCCGTTGTGGAACTGTATTGTAAAACGCTGAAGTTGCCGTTGTGGAACTGTATTGTAAAACGCTGACGTTGCCGTTGTGGAACTGTGAAGTTGCTGTTGTAATACTGTACTGTCAAACTTTGATATTGCCATGGGCAAACTGTGAAGTTGCAATTGTGAAACGGTATTGTAAAATTTGAAGTTGCTATTTCCAAACTTTGAACTCGCTGTTGTGGAACTGTATTGTAAAACGCTGAAGTTGCTGTTGTGGAACTGTATTGTAAAACGCTGAAGTTGCTGTTGTGGAACTGTATTGTAAAACGCTGAAGTTGCTGTTGTGGAACTGTATTGTAAAACGCTGAAGTTGCCATGGTAAAACTGTGAAGTTGCTGTTGTAATACTGTACTGTCAAACTTTGATATTGCCATGGGCAAACTGTGAAGTTGCAATTGTGAAACGGCATTGTAAAATTTGAAGTTGCTATTTGTAAACTTTGAACTCACTGTTGTGGAATTATATTGTAAAAATTTGAAGTTGCTGTTGTGGAACTGTATTGTAAAACCCTGAAGGTGCTGTTGTGGAACTGTATTGTAAAACCCTGAAGGTGCTGTTGTGGAACTGTATTGTAAAACCCTGAAGGTGCTGTTGTGGAACTGTATTGTAAAAATTTGAAGGTGCTGTTGTGGAACTGTATTGTAAAACGCTGAAGTTGCTGTTGTGGAACTGTACTGTCAAACTTTGATATTGCCATGGGCAAACTGTGAAGTTGCAATTGTGAAACGGTATTGTAAAATTTGAAGTTGCTATTTCCAAACTTTGAACTCGCTGTTGTGGAACTGTATTGTAAAACGCTGAAGTTGCCGTTGTGGAACTGTATTGTAAAATGCTGAAGTTGCCGTTGTGGAACTGTATTGTAAAACGCTGAAGTTGCCGTTGTGGAACTGTATTGTAAAACGCTGAAGTTGCCGTTGTGGAACTGTATTGTAAAACGCTGAAGTTGCCGTTGTGGAACTGTATTGTAAAACGCTGAAGTTGCCGTTGTGGAACTGTATTGTAAAACGCTGAAGTTGCCGTTGTGGAACTGTATTGTAAAACGCTGAAGTTGCCGTTGTGGAACTGTATTGTAAAACGCTGAAGTTGCCGTTGTGGAACTGTATTGTAAAACGCTGAAGTTGCCGTTGTGGAACTGTATTGTAAAACGCTGAAGTTGCCGTTGTGGAACTGTATTGTAAAACGCTGAAGTTGCCGTTGTGGAACTGTATTGTAAAACGCTGAAGTTGCCGTTGTGGAACTGTATTGTAAAACGCTGAAGTTGCCGTTGTGGAACTGTATTGTAAAACGCTGAAGTTGCCGTTGTGGAACTGTATTGTAAAACGCTGAAGTTGCCGTTGTGGAACTGTATTGTAAAACGCTGAAGTTGCCGTTGTGGAACTGTATTGTAAAACGCTGAAGTTGCCGTTGTGGAACTGTATTGTAAAACGCTGAAGTTGCCGTTGTGGAACTGTATTGTAAAACGCTGAAGTTGCCGTTGTGGAACTGTATTGTAAAACGCTGAAGTTGCCGTTGTGGAACTGTATTGTAAAACGCTGAAGTTGCCGTTGTGGAACTGTATTGTAAAACGCTGAAGTTGCCGTTGTGGAACTGTATTGTAAAACGCTGAAGTTGCCGTTGTGGAACTGTATTGTAAAACGCTGAAGTTGCCGTTGTGGAACTGTATTGTAAAACGCTGAAGTTGCCGTTGTGGAACTGTATTGTAAAACGCTGAAGTTGCCGTTGTGGAACTGTATTGTAAAACGCTGAAGTTGCCGTTGTGGAACTGTATTGTAAAACGCTGAAGTTGCCGTTGTGGAACTGTATTGTAAAACGCTGAAGTTGCCGTTGTGGAACTGTATTGTAAAACGCTGAAGTTGCCGTTGTGGAACTGTATTGTAAAACGCTGAAGTTGCCGTTGTGGAACTGTATTGTAAAACGCTGAAGTTGCCGTTGTGGAACTGTATTGTAAAACGCTGAAGTTGCCGTTGTGGAACTGTATTGTAAAACGCTGAAGTTGCCGTTGTGGAACTGTATTGTAAAACGCTGAAGTTGCCGTTGTGGAACTGTATTGTAAAACGCTGAAGTTGCCGTTGTGGAACTGTATTGTAAAACGCTGAAGTTGCCGTTGTGGAACTGTATTGTAAAACGCTGAAGTTGCCGTTGTGGAACTGTATTGTAAAACGCTGAAGTTGCCGTTGTGGAACTGTATTGTAAAACGCTGAAGTTGCCGTTGTGGAACTGTATTGTAAAACGCTGAAGTTGCCGTTGTGGAACTGTATTGTAAAACGCTGAAGTTGCCGTTGTGGAACTGTATTGTAAAACGCTGAAGTTGCCGTTGTGGAACTGTATTGTAAAACGCTGAAGTTGCCGTTGTGGAACTGTATTGTAAAACGCTGAAGTTGCCGTTGTGGAACTGTATTGTAAAACGCTGAAGTTGCCGTTGTGGAACTGTATTGTAAAACGCTGAAGTTGCCGTTGTGGAACTGTATTGTAAAACGCTGAAGTTGCCGTTGTGGAACTGTATTGTAAAACGCTGAAGTTGCCGTTGTGGAACTGTATTGTAAAACGCTGAAGTTGCCGTTGTGGAACTGTATTGTAAAACGCTGAAGTTGCCGTTGTGGAACTGTATTGTAAAACGCTGAAGTTGCCGTTGTGGAACTGTATTGTAAAACGCTGAAGTTGCCGTTGTGGAACTGTATTGTAAAACGCTGAAGTTGCCGTTGTGGAACTGTATTGTAAAACGCTGAAGTTGCCGTTGTGGAACTGTATTGTAAAACGCTGAAGTTGCCGTTGTGGAACTGTATTGTAAAACGCTGAAGTTGCCGTTGTGGAACTGTATTGTAAAACGCTGAAGTTGCCGTTGTGGAACTGTATTGTAAAACGCTGAAGTTGCCGTTGTGGAACTGTATTGTAAAACGCTGAAGTTGCCGTTGTGGAACTGTATTGTAAAACGCTGAAGTTGCCGTTGTGGAACTGTATTGTAAAACGCTGAAGTTGCCGTTGTGGAACTGTATTGTAAAACGCTGAAGTTGCCGTTGTGGAACTGTATCGTAAAACGCTGAAGTTGCCGTTGTGGAACTGTATCGTAAAACGCTGAAGTTGCCGTTGTGGAACTGTATTGTAAAACGCTGAAGTTGCCGTTGTGGAACTGTATTGTAAAACGCTGAAGTTGCCGTTGTGGAACTGTATTGTAAAACGCTGAAGTTGCCGTTGTGGAACTGTATTGTAAAACGCTGAAGTTGCCGTTGTGGAACTGTATTGTAAAACGCTGAAGTTGCCGTTGTGGAACTGTATTGTAAAACGCTGAAGTTGCCGTTGTGGAACTGTATTGTAAAACGCTGAAGTTGCCGTTGTGGAACTGTATTGTAAAACGCTGAAGTTGCCGTTGTGGAACTGTATTGTAAAACGCTGAAGTTGCCGTTGTGGAACTGTATTGTAAAACGCTGAAGTTGCCGTTGTGGAACTGTATCGTAAAACGCTGAAGTTGCCGTTGTGGAACTGTATTGTAAAACGCTGAAGTTGCCATGGTAAAACCGTGAAATTGCTGTTGTAATACTGTACTGTCAAACTTTGATATTGCCATGGGCAAACTGTGAAGTTGCAATTGTGAAACGGTATTGTAAAATTTGAAGTTGCTATTTCCAAACTTTGAACTCGCTGTTGTGGAACTGTATCGTAAAACGCTGAATTTGCCGTTGTGGAACTGTATCGTAAAACGCTGAAGTTGCCGTTGTGGAACTGTATCGTAAAACGCTGAAGTTGCCGTTGTGGAACTGTATCGTAAAACGCTGAAGTTGCCGTTGTGGAACTGTATCGTAAAACGCTGAAGTTGCCGTTGTGGAACTGTATCGTAAAACGCTGAAGTTGCCGTTGTGGAACTGTATCGTAAAACGCTGAAGTTGCCGTTGTGGAACTGTATCGTAAAACGCTGAAGTTGCCGTTGTGGAACTGTATTGTAAAACGCTGAAGTTGCCGTTGTGGAACTGTATTGTAAAACGCTGAAGTTGCCGTTGTGGAACTGTATTGTAAAACGCTGAAGTTGCCATGGTAAAACCGTGAAATTGCTGTTGTAATACTGTACTGTCAAACTTTGATATTGCCATGGGCAAACTGTGAAGTTGCAATTGTGAAACGGTATTGTAAAATTTGAAGTTGCTATTTCCAAACTTTGAACTCGCTGTTGTGGAACTGTATTGTAAAACGCTGAAGTTGCCGTTGTGGAACTGTATTGTAAAACGCTGAAGTTGCCGTTGTGGAACTGTATTGTAAAACGCTGAAGTTGCCGTTGTGGAACTGTATTGTAAAACGCTGAAGTTGCCATGGTAAAACCGTGAAATTGCTGTTGTAATACTGTACTGTCAAACTTTGATATTGCCATGGGCAAACTGTGAAGTTGCAATTGTGAAACGGTATTGTAAAATTTGAAGTTGCTATTTCCAAACTTTGAACTCGCTGTTGTGGAACTGTATTGTAAAACGCTGAAGTTGCCGTTGTGGAACTGTATTGTAAAACGCTGAAGTTGCCGTTGTGGAACTGTATTGTAAAACGCTGAAGTTGCCGTTGTGGAACTGTATTGTAAAACGCTGGAGTTGCCGTTGTGGAACTGTATTGTAAAACGCTGAAGTTGCCGTTGTGGAACTGTATTGTAAAACGCTGGAGTTGCCGTTGTGGAACTGTATTGTAAAACGCTGAAGGTGCCGTTGTGGAACTGTATTGTAAAACGCTGAAGGTGCCGTTGTGGAACTGTATTGTAAAACGCTGAAGGTGCCGTTGTGGAACTGTATTGTAAAACGCTGAAGGTGCCGTTGTGGAACTGTATTGTAAAACGCTGAAGGTGCCATGGTAAAACCGTGAAGTTGCTGTTGTAATACTGTACTGTCAAACTTTGATATTGCCATGGGCAAACTGTGAAGTTGCAATTGTGAAACGGTATTGTAAAATTTGAAGTTGCTATTTCCAAACTTTGAACTCGCTGTTGTGGAACTGTATTGTAAAACGCTGAAGTTGCCGTTGTGGAACTGTATTGTAAAACCCTGAAGTTGCCGTTGTGGAACTGTATTGTAAAACCTTGAAGTTGCCGTTGTGGAACTGTATTGTAAAACGCTGAAGTTGCCGTTGTGGAACTGTATTGTAAAACGCTGAAGTTGCCGTTGTGGAACTGTATTGTAAAACGCTGAAGTTGCCGTTGTGGAACTGTATTGTAAAACGCTGAAGTTGCCATGGTAAAACCGTGAAGTTGCTGTTGTAATACTGTACTGTCAAACTTTGATATTGCCATGGGCAAACTGTGAAGTTGCAATTGTGAAACGGTATTGTAAAATTTGAAGTTGCTATTTCCAAACTTTGAACTCGCTGTTGTGGAACTGTATTGTAAAACGCTGACGTTGCCGTTGTGGAACTGTATTGTAAAACGCTGACGTTGCCGTTGTGGAACTGTATTGTAAAACGCTGACGTTGCCGTTGTGGAACTGTACTGTAAAACGCTGACGTTGCCGTTGTGGAACTGTACTGTAAAACGCTGACGTTGCCGTTGTGGAACTGTACTGTAAAACGCTGACGTTGCCGTTGTGGAACTGTACTGTAAAACGCTGACGTTGCCGTTGTGGAACTGTACTGTCAAACGCTGACGTTGCCGTTGTGGAACTGTACTGTCAAACGCTGACGTTGCCGTTGTGGAACTGTACTGTCAAACGCTGACGTTGCCGTTGTGGAACTGTACTGTCAAACGCTGACGTTGCCGTTGTGGAACTGTACTGTCAAACGCTGACGTTGCCGTTGTGGAACTGTACTGTCAAACGCTGACGTTGCCGTTGTGGAACTGTACTGTCAAACGCTGACGTTGCCGTTGTGGAACTGTACTGTCAAACGCTGACGTTGCCGTTGTGGAACTGTACTGTCAAACGCTGACGTTGCCGTTGTGGAACTGTACTGTCAAACGCTGACGTTGCCGTTGTGGAACTGTACTGTCAAACGCTGACGTTGCCGTTGTGGAACTGTACTGTCAAACGCTGACGTTGCCGTTGTGGAACTGTACTGTCAAACGCTGACGTTGCCGTTGTGGAACTGTACTGTCAAACGCTGACGTTGCCATGGGCAAACTGTGAAGTTGCAATTGTGAAACGGTATTGTAAAATTTGAAGTTGCTATTTCCAAACTTTGAACTCGCTGTTGTGGAACTGTACTGTCAAACGCTGACGTTGCCGTTGTGGAACTGTATTGTAAAACGCTGAAGTTGCCATGGTAAAACCGTGAAGTTGCTGTTGTAATACTGTACTGTCAAACTTTGATATTGCCATGGGCAAACTGTGAAGTTGCAATTGTGAAACGGTATTGTGAAATTTGAAGTTGCTATTTCCAAACTTTGAACTCGCTGTTGTGGAACTGTATTGTAAAACGCTGACGTTGCCGTTGTGGAACTGTACTGTCAAACGCTGACGTTGCCGTTGTGGAACTGTACTGTCAAACGCTGACGTTGCCGTTGTGGAACTGTACTGTCAAACGCTGACGTTGCCGTTGTGGAACTGTACTGTCAAACGCTGACGTTGCCGTTGTGGAACTGTACTGTCAAACGCTGACGTTGCCGTTGTGGAACTGTACTGTCAAACGCTGACGTTGCCGTTGTGGAACTGTACTGTCAAACGCTGACGTTGCCGTTGTGGAACTGTACTGTCAAACGCTGACGTTGCCGTTGTGGAACTGTACTGTCAAACGCTGACGTTGCCATGGGCAAACTGTGAAGTTGCAATTGTGAAACGGTATTGTAAAATTTGAAGTTGCTATTTCCAAACTTTGAACTCGCTGTTGTGGAACTGTACTGTCAAACGCTGACGTTGCCGTTGTGGAACTGTATTGTAAAACGCTGAAGTTGCCATGGTAAAACCGTGAAGTTGCTGTTGTAATACTGTACTGTCAAACTTTGATATTGCCATGGGCAAACTGTGAAGTTGCAATTGTGAAACGGTATTGTAAAATTTGAAGTTGCTATTTCCAAACTTTGAACTCGCTGTTGTGGAACTGTATTGTAAAACGCTGAAGTTGCCGTTGTGGAACTGTATTGTAAAACGCTGAAGTTGCCGTTGTGGAACTGTATTGTAAAACGCTGAAGTTGCCGTTGTGGAACTGTATTGTAAAACGCTGAAGTTGCCGTTGTGGAACTGTATTGTAAAACGCTGAAGTTGCCGTTGTGGAACTGTATTGTAAAACGCTGAAGTTGCCGTTGTGGAACTGTATTGTAAAACGCTGAAGTTGCCGTTGTGGAACTGTATTGTAAAACGCTGAAGTTGCCGTTGTGGAACTGTATTGTAAAACGCTGAAGTTGCCGTTGTGGAACTGTATTGTAAAACGCTGAAGTTGCCGTTGTGGAACTGTATTGTAAAACGCTGAAGTTGCCGTTGTGGAACTGTATTGTAAAACGCTGAAGTTGCCGTTGTGGAACTGTATTGTAAAACGCTGAAGTTGCCGTTGTGGAACTGTATTGTAAAACGCTGAAGTTGCCGTTGTGGAACTGTATTGTAAAACGCTGAAGTTGCCGTTGTGGAACTGTATTGTAAAACGCTGAAGTTGCCGTTGTGGAACTGTATTGTAAAACGCTGAAGTTGCCGTTGTGGAACTGTATTGTAAAACCTTGAAGTTGCCGTTGTGGAACTGTATTGTAAAACGCTGAAGTTGCCGTTGTGGAACTGTATTGTAAAACGCTGAAGTTGCCGTTGTGGAACTGTATTGTAAAACGCTGAAGTTGCCGTTGTGGAACTGTATTGTAAAACGCTGAAGTTGCCGTTGTGGAACTGTATTGTAAAACGCTGAAGTTGCCATGGTAAAACCGTGAAGTTGCTGTTGTAATACTGTACTGTCAAACTTTGATATTGCCATGGGCAAACTGTGAAGTTGCAATTGTGAAACGGTATTGTAAAATTTGAAGTTGCTATTTCCAAACTTTGAACTCGCTGTTGTGGAACTGTATTGTAAAACGCTGAAGTTGCCGTTGTGGAACTGTATTGTAAAACCCTGAAGTTGCCGTTGTGGAACTGTATTGTAAAACCTTGAAGTTGCCGTTGTGGAACTGTATTGTAAAACGCTGAAGTTGCCGTTGTGGAACTGTATTGTAAAACGCTGAAGTTGCCATGGTAAAACCGTGAAGTTGCTGTTGTAATACTGTACTGTCAAACTTTGATATTGCCATGGGCAAACTGTGAAGTTGCAATTGTGAAACGGTATTGTAAAATTTGAAGTTGCTATTTCCAAACTTTGAACTCGCTGTTGTGGAACTGTATTGTAAAACGCTGAAGTTGCCGTTGTGGAACTGTATTGTAAAACGCTGAAGTTGCCGTTGTGGAACTGTATTGTAAAACGCTGAAGTTGCCATGGTAAAACCGTGAAGTTGCTGTTGTAATACTGTACTGTCAAACTTTGATATTGCCATGGGCAAACTGTGAAGTTGCAATTGTGAAACGGTATTGTAAAATTTGAAGTTGCTATTTCCAAACTTTGAACTCGCTGTTGTGGAACTGTATTGTAAAACGCTGAAGTTGCCGTTGTGGAACTGTATTGTAAAACCTTGAAGTTGCCGTTGTGGAACTGTATTGTAAAACGCTGAAGTTGCCGTTGTGGAACTGTATTGTAAAACGCTGAAGTTGCCGTTGTGGAACTGTATTGTAAAACGCTGAAGTTGCCGTTGTGGAACTGTATTGTAAAACGCTGAAGTTGCCGTTGTGGAACTGTATTGTAAAACGCTGAAGTTGCCGTTGTGGAACTGTATTGTAAAACGCTGAAGTTGCCATGGTAAAACCGTGAAGTTGCTGTTGTAATACTGTACTGTCAAACTTTGATATTGCCATGGGCAAACTGTGAAGTTGCAATTGTGAAACGGTATTGTAAAATTTGAAGTTGCTATTTCCAAACTTTGAACTCGCTGTTGTGGAACTGTATTGTAAAACGCTGAAGTTGCCGTTGTGGAACTGTATTGTAAAACGCTGAAGTTGCCATGGTAAAACCGTGAAGTTGCTGTTGTAATACTGTACTGTCAAACTTTGATATTGCCATGGGCAAACTGTGAAGTTGCAATTGTGAAACGGTATTGTAAAATTTGAAGTTGCTATTTCCAAACTTTGAACTCGCTGTTGTGGAACTGTATTGTAAAACGCTGAAGTTGCCGTTGTGGAACTGTATTGTAAAACCCTGAAGTTGCCGTTGTGGAACTGTATTGTAAAACCTTGAAGTTGCCGTTGTGGAACTGTATTGTAAAACGCTGAAGTTGCCGTTGTGGAACTGTATTGTAAAACGCTGAAGTTGCCGTTGTGGAACTGTATTGTAAAACGCTGACGTTGCCGTTGTGGAACTGTATTGTAAAACGCTGACGTTGCCGTTGTGGAACTGTATTGTAAAACGCTGAAGTTGCCGTTGTGGAACTGTATTGTAAAACGCTGAAGTTGCCGTTGTGGAACTGTATTGTAAAACGCTGAAGTTGCCATGGTAAAACCGTGAAGTTGCTGTTGTAATACTGTACTGTCAAACTTTGATATTGCCATGGGCAAACTGTGAAGTTGCAATTGTGAAACGGTATTGTAAAATTTGAAGTTGCTATTTCCAAACTTTGAACTCGCTGTTGTGGAACTGTATTGTAAAACGCTGAAGTTGCCGTTGTGGAACTGTATTGTAAAACGCTGACGTTGCCGTTGTGGAACTGTATTGTAAAACGCTGACGTTGCCGTTGTGGAACTGTATTGTAAAACGCTGACGTTGCCGTTGTGGAACTGTATTGTAAAACGCTGACGTTGCCGTTGTGGAACTGTACTGTCAAACGCTGACGTTGCCGTTGTGGAACTGTACTGTCAAACGCTGACGTTGCCGTTGTGGAACTGTACTGTCAAACGCTGACGTTGCCGTTGTGGAACTGTACTGTCAAACGCTGACGTTGCCGTTGTGGAACTGTACTGTCAAACGCTGACGTTGCCGTTGTGGAACTGTACTGTCAAACGCTGACGTTGCCGTTGTGGAACTGTACTGTCAAACGCTGACGTTGCCGTTGTGGAACTGTACTGTCAAACGCTGACGTTGCCGTTGTGGAACTGTACTGTCAAACGCTGACGTTGCCGTTGTGGAACTGTACTGTCAAACGCTGACGTTGCCGTTGTGGAACTGTACTGTCAAACGCTGACGTTGCCGTTGTGGAACTGTACTGTCAAACGCTGACGTTGCCGTTGTGGAACTGTACTGTCAAACGCTGACGTTGCCGTTGTGGAACTGTACTGTCAAACGCTGACGTTGCCGTTGTGGAACTGTACTGTCAAACGCTGACGTTGCCGTTGTGGAACTGTACTGTCAAACGCTGACGTTGCCGTTGTGGAACTGTACTGTCAAACGCTGACGTTGCCATGGGCAAACTGTGAAGTTGCAATTGTGAAACGGTATTGTAAAATTTGAAGTTGCTATTTCCAAACTTTGAACTCGCTGTTGTGGAACTGTATTGTAAAACGCTGAAGTTGCCGTTGTGGAACTGTATTGTAAAACGCTGAAGTTGCCATGGTAATACCGTGAAGTTGCTGTTGTAATACTGTACTGTCAAACTTTGATATTGCCATGGGCAAACTGTGAAGTTGCAATTGTGAAACGGTATTGTAAAATTTGAAGTTGCTATTTCCAAACTTTGAACTCGCTGTTGTGGAACTGTATTGTAAAACGCTGAAGTTGCCGTTGTGGAACTGTATTGTAAAACGCTGAAGTTGCCGTTGTGGAACTGTATTGTAAAACGCTGAAGTTGCCGTTGTGGAACTGTATTGTAAAACGCTGAAGGTGCCGTTGTGGAACTGTATTGTAAAACGCTGAAGGTGCCGTTGTGGAACTGTATTGTAAAACGCTGAAGGTGCCGTTGTGGAACTGTATTGTAAAACGCTGAAGGTGCCATGGTAAAACCGTGAAGTTGCTGTTGTAATACTGTACTGTCAAACTTTGATATTGCCATGGGCAAACTGTGAAGTTGCAATTGTGAAACGGTATTGTAAAATTTGAAGTTGCTATTTCCAAACTTTGAACTCGCTGTTGTGGAACTGTATTGTAAAACGCTGAAGTTGCCGTTGTGGAACTGTATTGTAAAACGCTGAAGTTGCCATGGTAAAACCGTGAAGTTGCTGTTGTAATACTGTACTGTCAAACTTTGATATTGCCATGGGCAAACTGTGAAGTTGCAATTGTGAAACGGTATTGTAAAATTTGAAGTTGCTATTTCCAAACTTTGAACTCGCTGTTGTGGAACTGTATTGTAAAACGCTGAAGTTGCCGTTGTGGAACTGTATTGTAAAACGCTGAAGTTGCCGTTGTGGAACTGTATTGTAAAACGCTGAAGTTGCCGTTGTGGAACTGTATTGTAAAACGCTGAAGGTGCCGTTGTGGAACTGTATTGTAAAACGCTGAAGGTGCCGTTGTGGAACTGTATTGTAAAACGCTGAAGGTGCCGTTGTGGAACTGTATTGTAAAACGCTGAAGGTGCCATGGTAAAACCGTGAAGTTGCTGTTGTAATACTGTACTGTCAAACTTTGATATTGCCATGGGCAAACTGTGAAGTTGCAATTGTGAAACGGTATTGTAAAATTTGAAGTTGCTATTTCCAAACTTTGAACTCGCTGTTGTGGAACTGTATTGTAAAACGCTGAAGTTGCCGTTGTGGAACTGTATTGTAAAACGCTGAAGTTGCCGTTGTGGAACTGTATTGTAAAACGCTGAAGTTGCCGTTGTGGAACTGTATTGTAAAACGCTGAAGTTGCCGTTGTGGAACTGTATTGTAAAACGCTGAAGTTGCCGTTGTGGAACTGTATTGTAAAACGCTGAAGTTGCCGTTGTGGAACTGTATTGTAAAACGCTGAAGTTGCCGTTGTGGAACTGTATTGTAAAACGCTGAAGTTGCCGTTGTGGAACTGTATTGTAAAACGCTGAAGTTGCCGTTGTGGAACTGTATTGTAAAACGCTGAAGTTGCCGTTGTGGAACTGTATTGTAAAACGCTGAAGTTGCCGTTGTGGAACTGTATTGTAAAACGCTGAAGTTGCCGTTGTGGAACTGTATTGTAAAACGCTGAAGTTGCCGTTGTGGAACTGTATTGTAAAACGCTGAAGTTGCCGTTGTGGAACTGTATTGTAAAACGCTGAAGTTGCCGTTGTGGAACTGTGAAGTTGCTGTTGTAATACTGTACTGTCAAACTTTGATATTGCCATGGGCAAACTGTGAAGTTGCAATTGTGAAACGGTATTGTAAAATTTGAAGTTGCTATTTCCAAACTTTGAACTCGCTGTTGTGGAACTGTATTGTAAAACGCTGAAGTTGCCGTTGTGGAACTGTATTGTAAAACGCTGAAGTTGCTGTTGTGGAACTGTATTGTAAAACGCTGAAGTTGCCATGGTAAAACTGTGAAGTTGCTGTTGTAATACTGTACTGTCAAACTTTGATATTGCCATGGGCAAACTGTGAAGTTGCAATTGTGAAACGGCATTGTAAAATTTGAAGTTGCTATTTGTAAACTTTGAACTCACTGTTGTGGAACTATATTGTAAAAATTTGAAGTTGCTGTTGTGGAACTGTATTGTAAAACCCTGAAGGTGCTGTTGTGGAACTGTATTGTAAAACCCTGAAGGTGCTGTTGTGGAACTGTATTGTAAAACCCTGAAGGTGCTGTTGTGGAACTGTATTGTAAAAATTTGAAGGTGCTGTTGTGGAACTGTATTGTAAAACGCTGAAGTTGCTGTTGTGGAACTGTACTGTCAAACTTTGATATTGCCATGGGCAAACTGTGAAGTTGCAATTGTGAAACGGTATTGTAAAATTTGAAGTTGCTATTTCCAAACTTTGAACTCGCTGTTGTGGAACTGTATTGTAAAACGCTGAAGTTGCCGTTGTGGAACTGTATTGTAAAACGCTGAAGTTGCCGTTGTGGAACTGTATTGTAAAACGCTGAAGTTGCCGTTGTGGAACTGTATTGTAAAACGCTGAAGTTGCCGTTGTGGAACTGTATTGTAAAACGCTGAAGTTGCCGTTGTGGAACTGTATTGTAAAACGCTGAAGTTGCCGTTGTGGAACTGTATTGTAAAACGCTGAAGTTGCCGTTGTGGAACTGTATTGTAAAACGCTGAAGTTGCCGTTGTGGAACTGTATTGTAAAACGCTGAAGTTGCCGTTGTGGAACTGTATTGTAAAACGCTGACGTTGCCGTTGTGGAACTGTATTGTAAAACGCTGACGTTGCCGTTGTGGAACTGTATTGTAAAACGCTGACGTTGCCGTTGTGGAACTGTATTGTAAAACGCTGACGTTGCCGTTGTGGAACTGTATTGTAAAACGCTGACGTTGCCGTTGTGGAACTGTATTGTAAAACGCTGACGTTGCCGTTGTGGAACTGTATTGTAAAACGCTGACGTTGCCGTTGTGGAACTGTATTGTAAAACGCTGACGTTGCCGTTGTGGAACTGTATTGTAAAACGCTGACGTTGCCGTTGTGGAACTGTATTGTAAAACGCTGACGTTGCCGTTGTGGAACTGTATTGTAAAACGCTGACGTTGCCGTTGTGGAACTGTATTGTAAAACGCTGACGTTGCCGTTGTGGAACTGTATTGTAAAACGCTGACGTTGCCGTTGTGGAACTGTATTGTAAAACGCTGACGTTGCCGTTGTGGAACTGTATTGTAAAACGCTGACGTTGCCGTTGTGGAACTGTATTGTAAAACGCTGACGTTGCCGTTGTGGAACTGTATTGTAAAACGCTGACGTTGCCGTTGTGGAACTGTATTGTAAAACGCTGACGTTGCCGTTGTGGAACTGTATTGTAAAACGCTGACGTTGCCGTTGTGGAACTGTATTGTAAAACGCTGACGTTGCCGTTGTGGAACTGTATTGTAAAACGCTGACGTTGCCGTTGTGGAACTGTATTGTAAAACGCTGACGTTGCCGTTGTGGAACTGTATTGTAAAACGCTGACGTTGCCGTTGTGGAACTGTATTGTAAAACGCTGACGTTGCCGTTGTGGAACTGTATTGTAAAACGCTGACGTTGCCGTTGTGGAACTGTATTGTAAAACGCTGACGTTGCCGTTGTGGAACTGTATTGTAAAACGCTGACGTTGCCGTTGTGGAACTGTATTGTAAAACGCTGACGTTGCCATGGTAAAACCGTGAAATTGCTGTTGTAATACTGTACTGTCAAACTTTGATATTGCCATGGGCAAACTGTGAAGTTGCAATTGTGAAACGGTATTGTAAAATTTGAAGTTGCTATTTCCAAACTTTGAACTCGCTGTTGTGGAACTGTATTGTAAAACGCTGAAGTTGCCGTTGTGGAACTGTATTGTAAAACGCTGAAGTTGCCGTTGTGGAACTGTATTGTAAAACGCTGAAGGTGCCGTTGTGGAACTGTATTGTAAAACGCTGAAGTTGCCATGGTAAAACCGTGAAGTTGCTGTTGTAATACTGTACTGTCAAACTTTGATATTGCCATGGGCAAACTGTGAAGTTGCAATTGTGAAACGGTATTGTAAAATTTGAAGTTGCTATTTCCAAACTTTGAACTCGCTGTTGTGGAACTGTATTGTAAAACGCTGAAGTTGCCGTTGTGGAACTGTATTGTAAAACCCTGAAGTTGCCGTTGTGGAACTGTATTGTAAAACCTTGAAGTTGCCGTTGTGGAACTGTATTGTAAAACGCTGAAGTTGCCGTTGTGGAACTGTATTGTAAAACGCTGAAGTTGCCGTTGTGGAACTGTATTGTAAAACGCTGAAGTTGCCGTTGTGGAACTGTATTGTAAAACGCTGAAGTTGCCATGGTAAAACCGTGAAGTTGCTGTTGTAATACTGTACTGTCAAACTTTGATATTGCCATGGGCAAACTGTGAAGTTGCAATTGTGAAACGGTATTGTAAAATTTGAAGTTGCTATTTCCAAACTTTGAACTCGCTGTTGTGGAACTGTATTGTAAAACGCTGAAGTTGCCGTTGTGGAACTGTATTGTAAAACGCTGAAGTTGCCGTTGTGGAACTGTATTGTAAAACGCTGACGTTGCCGTTGTGGAACTGTATTGTAAAACGCTGACGTTGCCGTTGTGGAACTGTACTGTAAAGCGCTGACGTTGCCGTTGTGGAACTGTACTGTAAAGCGCTGACGTTGCCGTTGTGGAACTGTACTGTAAAGCGCTGACGTTGCCGTTGTGGAACTGTACTGTAAAGCGCTGACGTTGCCGTTGTGGAACTGTACTGTAAAGCGCTGACGTTGCCGTTGTGGAACTGTACTGTAAAGCGCTGACGTTGCCGTTGTGGAACTGTACTGTCAAACGCTGACGTTGCCGTTGTGGAACTGTACTGTCAAACGCTGACGTTGCCGTTGTGGAACTGTACTGTCAAACGCTGACGTTGCCGTTGTGGAACTGTACTGTCAAACGCTGACGTTGCCGTTGTGGAACTGTACTGTCAAACGCTGACGTTGCCGTTGTGGAACTGTACTGTCAAACGCTGACGTTGCCGTTGTGGAACTGTACTGTCAAACGCTGACGTTGCCGTTGTGGAACTGTACTGTCAAACGCTGACGTTGCCGTTGTGGAACTGTACTGTCAAACGCTGACGTTGCCGTTGTGGAACTGTACTGTCAAACGCTGACGTTGCTGTTGTGGAACTGTACTGTCAAACGCTGAAGGTGCCGTTGTGGAACTGTACTGTCAAACGCTGACGGTGCCATGGGCAAACTGTGAAGTTGCAATTGTGAAACGGTATTGTAAAATTTGAAGTTGCTATTTCCAAACTTTGAACTCGCTGTTGTGGAACTGTACTGTCAAACGCTGACGTTGCCGTTGTGGAACTGTATTGTAAAACGCTGAAGTTGCCATGGTAAAACCGTGAAGTTGCTGTTGTAATACTGTACTGTCAAACTTTGATATTGCCATGGGCAAACTGTGAAGTTGCAATTGTGAAACGGTATTGTAAAATTTGAAGTTGCTATTTCCAAACTTTGAACTCGCTGTTGTGGAACTGTATTGTAAAACGCTGAAGTTGCAGTTGTGGAACTGTATTGTAAAACGCTGAAGTTGCCGTTGTGGAACTGTATTGTAAAACGCTGAAGTTGCCGTTGTGGAACTGTATTGTAAAACGCTGAAGTTGCCGTTGTGGAACTGTATTGTAAAACGCTGAAGTTGCCGTTGTGGAACTGTATTGTAAAACGCTGAAGTTGCCGTTGTGGAACTGTATTGTAAAACGCTGAAGTTGCCGTTGTGGAACTGTATTGTAAAACGCTGAAGTTGCCGTTGTGGAACTGTATTGTAAAACGCTGAAGTTGCCGTTGTGGAACTGTATTGTAAAACGCTGAAGTTGCCGTTGTGGAACTGTATTGTAAAACGCTGAAGTTGCCGTTGTGGAACTGTATTGTAAAACGCTGAAGTTGCCGTTGTGGAACTGTATTGTAAAACGCTGAAGTTGCCGTTGTGGAACTGTATTGTAAAACGCTGAAGTTGCCGTTGTGGAACTGTATTGTAAAACGCTGAAGTTGCCGTTGTGGAACTGTATTGTAAAACGCTGAAGTTGCCGTTGTGGAACTGTATTGTAAAACGCTGAAGTTGCCGTTGTGGAACTGTATTGTAAAACGCTGAAGTTGCCGTTGTGGAACTGTATTGTAAAACGCTGAAGTTGCCGTTGTGGAACTGTATTGTAAAACGCTGAAGTTGCCGTTGTGGAACTGTGAAGTTGCTGTTGTAATACTGTACTGTCAAACTTTGATATTGCCATGGGCAAACTGTGAAGTTGCAATTGTGAAACGGTATTGTAAAATTTGAAGTTGCTATTTCCAAACTTTGAACTCGCTGTTGTGGAACTGTATTGTAAAACGCTGAAGTTGCCGTTGTGGAACTGTATTGTAAAACGCTGAAGTTGCTGTTGTGGAACTGTATTGTAAAACGCTGAAGTTGCCATGGTAAAACTGTGAAGTTGCTGTTGTAATACTGTACTGTCAAACTTTGATATTGCCATGGGCAAACTGTGAAGTTGCAATTGTGAAACGGCATTGTAAAATTTGAAGTTGCTATTTGTAAACTTTGAACTCACTGTTGTGGAACTATATTGTAAAAATTTGAAGTTGCTGTTGTGGAACTGTATTGTAAAACGCTGAAGTTGCCGTTGTGGAACTGTATTGTAAAACGCTGAAGTTGCCGTTGTGGAACTGTATTGTAAAACGCTGAAGTTGCCGTTGTGGAACTGTATTGTAAAACGCTGAAGTTGCCGTTGTGGAACTGTATTGTAAAACGCTGAAGTTGCCGTTGTGGAACTGTATTGTAAAACGCTGAAGTTGCCGTTGTGGAACTGTGAAGTTGCTGTTGTAATACTGTACTGTCAAACTTTGATATTGCCATGGGCAAACTGTGAAGTTGCAATTGTGAAACGGTATTGTAAAATTTGAAGTTGCTATTTCCAAACTTTGAACTCGCTGTTGTGGAACTGTATTGTAAAACGCTGAAGTTGCCGTTGTGGAACTGTATTGTAAAACGCTGAAGTTGCTGTTGTGGAACTGTATTGTAAAACGCTGAAGTTGCCATGGTAAAACTGTGAAGTTGCTGTTGTAATACTGTACTGTCAAACTTTGATATTGCCATGGGCAAACTGTGAAGTTGCAATTGTGAAACGGCATTGTAAAATTTGAAGTTGCTATTTGTAAACTTTGAACTCACTGTTGTGGAACTATATTGTAAAAATTTGAAGTTGCTGTTGTGGAACTGTATTGTAAAACCCTGAAGGTGCTGTTGTGGAACTGTATTGTAAAACCCTGAAGGTGCTGTTGTGGAACTGTATTGTAAAACCCTGAAGGTGCTGTTGTGGAACTGTATTGTAAAAATTTGAAGGTGCTGTTGTGGAACTGTATTGTAAAACGCTGAAGTTGCTGTTGTGGAACTGTACTGTCAAACTTTGATATTGCCATGGGCAAACTGTGAAGTTGCAATTGTGAAACGGTATTGTAAAATTTGAAGTTGCTATTTCCAAACTTTGAACTCGCTGTTGTGGAACTGTATTGTAAAACGCTGAAGTTGCCGTTGTGGAACTGTATTGTAAAACGCTGAAGTTGCCGTTGTGGAACTGTATTGTAAAACGCTGAAGTTGCCGTTGTGGAACTGTATTGTAAAACGCTGAAGTTGCCGTTGTGGAACTGTATTGTAAAACGCTGAAGTTGCCGTTGTGGAACTGTATTGTAAAACGCTGAAGTTGCCGTTGTGGAACTGTATTGTAAAACGCTGAAGTTGCCGTTGTGGAACTGTATTGTAAAACGCTGAAGTTGCCGTTGTGGAACTGTATTGTAAAACGCTGAAGTTGCCGTTGTGGAACTGTATTGTAAAACGCTGACGTTGCCGTTGTGGAACTGTATTGTAAAACGCTGACGTTGCCGTTGTGGAACTGTATTGTAAAACGCTGACGTTGCCGTTGTGGAACTGTATTGTAAAACGCTGACGTTGCCGTTGTGGAACTGTATTGTAAAACGCTGACGTTGCCGTTGTGGAACTGTATTGTAAAACGCTGACGTTGCCGTTGTGGAACTGTATTGTAAAACGCTGACGTTGCCGTTGTGGAACTGTATTGTAAAACGCTGACGTTGCCGTTGTGGAACTGTATTGTAAAACGCTGACGTTGCCGTTGTGGAACTGTATTGTAAAACGCTGACGTTGCCGTTGTGGAACTGTATTGTAAAACGCTGACGTTGCCGTTGTGGAACTGTATTGTAAAACGCTGACGTTGCCGTTGTGGAACTGTATTGTAAAACGCTGACGTTGCCGTTGTGGAACTGTATTGTAAAACGCTGACGTTGCCGTTGTGGAACTGTATTGTAAAACGCTGACGTTGCCGTTGTGGAACTGTATTGTAAAACGCTGACGTTGCCGTTGTGGAACTGTATTGTAAAACGCTGACGTTGCCGTTGTGGAACTGTATTGTAAAACGCTGACGTTGCCGTTGTGGAACTGTATTGTAAAACGCTGACGTTGCCGTTGTGGAACTGTATTGTAAAACGCTGACGTTGCCGTTGTGGAACTGTATTGTAAAACGCTGACGTTGCCGTTGTGGAACTGTATTGTAAAACGCTGACGTTGCCGTTGTGGAACTGTATTGTAAAACGCTGACGTTGCCGTTGTGGAACTGTATTGTAAAACGCTGACGTTGCCGTTGTGGAACTGTATTGTAAAACGCTGACGTTGCCGTTGTGGAACTGTATTGTAAAACGCTGACGTTGCCGTTGTGGAACTGTATTGTAAAACGCTGACGTTGCCGTTGTGGAACTGTATTGTAAAACGCTGACGTTGCCATGGTAAAACCGTGAAATTGCTGTTGTAATACTGTACTGTCAAACTTTGATATTGCCATGGGCAAACTGTGAAGTTGCAATTGTGAAACGGTATTGTAAAATTTGAAGTTGCTATTTCCAAACTTTGAACTCGCTGTTGTGGAACTGTATTGTAAAACGCTGAAGTTGCCGTTGTGGAACTGTATTGTAAAACGCTGAAGTTGCCGTTGTGGAACTGTATTGTAAAACGCTGAAGGTGCCATGGTAAAACCGTGAAGTTGCTGTTGTAATACTGTACTGTCAAACTTTGATATTGCCATGGGCAAACTGTGAAGTTGCAATTGTGAAACGGTATTGTAAAATTTGAAGTTGCTATTTCCAAACTTTGAACTCGCTGTTGTGGAACTGTATTGTAAAACGCTGAAGTTGCCGTTGTGGAACTGTATTGTAAAACCCTGAAGTTGCCGTTGTGGAACTGTATTGTAAAACCTTGAAGTTGCCGTTGTGGAACTGTATTGTAAAACGCTGAAGTTGCCGTTGTGGAACTGTATTGTAAAACGCTGAAGTTGCCGTTGTGGAACTGTATTGTAAAACGCTGAAGTTGCCGTTGTGGAACTGTATTGTAAAACGCTGAAGTTGCCATGGTAAAACCGTGAAGTTGCTGTTGTAATACTGTACTGTCAAACTTTGATATTGCCATGGGCAAACTGTGAAGTTGCAATTGTGAAACGGTATTGTAAAATTTGAAGTTGCTATTTCCAAACTTTGAACTCGCTGTTGTGGAACTGTATTGTAAAACGCTGAAGTTGCCGTTGTGGAACTGTATTGTAAAACGCTGAAGTTGCCGTTGTGGAACTGTATTGTAAAACGCTGACGTTGCCGTTGTGGAACTGTATTGTAAAACGCTGACGTTGCCGTTGTGGAACTGTACTGTAAAGCGCTGACGTTGCCGTTGTGGAACTGTACTGTAAAGCGCTGACGTTGCCGTTGTGGAACTGTACTGTAAAGCGCTGACGTTGCCGTTGTGGAACTGTACTGTAAAGCGCTGACGTTGCCGTTGTGGAACTGTACTGTAAAGCGCTGACGTTGCCGTTGTGGAACTGTACTGTAAAGCGCTGACGTTGCCGTTGTGGAACTGTACTGTCAAACGCTGACGTTGCCGTTGTGGAACTGTACTGTCAAACGCTGACGTTGCCGTTGTGGAACTGTACTGTCAAACGCTGACGTTGCCGTTGTGGAACTGTACTGTCAAACGCTGACGTTGCCGTTGTGGAACTGTACTGTCAAACGCTGACGTTGCCGTTGTGGAACTGTACTGTCAAACGCTGACGTTGCCGTTGTGGAACTGTACTGTCAAACGCTGACGTTGCCGTTGTGGAACTGTACTGTCAAACGCTGACGTTGCCGTTGTGGAACTGTACTGTCAAACGCTGACGTTGCCGTTGTGGAACTGTACTGTCAAACGCTGACGTTGCTGTTGTGGAACTGTACTGTCAAACGCTGAAGGTGCCGTTGTGGAACTGTACTGTCAAACGCTGACGTTGCCATGGGCAAACTGTGAAGTTGCAATTGTGAAACGGTATTGTAAAATTTGAAGTTGCTATTTCCAAACTTTGAACTCGCTGTTGTGGAACTGTACTGTCAAACGCTGACGTTGCCGTTGTGGAACTGTATTGTAAAACGCTGAAGTTGCCATGGTAAAACCGTGAAGTTGCTGTTGTAATACTGTACTGTCAAACTTTGATATTGCCATGGGCAAACTGTGAAGTTGCAATTGTGAAACGGTATTGTAAAATTTGAAGTTGCTATTTCCAAACTTTGAACTCGCTGTTGTGGAACTGTATTGTAAAACGCTGAAGTTGCCGTTGTGGAACTGTATTGTAAAACGCTGAAGTTGCCGTTGTGGAACTGTATTGTAAAACGCTGAAGTTGCCGTTGTGGAACTGTATTGTAAAACGCTGAAGGTGCCGTTGTGGAACTGTATTGTAAAACGCTGAAGGTGCCGTTGTGGAACTGTATTGTAAAACGCTGAAGGTGCCGTTGTGGAACTGTATTGTAAAACGCTGAAGGTGCCGTTGTGGAACTGTATTGTAAAACGCTGAAGGTGCCGTTGTGGAACTGTATTGTAAAACGCTGAAGTTGCTGTTGTAATACTGTACTGTCAAACTTTGATATTGCCATGGGCAAACTGTGAAGTTGCAATTGTGAAACGGTATTGTAAAATTTGAAGTTGCTATTTCCAAACTTTGAACTCGCTGTTGTGGAACTGTATTGTAAAACGCTGAAGTTGCAGTTGTGGAACTGTATTGTAAAACGCTGACGTTGCCGTTGTGGAACTGTATTGTAAAACGCTGACGTTGCCGTTGTGGAACTGTATTGTAAAACGCTGAAGTTGCCGTTGTGGAACTGTATTGTAAAACGCTGAAGTTGCCGTTGTGGAACTGTATTGTAAAACGCTGAAGTTGCCGTTGTGGAACTGTATTGTAAAACGCTGAAGTTGCCGTTGTGGAACTGTATTGTGAAACGCTGAAGTTGCCGTTGTGGAACTGTATTGTGAAACGCTGAAGTTGCCGTTGTGGAACTGTATTGTAAAACGCTGAAGTTGCCGTTGTGGAACTGTATTGTAAAACGCTGAAGTTGCCGTTGTGGAACTGTATTGTAAAACGCTGAAGTTGCCGTTGTGGAACTGTATTGTAAAACGCTGAAGTTGCCGTTGTGGAACTGTATTGTAAAACGCTGAAGTTGCCGTTGTGGAACTGTATTGTAAAACGCTGAAGTTGCCGTTGTGGAACTGTATTGTAAAACGCTGAAGTTGCCGTTGTGGAACTGTATTGTAAAACGCTGAAGTTGCCATGGTAAAACTGTGAAGTTGCTGTTGTAATACTGTACTGTCAAACTTTGATATTGCCATGGGCAAACTGTGAAGTTGCAATTGTGAAACGGTATTGTAAAATTTGAAGTTGCTATTTCCAAACTTTGAACTCGCTGTTGTGGAACTGTATTGTAAAACGCTGAAGTTGCTGTTGTGGAACTGTATTGTAAAACGCTGAAGTTGCTGTTGTGGAACTGTATTGTAAAACGCTGAAGTTGCTGTTGTGGAACTGTATTGTAAAACGCTGAAGTTGCTGTTGTGGAACTGTATTGTAAAACGCTGAAGTTGCCATGGTAAAACTGTGAAGTTGCTGTTGTAATACTGTACTGTCAAACTTTGATATTGCCATGGGCAAACTGTGAAGTTGCAATTGTGAAACGGCATTGTAAAATTTGAAGTTGCTATTTGTAAACTTTGAACTCACTGTTGTGGAACTATATTGTAAAAATTTGAAGTTGCTGTTGTGGAACTGTATTGTAAAACCCTGAAGGTGCTGTTGTGGAACTGTATTGTAAAACCCTGAAGGTGCTGTTGTGGAACTGTATTGTAAAACCCTGAAGGTGCTGTTGTGGAACTGTAGTGTCAAACTTTGATATTGCCATGGGCAAACTGTGAAGTTGCAATTGTGAAACGGTATTGTAAAATTTGAAGTTGCTATTTCCAAACTTTGAACTCGCTGTTGTGAAACTGTATCGTAAAACTTTGAAGTTGCTGTTGTGGAACTCTATTGTAAAACTTTTAAGTGGCCATTCACAAACGTAGAAGTTGCCTCTGTAAATCTTAAGTTGCCACCGTAAAACTGTAGTATCAAACGTTGAAGTTGCCACCGTAAATCGTTGAAGTTGCCACCGTAAAACTGTAGTATCAAACGCTGAAGTTGCCACTGTAAAACGCTCAAGTTGCCACTGTAAAACTTTGAAGTTGCTGTTGTGGAACTGTATTGTAAAACTTTGAAGTTGCTGTTGTGGAACTGTATTGTAAAACTTTGAAGTTGCTGTTGTGGAACTGTATTGTAAAACCCTGAAGTTGCTGTTGTGGAACTGTATTTTAAAATCTTGAAGTTGCCATGGTAAAACCGTGAATTTGCCACTGGCAAACTGTGAAGTTGCTGTTGTAATACTGTACTGTCAAACTTTGATATTGCCATGGGCAAACTGTGAAGTTGCAATTGTGAAACGGCATTGTAAAATTTGAAGTTGCTATTTGTAAACTTTGAACTCACTGTTGTGGAACTATATTGTAAAAATTTGAAGTTGCTGTTGTGGAACTGTATTGTAAAACCCTGAAGGTGCTGTTGTGGAACTGTATTGTAAAAATTTGAAGGTGCTGTTGTGGAACTGTATTGTAAAACCCTGAAGGTGCTGTTGTGGAACTGTATTGTAAAAATTTGAAGGTGCTGTTGTGGAACTGTATTGTAAAACCCTGAAGGTGCTGTTGTGGAACTGTATTGTAAAACCCTGAAGGTGCCGTTGTGGAACTGTATTGTAAAAATTTGAAGGTGCCGTTGTGGAACTGTATTGTAAAACCCTGAAGGTGCCGTTGTGGAACTGTATTGTAAAACCCTGAAGGTGCCGTTGTGGAACTGTATTGTAAAACCCTGAAGGTGCCGTTGTGGAACTGTATTGTAAAACCCTGAAGGTGCCGTTGTGGAACTGTATTGTAAAACCCTGAAGGTGCCGTTGTGGAACTGTATTGTAAAACCCTGAAGGTGCCGTTGTGGAACTGTATTGTAAAACCCTGAAGGTGCCGTTGTGGAACTGTATTGTAAAACCCTGAAGGTGCCGTTGTGGAACTGTATTGTAAAACCCTGAAGGTGCCGTTGTGGAACTGTATTGTAAAACCCTGAAGGTGCCGTTGTGGAACTGTATTGTAAAACCCTGAAGGTGCCGTTGTGGAACTGTATTGTAAAACCCTGAAGGTGCCGTTGTGGAACTGTATTGTAAAACCCTGAAGGTGCCGTTGTGGAACTGTATTGTAAAACCCTGAAGGTGCCGTTGTGGAACTGTATTGTAAAACCCTGAAGGTGCCGTTGTGGAACTGTATTGTAAAACCCTGAAGGTGCCGTTGTGGAACTGTATTGTAAAACCCTGAAGGTGCCGTTGTGGAACTGTATTGTAAAACCCTGAAGGTGCCGTTGTGGAACTGTATTGTAAAACCCTGAAGGTGCCGTTGTGGAACTGTATTGTAAAACCCTGAAGGTGCCGTTGTGGAACTGTATTGTAAAACCCTGAAGGTGCCGTTGTGGAACTGTATTGTAAAACCCTGAAGGTGCCGTTGTGGAACTGTATTGTAAAACCCTGAAGGTGCCGTTGTGGAACTGTATTGTAAAACCCTGAAGGTGCCGTTGTGGAACTGTATTGTAAAACCCTGAAGGTGCCGTTGTGGAACTGTATTGTAAAACCCTGAAGGTGCCGTTGTGGAACTGTATTGTAAAACCCTGAAGGTGCCGTTGTGGAACTGTATTGTAAAACCCTGAAGGTGCCGTTGTGGAACTGTATTGTAAAACCCTGAAGGTGCCGTTGTGGAACTGTATTGTAAAACCCTGAAGGTGCCGTTGTGGAACTGTATTGTAAAACCCTGAAGGTGCCGTTGTGGAACTGTATTGTAAAACCCTGAAGGTGCCGTTGTGGAACTGTATTGTAAAACCCTGAAGGTGCCGTTGTGGAACTGTATTGTAAAACCCTGAAGGTGCCGTTGTGGAACTGTATTGTAAAACCCTGAAGGTGCCGTTGTGGAACTGTATTGTAAAACCCTGAAGGTGCCGTTGTGGAACTGTATTGTAAAACCCTGAAGGTGCCGTTGTGGAACTGTATTGTAAAACCCTGAAGGTGCCGTTGTGGAACTGTATTGTAAAACCCTGAAGGTGCCGTTGTGGAACTGTATTGTAAAACCCTGAAGGTGCCGTTGTGGAACTGTATTGTAAAACCCTGAAGGTGCCGTTGTGGAACTGTATTGTAAAACCCTGAAGGTGCCATTCACAAAATGTTGAAGTTGCCACTGTAAAACTTATGTTGCCACGGTAAAACTGGAGTATGAAACGTTGAAGTTGCCACTGTAAAACCGTGAAGTTTCCACTGTAAAACTTTGAAGTTGCTGCTGTAATACTGTACCGTCAAACTTTGATGTTGCCATGGGCAAAGTGTGAAGTTGCAATTGTGAATCTGTATTGTAAAACTTTGAAGTTGCTATTTCCAAACTTTGAACTCGCTGTTGTGAATCTGTATTGTAAAACTCTGAAGTTGCTATTTCCAAACTTTGAACTCGCTGTTGTGAAACTGTATTGTAAAACTCTGAAGTTGCTGTTGTGGAACTCTACTGTAAAACGTTGAAGTGGCCACTCACAAACGTTGAAGTGGCCACGGTAAAGCTATAGTATCAAACGTTGAAGTGGCCACTCACAAACGTTGAAGTGGCCACGGTAAAGCTATAGTATCAAACGTTGAAGTGGCCACTGTAAAACGTTGACGTTGCCTCTGTAAAGCTGTATTATCAAACTTCGAAGTTGGTCTTGTAAAACTTTGAAGTTGCCACTGTAAAAAATTTGCAGTTGCTGTTGTAATTCTGCACTATTAAACTTTGATGTTGCCATTCTAAAACTTTGAAGTTGCTGTTCTCAAAATGTACTGTAAAACTTTGAAGTTGCTATTGTAAATCTTGGCATTACTATTGTGAAACTGTATTGTGAAACTTTGAAGTTGCTGTTGTTAACCAGTATTGTGAAACTTTGAACTTGCCATTGGCAAACTTTGAAGTTGCTGTTGTCCAACTGTGTTGTAAAACTTCAAAGTTCCTGTTTTAGAAGTGTGTTGTAAAACTTTGAAGTTGCTGTTGTAGAACTGTATTGTAAAACTTTGAAGTTGCTATTTGCAAACTCGGAAGTTGCTGTTGTCAAACTGTGTTGTAAAACTGTGAAGTTGCAATTGTGAACCTGTATTGGAAGACTTTGATGTTGCCATTGGCAAACTTTGAAGTTGCAGTCGTGAACCTGTATTGGAAGACTTTGAAGTTGCTGTTTCCAAACTTTGAACTTACTGTTGTGCAACTCTATTGTAAAACGTTGAAGTTGCTGTTGTGCAACTCTATTGTAAAACCTTGACGTTGCTGTTGTGCAACTCTATTGTAAAACCTTGACGTTGCACTGTAAAACCTTGACGTTGCTGTTGTGCAACTCTATTGTAAAACCTTGACGTTGCACTGTAAAACCTTGACGTTGCTGTTGTGCAACTCTATTGTAAAACCTTGACGTTGCACTGTAAAACATCGAAGTTGCTGTTGTGCAACTCTATTGTAAAACCTTGACGTTGCACTGTAAAACATCGAAGTTGCTGTTGTGCAACTCTATTGTAAAACCTTGACGTTGCACTGTAAAACATCGAAGTTGCTGTTGTGCAACTCTATTGTAAAACCTTGACGTTGCACTGTAAAACATCGAAGTTGCTGTTGTGCAACTCTATTGTAAAACCTTGACGTTGCACTGTAAAACATCGAAGTTGCTGTTGTGCAACTCTATTGTAAAACCTTGACGTTGCACTGTAAAACATCGAAGTTGCTGTTGTGCAACTCTATTGTAAAACCTTGACGTTGCACTGTAAAACATCGAAGTTGCTGTTGTGCAACTCTATTGTAAAACCTTGACGTTGCACTGTAAAACATCGAAGTTGCTGTTGTGCAACTCTATTGTAAAACCTTGACGTTGCACTGTAAAACATCGAAGTTGCTGTTGTGCAACTCTATTGTAAAACCTTGACGTTGCACTGTAAAACCTTGACGTTGCTGTTGTGCAACTCTATTGTAAAACCTTGACGTTGCACTGTAAAACATCGAAGTTGCTGTTGTGCAACTCTATTGTAAAACCTTGACGTTGCACTGTAAAACATCGAAGTTGCTGTTGTGCAACTCTATTGTAAAACCTTGACGTTGCACTGTAAAACATCGAAGTTGCTGTTGTGCAACTCTATTGTAAAACCTTGACGTTGCACTGTAAAACATCGAAGTTGCTGTTGTGCAACTCTATTGTAAAACCTTGACGTTGCACTGTAAAACATCGAAGTTGCTGTTGTGCAACTCTATTGTAAAACCTTGACGTTGCACTGTAAAACATCGAAGTTGCTGTTGTGCAACTCTATTGTAAAACCTTGACGTTGCACTGTAAAACATCGAAGTTGCTGTTGTGCAACTCTATTGTAAAACCTTGACGTTGCACTGTAAAACATCGAAGTTGCTGTTGTGCAACTCTATTGTAAAACCTTGACGTTGCACTGTAAAACATCGAAGTTGCTGTTGTGCAACTCTATTGTAAAACCTTGACGTTGCCACGGTAAAACTGTAGTATCAAACGCTGAAGTTGCCACTGTAGAACGCTGAAGTTGCCGTTGTAAGTCTGTACTGTCAACCCTTGATGTTGCCATTGGCAAACTGTGAAGTTGCTGTTGTCAAACTGTATTGTAAAACTTTGAAGCTGCGATTTCCAAACTTCAGACTCGCTGTTGTCAAACTGTATTGTAAAACGGTGACGTTGCTGTTGTGCAACTCTATTGTAAAACGGTGACGTTGCTGTTGTGCAACTCTATTGTAAAAATGTGACGTTGCCACGGTAAAACTGTAGTATCAAACACTGAAGTTGCCACGGTAATACTGTAGTATCAAACACTGAAGTTGCCACGGTAAAACTGTAGTATCAAACACTGAAGTTGCCACTGTAGAACACTGAAGTTGCCGTTGTAATACTGTACTGTCAAACTTTGATGTTGCCATTGGCAAACTGTGAAGCTGCACTTGTGAACCTGTATTGGAAGACTTTGAAGTTACCATTGGCAAACTTTGAAGTTGCTGTTGTCAAACTGTATTGTAAAACTTTGAAGCTGCTATTTCCAAACTTTGAACTCGCTGTTGTCAAACTGTATCGTAAAACTTTGAAGTTGCTGTTGTGGAACTCTATTGTAAAACTTTTAAGTGGCCATTCAGAAACGTTGAAGTTGCCACTGTAAAACTTAAGTTGCCATGGTAAAACTGTAGTATAAAACGTTGAAGTTGCCACCGTAAAACGTTGAAGTTGCCACTGTAAAACTGTAGTATCAAACGCTCAAGTTGCCACCGTAAAACGCTGAAGTTGCCACTGTGCAACTGTGAAGTTGCTGTTGTGGAACTGTATTGTAAAGCCTTGATTTTGCCACGGTAAAACCTTGAAGTTGTTGTTGTGGAACTCTATGGTAAAACGTTGAAGTTGCCATGGTAAAACGTTGAAGTTGCCACTGTAAAACTTTGAAGTTGCTGTTGTAATACTGTACCGTGAAACTTTGATGTTGCCATTGGCAAGCTGTGAAGTTGCAATTGTGAACCTGTATTGTAAGACTTTGAAGTTGCTATTGGCAAACTTTGAGGTTGCTGTTGTGAAACTGTATTGTAAAAGTTTGAAGTTGCTATTTCCAAACTTTGAACTCTCTGTTATCAAACTGTATTGTAAAACTTTGAAGTTGCTGTTGTGAAACTGTATTGTAAAACTTTGAAGTTGCTATTTCCAAACTTTGAACTCTCTGTTGTCAAACTGTATTATAAAACTTTGAAGTTGCTGTTGTGGAATGCTATTGTAAAACTTTGAAGTTGCCACGGTAAAACTTTGAAGTTGCCACTGTAAAATTGTAGTATCAAACGCTCAAGTTGCCACTGTAAAACGCTCAAGTTGCCACTGTAAAACGCTCAAGTTGCCACTGTAAAACGCTCAAGTTGCCACTGTAAAACGCTCAAGTTGCCACTGTAAAACGCTGAAGTTGCTGTTGTGGAACTCTATTGTAAAACCTTGACGTTGCCACGGTAAAACTGTAGTATCAAACGCTGAAGTTGCCACTGTAGAACGCTGAAGTTGCCGTTGTAAGTCTGTACTGTCAACCCTTGATGTTGCCATTGGCAAACTGTGAAGTTGCTGTTGTCAAACTGTATTGTAAAACTTTGAAGCTGCGATTTCCAAACTTCAGACTCGCTGTTGTCAAACTGTATTGTAAAACGGTGACGTTGCTGTTGTGCAACTCTATTGTAAAACGGTGACGTTGCTGTTGTGCAACTCTATTGTAAAAATGTGACGTTGCCACGGTAAAACTGTAGTATCAAACACTGAAGTTGCCACGGTAATACTGTAGTATCAAACACTGAAGTTGCCACGGTAAAACTGTAGTATCAAACACTGAAGTTGCCACTGTAGAACACTGAAGTTGCCGTTGTAATACTGTACTGTCAAACTTTGATGTTGCCATTGGCAAACTGTGAAGCTGCACTTGTGAACCTGTATTGGAAGACTTTGAAGTTACCATTGGCAAACTTTGAAGTTGCTGTTGTCAAACTGTATTGTAAAACTTTGAAGCTGCTATTTCCAAACTTTGAACTCGCTGTTGTCAAACTGTATCGTAAAACTTTGAAGTTGCTGTTGTGGAACTCTATTGTAAAACTTTTAAGTGGCCATTCAGAAACGTTGAAGTTGCCACTGTAAAACTTAAGTTGCCATGGTAAAACTGTAGTATAAAACGTTGAAGTTGCCACCGTAAAACGTTGAAGTTGCCACTGTAAAACTGTAGTATCAAACGCTCAAGTTGCCACCGTAAAACGCTGAAGTTGCCACTGTGCAACTGTGAAGTTGCTGTTGTGGAACTGTATTGTAAAGCCTTGATTTTGCCACGGTAAAACCTTGAAGTTGTTGTTGTGGAACTCTATGGTAAAACGTTGAAGTTGCCATGGTAAAACGTTGAAGTTGCCACTGTAAAACTTTGAAGTTGCTGTTGTAATACTGTACCGTGAAACTTTGATGTTGCCATTGGCAAGCTGTGAAGTTGCAATTGTGAACCTGTATTGTAAGACTTTGAAGTTGCTATTGGCAAACTTTGAGGTTGCTGTTGTGAAACTGTATTGTAAAAGTTTGAAGTTGCTATTTCCAAACTTTGAACTCTCTGTTATCAAACTGTATTGTAAAACTTTGAAGTTGCTGTTGTGAAACTGTATTGTAAAACTTTGAAGTTGCTATTTCCAAACTTTGAACTCTCTGTTGTCAAACTGTATTATAAAACTTTGAAGTTGCTGTTGTGGAATGCTATTGTAAAACTTTGAAGTTGCCACGGTAAAACTTTGAAGTTGCCACTGTAAAATTGTAGTATCAAACGCTCAAGTTGCCACTGTAAAACGCTCAAGTTGCCACTGTAAAACGCTCAAGTTGCCACTGTAAAACGCTCAAGTTGCCACTGTAAAACGCTCAAGTTGCCACTGTAAAACGCTGAAGTTGCCGTTGTGGAACTGTATTGTAAAACGCTGACGTTGCCGTTGTGGAACTGTATTGTAAAACGCTGACGTTGCCGTTGTGGAACTGTATTGTAAAACGCTGACGTTGCCGTTGTGGAACTGTATTGTAAAACGCTGACGTTGCCGTTGTGGAACTGTATTGTAAAACGCTGACGTTGCCGTTGTGGAACTGTATTGTAAAACGCTGACGTTGCCGTTGTGGAACTGTATTGTAAAACGCTGACGTTGCCGTTGTGGAACTGTATTGTAAAACGCTGACGTTGCCGTTGTGGAACTGTATTGTAAAACGCTGACGTTGCCGTTGTGGAACTGTATTGTAAAACGCTGACGTTGCCGTTGTGGAACTGTATTGTAAAACGCTGACGTTGCCGTTGTGGAACTGTATTGTAAAACGCTGACGTTGCCGTTGTGGAACTGTATTGTAAAACGCTGACGTTGCCGTTGTGGAACTGTATTGTAAAACGCTGACGTTGCCGTTGTGGAACTGTATTGTAAAACGCTGACGTTGCCGTTGTGGAACTGTATTGTAAAACGCTGACGTTGCCGTTGTGGAACTGTATTGTAAAACGCTGACGTTGCCGTTGTGGAACTGTATTGTAAAACGCTGACGTTGCCGTTGTGGAACTGTATTGTAAAACGCTGACGTTGCCGTTGTGGAACTGTATTGTAAAACGCTGACGTTGCCGTTGTGGAACTGTATTGTAAAACGCTGACGTTGCCGTTGTGGAACTGTATTGTAAAACGCTGACGTTGCCGTTGTGGAACTGTATTGTAAAACGCTGACGTTGCCGTTGTGGAACTGTATTGTAAAACGCTGACGTTGCCGTTGTGGAACTGTATTGTAAAACGCTGACGTTGCCGTTGTGGAACTGTATTGTAAAACGCTGACGTTGCCGTTGTGGAACTGTATTGTAAAACGCTGACGTTGCCGTTGTGGAACTGTATTGTAAAACGCTGACGTTGCCGTTGTGGAACTGTATTGTAAAACGCTGACGTTGCCGTTGTGGAACTGTATTGTAAAACGCTGACGTTGCCGTTGTGGAACTGTATTGTAAAACGCTGACGTTGCCGTTGTGGAACTGTATTGTAAAACGCTGACGTTGCCGTTGTGGAACTGTATTGTAAAACGCTGACGTTGCCGTTGTGGAACTGTATTGTAAAACGCTGACGTTGCCGTTGTGGAACTGTATTGTAAAACGCTGACGTTGCCGTTGTGGAACTGTATTGTAAAACGCTGACGTTGCCGTTGTGGAACTGTATTGTAAAACGCTGACGTTGCCGTTGTGGAACTGTATTGTAAAACGCTGACGTTGCCGTTGTGGAACTGTATTGTAAAACGCTGACGTTGCCGTTGTGGAACTGTATTGTAAAACGCTGACGTTGCCGTTGTGGAACTGTATTGTAAAACGCTGACGTTGCCGTTGTGGAACTGTATTGTAAAACGCTGACGTTGCCGTTGTGGAACTGTATTGTAAAACGCTGACGTTGCCGTTGTGGAACTGTATTGTAAAACGCTGACGTTGCCGTTGTGGAACTGTATTGTAAAACGCTGACGTTGCCGTTGTGGAACTGTATTGTAAAACGCTGACGTTGCCGTTGTGGAACTGTATTGTAAAACGCTGACGTTGCCGTTGTGGAACTGTATTGTAAAACGCTGACGTTGCCGTTGTGGAACTGTATTGTAAAACGCTGACGTTGCCGTTGTGGAACTGTATTGTAAAACGCTGACGTTGCCGTTGTGGAACTGTATTGTAAAACGCTGACGTTGCCGTTGTGGAACTGTATTGTAAAACGCTGACGTTGCCGTTGTGGAACTGTATTGTAAAACGCTGACGTTGCCGTTGTGGAACTGTATTGTAAAACGCTGACGTTGCCGTTGTGGAACTGTATTGTAAAACGCTGACGTTGCCGTTGTGGAACTGTATTGTAAAACGCTGACGTTGCCGTTGTGGAACTGTATTGTAAAACGCTGACGTTGCCGTTGTGGAACTGTATTGTAAAACGCTGACGTTGCCGTTGTGGAACTGTATTGTAAAACGCTGACGTTGCCGTTGTGGAACTGTATTGTAAAACGCTGACGTTGCCGTTGTGGAACTGTATTGTAAAACGCTGACGTTGCCGTTGTGGAACTGTATTGTAAAACGCTGACGTTGCCGTTGTGGAACTGTATCGTAAAACGCTGACGTTGCCGTTGTGGAACTGTATCGTAAAACGCTGACGTTGCCGTTGTGGAACTGTATCGTAAAACGCTGACGTTGCCGTTGTGGAACTGTATCGTAAAACGCTGACGGTGCCGTTGTGGAACTGTATCGTAAAACGCTGACGGTGCCGTTGTGGAACTGTATCGTAAAACGCTGACGGTGCCGTTGTGGAACTGTATCGTAAAACGCTGACGGTGCCGTTGTGGAACTGTATCGTAAAACGCTGACGGTGCCGTTGTGGAACTGTATCGTAAAACGCTGACGGTGCCGTTGTGGAACTGTATCGTAAAACGCTGACGGTGCCGTTGTGGAACTGTATCGTAAAACGCTGACGGTGCCGTTGTGGAACTGTATCGTAAAACGCTGACGGTGCCGTTGTGGAACTGTATCGTAAAACGCTGACGGTGCCGTTGTGGAACTGTATCGTAAAACGCTGACGGTGCCGTTGTGGAACTGTATCGTAAAACGCTGACGGTGCCGTTGTGGAACTGTATCGTAAAACGCTGACGGTGCCGTTGTGGAACTGTATCGTAAAACGCTGACGGTGCCGTTGTGGAACTGTATCGTAAAACGCTGACGGTGCCGTTGTGGAACTGTATCGTAAAACGCTGACGGTGCCGTTGTGGAACTGTATCGTAAAACGCTGACGGTGCCGTTGTGGAACTGTATCGTAAAACGCTGACGGTGCCGTTGTGGAACTGTATCGTAAAACGCTGACGGTGCCGTTGTGGAACTGTATCGTAAAACGCTGACGGTGCCGTTGTGGAACTGTATCGTAAAACGCTGACGGTGCCGTTGTGGAACTGTATCGTAAAACGCTGACGGTGCCGTTGTGGAACTGTATTGTAAAACGCTGACGGTGCCGTTGTGGAACTGTATTGTAAAACGCTGACGGTGCCGTTGTGGAACTGTATTGTAAAACGCTGACGGTGCCGTTGTGGAACTGTATTGTAAAACGCTGACGGTGCCGTTGTGGAACTGTATTGTAAAACGCTGACGGTGCCGTTGTGGAACTGTATTGTAAAACGCTGACGGTGCCGTTGTGGAACTGTATTGTAAAACGCTGACGGTGCCGTTGTGGAACTGTATTGTAAAACGCTGACGGTGCCGTTGTGGAACTGTATTGTAAAACGCTGACGTTGCCGTTGTGGAACTGTATTGTAAAACGCTGACGTTGCCGTTGTGGAACTGTATTGTAAAACGCTGACGGTGCCGTTGTGGAACTGTATTGTAAAACGCTGACGGTGCCGTTGTGGAACTGTATTGTAAAACGCTGACGGTGCCGTTGTGGAACTGTATTGTAAAACGCTGACGGTGCCGTTGTGGAACTGTATTGTAAAACCCTGAAGGTGCCGTTGTGGAACTGTATTGTAAAACCCTGACGGTGCCGTTGTGGAACTGTATTGTAAAACGCTGACGGTGCCGTTGTGGAACTGTATTGTAAAACGCTGACGGTGCCATGGTAAAACCGTGAAGTTGCTGTTGTAATACTGTACTGTCAAACTTTGATATTGCCATGGGCAAACTGTGAAGTTGCAATTGTGAAACGGTATTGTAAAATTTGAAGTTGCTATTTCCAAACTTTGAACTCGCTGTTGTGGAACTGTATTGTAAAACGCTGACGTTGCCGTTGTGGAACTGTATTGTAAAACGCTGACGTTGCCATCGTAAAACTGTGAAGTTGCTGTTGTAATACTGTACTGTCAAACTTTGATATTGCCATGGGCAAACTGTGAAGTTGCAATTGTGAAACGGTATTGTAAAATTTGAAGTTGCTATTTCCAAACTTTGAACTCGCTGTTGTGAAACTGTATTGTAAAACGCTGAAGTTGCTGTTGTGGAACTGTATTGTAAAACGCTGACGTTGCCGTTGTGGAACTGTATTGTAAAACGCTGAAGTTGCCATGGTAAAACTGTGAAGTTGCTGTTGTAATACTGTACTGTCAAACTTTGATATTGCCATGGGCAAACTGTGAAGTTGCAATTGTGAAACGGCATTGTAAAATTTGAAGTTGCTATTTCCAAACTTTGAACTCGCTGTTGTGGAACTGTATTGTAAAACGCTGAAGTTGCTGTTGTGGAACTGTATTGTAAAACCCTGAAGGTGCTGTTGTGGAACTGTATTGTAAAAATTTGAAGGTGCTGTTGTGGAACTGTATTGTAAAACCCTGAAGGTGCTGTTGTGGAACTGTACTGTCAAACTTTGATATTGCCATGGGCAAACTGTGAAGTTGCAATTGTGAAACGGTATTGTAAAATTTGAAGTTGCTATTTCCAAACTTTGAACTCGCTGTTGTGAAACTGTATCGTAAAACTTTGAAGTTGCTGTTGTGGAACTCTATTGTAAAACTTTTAAGTGGCCATTCACAAACGTAGAAGTTGCCTCTGTAAATCTTAAGTTGCCACCGTAAAACTGTAGTATCAAAGGTTGAAGTTGCCACCGTAAATCGTTGAAGTTGCCACCGTAAAACTGTAGTATCAAACGCTGAAGTTGCCACTGTAAAACGCTCAAGTTGCCACTGTAAAACTTTGAAGTTGCTGTTGTGGAACTGTATTGTAAAACTTTGAAGTTGCTGTTGTGGAACTGTATTGTAAAACTTTGAAGTTGCTGTTGTGGAACTGTATTGTAAAACCCTGAATTTGCTGTTGTGGAACTGTATTGTAAAACTTTGAAGTTGCTGTTGTGGAACTGTATTGTAAAACTTTGAAGTTGCTGTTGTGGAACTGTATTGTAAAACCCTGAAGTTGCTGTTGTGGAACTGTATTTTAAAATCTTGAAGTTGCCATGGTAAAACCGTGAATTTGCCACTGGCAAACTGTGAAGTTGCTGTTGTAATACTGTACTGTCAAACTTTGATATTGCCATGGGCAAACTGTGAAGTTGCAATTGTGAAACGGCATTGTAAAATTTGAAGTTGCTATTTGTAAACTTTGAACTCACTGTTGTGGAACTATATTGTAAAAATTTGAAGTTGCTGTTGTGGAACTGTATTGTAAAACCCTGAAGGTGCTGTTGTGGAACTGTATTGTAAAACCCTGAAGGTGCTGTTGTGGAACTGTATTGTAAAAATTTGAAGGTGCTGTTGTGGAACTGTATTGTAAAACCCTGAAGGTGCTGTTGTGGAACTGTATTGTAAAACCCTGAAGGTGCTGTTGTGGAACTGTATTGTAAAAATTTGAAGGTGCCGTTGTGGAACTGTATTGTAAAACCCTGAAGGTGCCGTTGTGGAACTGTATTGTAAAACCCTGAAGGTGCCGTTGTGGAACTGTATTGTAAAACCCTGAAGGTGCCGTTGTGGAACTGTATTGTAAAACCCTGAAGGTGCCGTTGTGGAACTGTATTGTAAAACCCTGAAGGTGCCGTTGTGGAACTGTATTGTAAAACCCTGAAGGTGCCGTTGTGGAACTGTATTGTAAAATCCTGAAGGTGCCGTTGTGGAACTGTATTGTAAAACCCTGAAGGTGCCGTTGTGGAACTGTATTGTAAAACCCTGAAGGTGCCGTTGTGGAACTGTATTGTAAAACCCTGAAGGTGCCGTTGTGGAACTGTATTGTAAAACCCTGAAGGTGCCGTTGTGGAACTGTATTGTAAAACCCTGAAGGTGCCGTTGTGGAACTGTATTGTAAAACCCTGAAGGTGCCGTTGTGGAACTGTATTGTAAAACCCTGAAGGTGCCGTTGTGGAACTGTATTGTAAAACCCTGAAGGTGCCGTTGTGGAACTGTATTGTAAAACCCTGAAGGTGCCGTTGTGGAACTGTATTGTAAAACCCTGAAGGTGCCGTTGTGGAACTGTATTGTAAAACCCTGAAGGTGCCGTTGTGGAACTGTATTGTAAAACCCTGAAGGTGCCGTTGTGGAACTGTATTGTAAAACCCTGAAGGTGCCGTTGTGGAACTGTATTGTAAAACCCTGAAGGTGCCGTTGTGGAACTGTATTGTAAAACCCTGAAGGTGCCGTTGTGGAACTGTATTGTAAAACCCTGAAGGTGCCGTTGTGGAACTGTATTGTAAAACCCTGAAGGTGCCGTTGTGGAACTGTATTGTAAAACCCTGACGGTGCCGTTGTGGAACTGTATTGTAAAACCCTGAAGGTGCCGTTGTGGAACTGTATTGTAAAACCCTGACGGTGCCGTTGTGGAACTGTATTGTAAAACCCTGACGGTGCCGTTGTGGAACTGTATTGTAAAACCCTGACGGTGCCGTTGTGGAACTGTATTGTAAAACCCTGACGGTGCCGTTGTGGAACTGTATTGTAAAACCCTGACGGTGCCGTTGTGGAACTGTATTGTAAAACCCTGACGGTGCCGTTGTGGAACTGTATTGTAAAACCCTGACGGTGCCGTTGTGGAACTGTATTGTAAAACCCTGACGGTGCCATTCACAAAATGTTGAAGTTGCCACTGTAAAACTTATGTTGCCACGGTAAAACTGTAGTATGAAACGTTGAAGTTGCCACCGTAAAACCGTGAAGTTTCCACTGTAAAACTTTGAAGTTGCTGCTGTAATACTGTACCGTCAAACTTTGATGTTGCCATGGGCAAAGTGTGAAGTTGCAATTGTGAATCTGTATTGTAAAACTTTGAAGTTGCTATTTCCAAACTTTGAACTCGCTGTTGTGAATCTGTATTGTAAAACTCTGAAGTTGCTATTTCCAAACTTTGAACTCGCTGTTGTGAAACTGTATTGTAAAACTCTGAAGTTGCTGTTGTGGAACTCTACTGTAAAACGTTGAAGTGGCCACTCACAAACGTTGAAGTGGCCACGGTAAAGCTATAGTATCAAACGTTGAAGTGGCCACTCACAAACGTTGAAGTGGCCACGGTAAAGCTATAGTATCAAACGTTGAAGTGGCCACTCACATACGTTGAAGTGGCCACGGTAAAGCTATAGTATCAAACGTTGAAGTGGCCACTCACAAACGTTGAAGTGGCCACGGTAAAGCTATAATATCAAACGTTGAAGTGGCCACTGTAAAACGTTGACGTTGCCTCTGTAAAGCTGTATTATCAAACTTCGAAGTTGGTCTTGTAAAACTTTGAAGTTGCCACTGTAAAAAATTTGCAGTTGCTGTTGTAATTCTGCACTATTAAACTTTGATGTTGCCATTCTAAAACTTTGAAGTTGCTGTTCTCAAAATGTACTGTAAAACTTTGAAGTTGCTATTGTAAATCTTGGCATTACTATTGTGAAACTGTATTGTGAAACTTTGAAGTTGCTGTTGTTAACCAGTATTGTGAAACTTTGAACTTGCCATTGGCAAACTTTGAAGTTGCTGTTGTCCAACTGTGTTGTAAAACTTCAAAGTTCCTGTTTTAGAAGTGTGTTGTAAAACTTTGAAGTTGCTGTTGTAGAACTGTATTGTAAAACTTTGAAGTTGCTATTTGCAAACTCGGAAGTTGCTGTTGTCAAACTGTGTTGTAAAACTGTGAAGTTGCAATTGTGAACCTGTATTGGAAGACTTTGATGTTGCCATTGGCAAACTTTGAAGTTGCAGTCGTGAACCTGTATTGGAAGACTTTGAAGTTGCTGTTTCCAAACTTTGAACTTACTGTTGTGCAACTCTATTGTAAAACGTTGAAGTTGCTGTTGTGCAACTCTATTGTAAAACGTTGAAGTTGCTGTTGTGCAACTCTATTGTAAAACCTTGACGTTGCTGTTGTGCAACTCTATTGTAAAACCTTGACGTTGCACTGTAAAACCTTGACGTTGCTGTTGTGCAACTCTATTGTAAAACCTTGACGTTGCACTGTAAAACCTTGACGTTGCTGTTGTGCAACTCTATTGTAAAACCTTGACGTTGCACTGTAAAACCTTGACGTTGCTGTTGTGCAACTCTATTGTAAAACCTTGACGTTGCACTGTAAAACCTTGACGTTGCTGTTGTGCAACTCTATTGTAAAACCTTGACGTTGCACTGTAAAACCTTGACGTTGCTGTTGTGCAACTCTATTGTAAAACCTTGACGTTGCACTGTAAAACATCGAAGTTGCTGTTGTGCAACTCTATTGTAAAACCTTGACGTTGCACTGTAAAACATCGAAGTTGCTGTTGTGCAACTCTATTGTAAAACCTTGACGTTGCACTGTAAAACATCGAAGTTGCTGTTGTGCAACTCTATTGTAAAACCTTGACGTTGCACTGTAAAACATCGAAGTTGCTGTTGTGCAACTCTATTGTAAAACCTTGACGTTGCACTGTAAAACATCGAAGTTGCTGTTGTGCAACTCTATTGTAAAACCTTGACGTTGCACTGTAAAACATCGAAGTTGCTGTTGTGCAACTCTATTGTAAAACCTTGACGTTGCACTGTAAAACATCGAAGTTGCTGTTGTGCAACTCTATTGTAAAACCTTGACGTTGCACTGTAAAACATCGAAGTTGCTGTTGTGCAACTCTATTGTAAAACCTTGACGTTGCACTGTAAAACATCGAAGTTGCTGTTGTGCAACTCTATTGTAAAACCTTGACGTTGCACTGTAAAACATCGAAGTTGCTGTTGTGCAACTCTATTGTAAAACCTTGACGTTGCACTGTAAAACATCGAAGTTGCTGTTGTGCAACTCTATTGTAAAACCTTGACGTTGCCACGGTAAAACTGTAGTATCAAACGCTGAAGTTGCCACTGTAGAACGCTGAAGTTGCCGTTGTAAGTCTGTACTGTCAACCCTTGATGTTGCCATTGGCAAACTGTGAAGTTGTAATTGTGAACCTGTATTGGAAGACTTTGAAGTTACCATTGGCAAACTTTGAGGTTGCTGTTGTCAAACTGTATTGTAAAACTTTGAAGCTGCGATTTCCAAACTTCAGACTCGCTGTTGTCAAACTGTATTGTAAAACGGTGACGTTGCTGTTGTGCAACTCTATTGTAAAACGGTGACGTTGCTGTTGTGCAACTCTATTGTAAAAATGTGACGTTGCTGTTGTGCAACTCTATTGTAAAAATGTGACGTTGCCACGGTAAAACTGTAGTATCAAACACTGAATTTGCCACGGTAATACTGTAGTATCAAACACTGAAGTTGCCACGGTAAAACTGTAGTATCAAACACTGAAGTTGCCACTGTAGAACACTGAAGTTGCCGTTGTAATACTGTACTGTCAAACTTTGATGTTGCCATTGGCAAACTGTGAAGCTGCACTTGTGAACCTGTATTGGAAGACTTTGAAGTTACCATTGGCAAACTTTGAAGTTGCTGTTGTCAAACTGTATTGTAAAACTTTGAAGCTGCTATTTCCAAACTTTGAACTCGCTGTTGTCAAACTGTATCGTAAAACTTTGAAGTTGCTGTTGTGGAACTCTATTGTAAAACTTTTAAGTGGCCATTCAGAAACGTTGAAGTTGCCACTGTAAAACTTAAGTTGCCATGGTAAAACTGTAGTATAAAACGTTGAAGTTGCCACCGTAAAACGTTGAAGTTGCCACTGTAAAACTGTAGTATCAAACGCTCAAGTTGCCACCGTAAAACGCTGAAGTTGCCACTGTGCAACTGTGAAGTTGCTGTTGTGGAACTGTATTGTAAAGCCTTGATTTTGCCACGGTAAAACCTTGAAGTTGTTGTTGTGGAACTCTATGGTAAAACGTTGAAGTTGCCATGGTAAAACGTTGAAGTTGCCACTGTAAAACTTTGAAGTTGATGTTGTAATACTGTACCGTGAAACTTTGATGTTGCCATTGGCAAGCTGTGAAGTTGCAATTGTGAACCTGTATGGTAAGACTTTGAAGTTGCTATTGGCAAACTTTGAGGTTGCTGTTGTGAAACTGTATTGTAAAAGTTTGAAGTTGCTATTTCCAAACTTTGAACTCTCTGTTATCAAACTGTATTGTAAAACTTTGAAGTTGCTGTTGTGAAACTGTATTGTAAAACTTTGAAGTTGCTATTTCCAAACTTTGAACTCTCTGTTGTCAAACTGTATTATAAAACTTTGAAGTTGCTGTTGTGGAATGCTATTGTAAAACTTTGAAGTTGCCACGGTAAAACTTTGAAGTTGCCACTGTAAAATTGTAGTATCAAACGCTCAAGTTGCCACTGTAAAACGCTCAAATTGCCACTGTAAAACGCTCAAGTTGCCACTGTAAAACGCTCAAGTTGCCACTGTAAAACGCTCAAGTTGCCACTGTAAAACGCTGAAGTTGCTGTTGTGGAACTGTATTGTAAAACGCTGAAGTTGCCGTTGTGGAACTGTATTGTAAAACGCTGACGTTGCCGTTGTGGAACTGTATTGTAAAACGCTGACGTTGCCGTTGTGGAACTGTATTGTAAAACGCTGACGTTGCCGTTGTGGAACTGTATCGTAAAACGCTGACGTTGCCGTTGTGGAACTGTATCGTAAAACGCTGACGTTGCCGTTGTGGAACTGTATCGTAAAACGCTGACGGTGCCGTTGTGGAACTGTATCGTAAAACGCTGACGTTGCCGTTGTGGAACTGTATCGTAAAACGCTGACGGTGCCGTTGTGGAACTGTATCGTAAAACGCTGACGGTGCCGTTGTGGAACTGTATCGTAAAACGCTGACGGTGCCGTTGTGGAACTGTATCGTAAAACGCTGACGGTGCCGTTGTGGAACTGTATCGTAAAACGCTGACGGTGCCGTTGTGGAACTGTATCGTAAAACGCTGACGGTGCCGTTGTGGAACTGTATCGTAAAACGCTGACGGTGCCGTTGTGGAACTGTATCGTAAAACGCTGACGGTGCCGTTGTGGAACTGTATCGTAAAACGCTGACGGTGCCGTTGTGGAACTGTATCGTAAAACGCTGACGGTGCCGTTGTGGAACTGTATCGTAAAACGCTGACGGTGCCGTTGTGGAACTGTATCGTAAAACGCTGACGGTGCCGTTGTGGAACTGTATCGTAAAACGCTGACGGTGCCGTTGTGGAACTGTATCGTAAAACGCTGACGGTGCCGTTGTGGAACTGTATCGTAAAACGCTGACGGTGCCGTTGTGGAACTGTATCGTAAAACGCTGACGGTGCCGTTGTGGAACTGTATCGTAAAACGCTGACGGTGCCATTCACAAAATGTTGAAGTTGCCACTGTAAAACTTATGTTGCCACGGTAAAACTGTAGTATGAAACGTTGAAGTTGCCACTGTAAAACCGTGAAGTTTCCACTGTAAAACTTTGAAGTTGCTGCTGTAATACTGTACCGTCAAACTTTGATGTTGCCATGGGCAAAGTGTGAAGTTGCAATTGTGAATCTGTATTGTAAAACTCTGAAGTTGCTATTTCCAAACTTTGAACTCGCTGTTGTGAATCTGTATTGTAAAACTCTGAAGTTGCTATTTCCAAACTTTGAACTCGCTGTTGTGGAACTGTATTGTAAAACCCTGAAGGTGCCGTTGTGGAACTGTATTGTAAAACCCTGAAGGTGCCATTCACAAAATGTTGAAGTTGCCACTGTAAAACTTATGTTGCCACGGTAAAACTGTAGTATGAAACGTTGAAGTTGCCACTGTAAAACCGTGAAGTTTCCACTGTAAAACTTTGAAGTTGCTGCTGTAATACTGTACCGTCAAACTTTGATGTTGCCATGGGCAAAGTGTGAAGTTGCAATTGTGAATCTGTATTGTAAAACTTTGAAGTTGCTATTTCCAAACTTTGAACTCGCTGTTGTGAATCTGTATTGTAAAACTCTGAAGTTGCTATTTCCAAACTTTGAACTCGCTGTTGTGAATCTGTATTGTAAAACTCTGAAGTTGCTATTTCCAAACTTTGAACTCGCTGTTGTGAAACTGTATTGTAAAACTCTGAAGTTGCTGTTGTGGAACTCTACTGTAAAACGTTGAAGTGGCCACTCACAAACGTTGAAGTGGCCACGGTAAAGCTATAGTATCAAACGTTGAAGTGGCCACTCACAAACGTTGAAGTGGCCACGGTAAAGCTATAGTATCAAACGTTGAATTGGCCACTCACATACGTTGAAGTGGCCACGGTAAAGCTATAGTATCAAACGTTGAATTGGCCACTCACATACGTTGAAGTGGCCACGGTAAAGCTATAGTATCAAACGTTGAAGTGGCCACTCACAAACGTTGAAGTGGCCACGGTAAAGCTATAGTATCAAACGTTGAAGTGGCCACTGTAAAACGTTGACGTTGCCTCTGTAAAGCTGTATTATCAAACTTCGAAGTTGGTCTTGTAAAACTTTGAAGTTGCCACTGTAAAAAATTTGCAGTTGCTGTTGTAATTCTGCACTATTAAACTTTGATGTTGCCATTCTAAAACTTTGAAGTTGCTGTTCTCAAAATGTACTGTAAAACTTTGAAGTTGCTATTGTAAATCTTGGCATTACTATTGTGAAACTGTATTGTGAAACTTTGAAGTTGCTGTTGTTAACCAGTATTGTGAAACTTTGAACTTGCCATTGGCAAACTTTGAAGTTGCTGTTGTCCAACTGTGTTGTAAAACTTCAAAGTTCCTGTTTTAGAAGTGTGTTGTAAAACTTTGAAGTTGCTGTTGTAGAACTGTATTGTAAAACTTTGAAGTTGCTATTTGCAAACTCGGAAGTTGCTGTTGTCAAACTGTGTTGTAAAACTGTGAAGTTGCAATTGTGAACCTGTATTGGAAGACTTTGATGTTGCCATTGGCAAACTTTGAAGTTGCAGTCGTGAACCTGTATTGGAAGACTTTGAAGTTGCTGTTTCCAAACTTTGAACTTACTGTTGTGCAACTCTATTGTAAAACGTTGAAGTTGCTGTTGTGCAACTCTATTGTAAAACCTTGACGTTGCTGTTGTGCAACTTTATTGTAAAACCTTGACGTTGCACTGTAAAACCTTGACGTTGCTGTTGTGCAACTCTATTGTAAAACCTTGACGTTGCACTGTAAAACCTTGACGTTGCTGTTGTGCAACTCTATTGTAAAACCTTGACGTTGCACTGTAAAACCTTGACGTTGCTGTTGTGCAACTCTATTGTAAAACCTTGACGTTGCACTGTAAAACCTTGACGTTGCTGTTGTGCAACTCTATTGTAAAACCTTGACGTTGCACTGTAAAACCTTGACGTTGCTGTTGTGCAACTCTATTGTAAAACCTTGACGTTGCACTGTAAAACATCGAAGTTGCTGTTGTGCAACTCTATTGTGAAACCTTGACGTTGCACTGTAAAACATCGAAGTTGCTGTTGTGCAACTCTATTGTGAAACCTTGACGTTGCACTGTAAAACATCGAAGTTGCTGTTGTGCAACTCTATTGTGAAACCTTGACGTTGCACTGTAAAACATCGAAGTTGCTGTTGTGCAACTCTATTGTAAAACCTTGACGTTGCACTGTAAAACATCGACGTTGCTGTTGTGCAACTCTATTGTAAAACCTTGACGTTGCACTGTAAAACATCGACGTTGCTGTTGTGCAACTCTATTGTAAAACCTTGACGTTGCACTGTAAAACATCGACGTTGCTGTTGTGCAACTCTATTGTAAAACCTTGACGTTGCACTGTAAAACATCGACGTTGCTGTTGTGCAACTCTATTGTAAAACCTTGACGTTGCACTGTAAAACATCGACGTTGCTGTTGTGCAACTCTATTGTAAAACCTTGACGTTGCACTGTAAAACATCGACGTTGCTGTTGTGCAACTCTATTGTAAAACCTTGACGTTGCACTGTAAAACATCGACGTTGCTGTTGTGCAACTCTATTGTAAAACCTTGACGTTGCACTGTAAAACATCGACGTTGCTGTTGTGCAACTCTATTGTAAAACCTTGACGTTGCACTGTAAAACATCGACGTTGCTGTTGTGCAACTCTATTGTAAAACCTTGACGTTGCACTGTAAAACATCGACGTTGCTGTTGTGCAACTCTATTGTAAAACCTTGACGTTGCACTGTAAAACATCGACGTTGCTGTTGTGCAACTCTATTGTAAAACCTTGACGTTGCACTGTAAAACATCGACGTTGCTGTTGTGCAACTCTATTGTAAAACCTTGACGTTGCACTGTAAAACATCGACGTTGCTGTTGTGCAACTCTATTGTAAAACCTTGACGTTGCACTGTAAAACATCGACGTTGCTGTTGTGCAACTCTATTGTAAAACCTTGACGTTGCACTGTAAAACATCGACGTTGCTGTTGTGCAACTCTATTGTAAAACCTTGACGTTGCACTGTAAAACATCGACGTTGCTGTTGTGCAACTCTATTGTAAAACCTTGACGTTGCACTGTAAAACATCGACGTTGCTGTTGTGCAACTCTATTGTAAAACCTTGACGTTGCACTGTAAAACATCGACGTTGCTGTTGTGCAACTCTATTGTAAAACCTTGACGTTGCACTGTAAAACATCGACGTTGCTGTTGTGCAACTCTATTGTAAAACCTTGACGTTGCACTGTAAAACATCGACGTTGCTGTTGTGCAACTCTATTGTAAAACCTTGACGTTGCACTGTAAAACATCGACGTTGCTGTTGTGCAACTCTATTGTAAAACCTTGACGTTGCACTGTAAAACATCGACGTTGCTGTTGTGCAACTCTATTGTAAAACCTTGACGTTGCACTGTAAAACATCGACGTTGCTGTTGTGCAACTCTATTGTAAAACCTTGACGTTGCCACGGTAAAACTGTAGTATCAAACGCTGAAGTTGCCACTGTAGAACGCTGAAGTTGCCGTTGTAAGTCTGTACTGTCAACCCTTGATGTTGCCATTGGCAAACTGTGAAGTTGTAATTGTGAACCTGTATTGGAAGACTTTGAAGTTACCATTGGCAAACTTTGAGGTTGCTGTTGTCAAACTGTATTGTAAAACTTTGAAGCTGCGATTTCCAAACTTCAGACTCGCTGTTGTCAAACTGTATTGTAAAACGGTGACGTTGCTGTTGTGCAACTCTATTGTAAAACGGTGACGTTGCTGTTGTGCAACTCTATTGTAAAAATGTGACGTTGCTGTTGTGCAACTCTATTGTAAAAATGTGACGTTGCCACGGTAAAACTGTAGTATCAAACACTGAAGTTGCCACGGTAATACTGTAGTATCAAACACTGAAGTTGCCACGGTAAAACTGTAGTATCAAACACTGAAGTTGCCACTGTAGAACACTGAAGTTGCCGTTGTAATACTGTACTGTCAAACTTTGATGTTGCCATTGGCAAACTGTGAAGCTGCACTTGTGAACCTGTATTGGAAGACTTTGAAGTTACCATTGGCAAACTTTGAAGTTGCTGTTGTCAAACTGTATTGTAAAACTTTGAAGCTGCTATTTCCAAACTTTGAACTCGCTGTTGTCAAACTGTATCGTAAAACTTTGAAGTTGCTGTTGTGGAACTCTATTGTAAAACTTTTAAGTGGCCATTCAGAAACGTTGAAGTTGCCACTGTAAAACTTAAGTTGCCATGGTAAAACTGTAGTATAAAACGTTGAAGTTGCCACCGTAAAACGTTGAAGTTGCCACTGTAAAACTGTAGTATAAAACGTTGAAGTTGCCACCGTAAAACGTTGAAGTTGCCACTGTAAAACTGTAGTATCAAACGCTCAAGTTGCCACCGTAAAACGCTGAAGTTGCCACTGTGCAACTGTGAAGTTGCTGTTGTGGAACTGTATTGTAAAGCCTTGATTTTGCCACGGTAAAACCTTGAAGTTGTTGTTGTGGAACTCTATGGTAAAACGTTGAAGTTGCCATGGTAAAACGTTGAAGTTGCCACTGTAAAACTTTGAAGTTGCTGTTGTAATACTGTACCGTGAAACTTTGATGTTGCCATTGGCAAGCTGTGAAGTTGCAATTGTGAACCTGTATTGTAAGACTTTGAAGTTGCTATTGGCAAACTTTGAGGTTGCTGTTGTGAAACTGTATTGTAAAAGTTTGAAGTTGCTATTTCCAAACTTTGAACTCTCTGTTATCAAACTGTATTGTAAAACTTTGAAGTTGCTGTTGTGAAACTGTATTGTAAAACTTTGAAGTTGCTATTTCCAAACTTTGAACTCTCTGTTGTCAAACTGTATTATAAAACTTTGAAGTTGCTGTTGTGGAATGCTATTGTAAAACTTTGAAGTTGCCACGGTAAAACTTTGAAGTTGCCACTGTAAAATTGTAGTATCAAACGCTCAAGTTGCCACTGTAAAACGCTCAAATTGCCACTGTAAAACGCTCAAGTTGCCACTGTAAAACGCTCAAGTTGCCACTGTAAAACGCTGAAGTTGCTGTTGTGGAACTGTATTGTAAAACGCTGAAGTTGCTGTTGTGGAACTGTATTGTAAAACGCTGACGTTGCCGTTGTGGAACTGTATTGTAAAACGCTGACGTTGCCGTTGTGGAACTGTATTGTAAAACGCTGACGTTGCCGTTGTGGAACTGTATTGTAAAACGCTGACGTTGCCGTTGTGGAACTGTATCGTAAAACGCTGACGTTGCCGTTGTGGAACTGTATCGTAAAACGCTGACGTTGCCGTTGTGGAACTGTATCGTAAAACGCTGACGTTGCCGTTGTGGAACTGTATCGTAAAACGCTGACGGTGCCGTTGTGGAACTGTATCGTAAAACGCTGACGGTGCCGTTGTGGAACTGTATCGTAAAACGCTGACGGTGCCGTTGTGGAACTGTATCGTAAAACGCTGACGGTGCCGTTGTGGAACTGTATCGTAAAACGCTGACGGTGCCGTTGTGGAACTGTATCGTAAAACGCTGACGGTGCCGTTGTGGAACTGTATCGTAAAACGCTGACGGTGCCGTTGTGGAACTGTATCGTAAAACGCTGACGGTGCCGTTGTGGAACTGTATCGTAAAACGCTGACGGTGCCGTTGTGGAACTGTATCGTAAAACGCTGACGGTGCCGTTGTGGAACTGTATCGTAAAACGCTGACGGTGCCGTTGTGGAACTGTATCGTAAAACGCTGACGGTGCCGTTGTGGAACTGTATCGTAAAACGCTGACGGTGCCGTTGTGGAACTGTATCGTAAAACGCTGACGGTGCCGTTGTGGAACTGTATCGTAAAACGCTGACGGTGCCGTTGTGGAACTGTATCGTAAAACGCTGACGGTGCCGTTGTGGAACTGTATCGTAAAACGCTGACGGTGCCGTTGTGGAACTGTATCGTAAAACGCTGACGGTGCCGTTGTGGAACTGTATCGTAAAACGCTGACGGTGCCGTTGTGGAACTGTATCGTAAAACGCTGACGGTGCCGTTGTGGAACTGTATCGTAAAACGCTGACGGTGCCGTTGTGGAACTGTATCGTAAAACGCTGACGGTGCCGTTGTGGAACTGTATCGTAAAACGCTGACGGTGCCGTTGTGGAACTGTATCGTAAAACGCTGACGGTGCCGTTGTGGAACTGTATCGTAAAACGCTGACGGTGCCGTTGTGGAACTGTATCGTAAAACGCTGACGGTGCCGTTGTGGAACTGTATCGTAAAACGCTGACGGTGCCGTTGTGGAACTGTATCGTAAAACGCTGACGGTGCCGTTGTGGAACTGTATCGTAAAACGCTGACGGTGCCACTGGCAAACTGTGAAGTTGCTGTTGTAATACTGTACTGTCAAACTTTGATATTGCCATGGGCAAACTGTGAAGTTGCAATTGTGAAACGGTATAGTAAAATTTGAAGTTGCTATTTCCAAACTTTGAACTCGCTGTTGTGAAACTGTATCGTAAAACGCTGACGGTGCCGTTGTGGAACTGTATCGTAAAACGCTGACGGTGCCGTTGTGGAACTGTATCGTAAAACGCTGACGGTGCCACTGGCAAACTGTGAAGTTGCTGTTGTAATACTGTACTGTCAAACTTTGATATTGCCATGGGCAAACTGTGAAGTTGCAATTGTGAAACGGTATAGTAAAATTTGAAGTTGCTATTTCCAAACTTTGAACTCGCTGTTGTGAAACTGTATCGTAAAACGCTGACGTTGCCGTTGTGGAACTGTATCGTAAAACGCTGACGTTGCCACTGGCAAACTGTGAAGTTGCTGTTGTAATACTGTACTGTCAAACTTTGATATTGCCATGGGCAAACTGTGAAGTTGCAATTGTGAAACGGTATAGTAAAATTTGAAGTTGCTATTTCCAAACTTTGAACTCGCTGTTGTGAAACTGTATCGTAAAACGCTGACGTTGCCGTTGTGGAACTGTATCGTAAAACGCTGACGTTGCCACTGGCAAACTGTGAAGTTGCTGTTGTAATACTGTACTGTCAAACTTTGATATTGCCATGGGCAAACTGTGAAGTTGCAATTGTGAAACGGTATTGTAAAATTTGAAGTTGCTATTTCCAAACTTTGAACTCGCTGTTGTGAAACTGTATCGTAAAACGCTGACGTTGCCGTTGTGGAACTGTATCGTAAAACGCTGACGTTGCCACTGGCAAACTGTGAAGTTGCTGTTGTAATACTGTACTGTCAAACTTTGATATTGCCATGGGCAAACTGTGAAGTTGCAATTGTGAAACGGTATTGTAAAATTTGAAGTTGCTATTTCCAAACTTTGAACTCGCTGTTGTGAAACTGTATCGTAAAACGCTGACGTTGCCGTTGTGGAACTGTATCGTAAAACGCTGACGTTGCCACTGGCAAACTGTGAAGTTGCTGTTGTAATACTGTACTGTCAAACTTTGATATTGCCATGGGCAAACTGTGAAGTTGCAATTGTGAAACGGTATTGTAAAATTTGAAGTTGCTATTTCCAAACTTTGAACTCGCTGTTGTGAAACTGTATCGTAAAACGCTGACGTTGCCGTTGTGGAACTGTATCGTAAAACGCTGACGTTGCCGTTGTGGAACTGTATTGTAAAACGCTGACGTTGCCGTTGTGGAACTGTATTGTAAAACGCTGACGTTGCCACTGGCAAACTGTGAAGTTGCTGTTGTAATACTGTACTGTCAAACTTTGATATTGCCATGGGCAAACTGTGAAGTTGCAATTGTGAAACGGTATTGTAAAATTTGAAGTTGCTATTTCCAAACTTTGAACTCGCTGTTGTGAAACTGTATCGTAAAACGCTGACGTTGCCGTTGTGGAACTGTATCGTAAAACGCTGACGTTGCCACTGGCAAACTCTGAAGTTGCTGTTGTAATACTGTACTGTCAAACTTTGATATTGCCATGGGCAAACTGTGAAGTTGCAATTGTGAAACGGTATTGTAAAATTTGAAGTTGCTATTTCCAAACTTTGAACTCGCTGTTGTGAAACTGTATCGTAAAACGCTGACGTTGCCGTTGTGGAACTGTATCGTAAAACGCTGACGTTGCCACTGGCAAACTGTGAAGTTGCTGTTGTAATACTGTACTGTCAAACTTTGATATTGCCATGGGCAAACTGTGAAGGTGCAATTGTGAAACGGTATTGTAAAATTTGAAGTTGCTATTTCCAAACTTTGAACTCGCTGTTGTGAAACTGTATCGTAAAACGCTGACGTTGCCGTTGTGGAACTGTATTGTAAAACGCTGACGTTGCCACTGGCAAACTGTGAAGTTGCTGTTGTAATACTGTACTGTCAAACTTTGATATTGCCATGGGCAAACTGTGAAGTTGCAATTGTGAAACGGTATTGTAAAATTTGAAGTTGCTATTTCCAAACTTTGAACTCGCTGTTGTGAAACTGTATCGTAAAACGCTGACGTTGCCGTTGTGGAACTGTATCGTAAAACGCTGACGTTGCCGTTGTGGAACTGTATTGTAAAACGCTGACGTTGCCGTTGTGGAACTGTATTGTAAAACGCTGACGTTGCCACTGGCAAACTGTGAAGTTGCTGTTGTAATACTGTACTGTCAAACTTTGATATTGCCATGGGCAAACTGTGAAGTTGCAATTGTGAAACGGTATTGTAAAATTTGAAGTTGCTATTTCCAAACTTTGAACTCGCTGTTGTGAAACTGTATCGTAAAACGCTGACGTTGCCGTTGTGGAACTGTATTGTAAAACGCTGACGTTGCCACTGGCAAACTGTGAAGTTGCTGTTGTAATACTGTACTGTCAAACTTTGATATTGCCATGGGCAAACTGTGAAGTTGCAATTGTGAAACGGTATTGTAAAATTTGAAGTTGCTATTTCCAAACTTTGAACTCGCTGTTGTGAAACTGTATCGTAAAACGCTGACGTTGCCGTTGTGGAACTGTATCGTAAAACGCTGACGTTGCCACTGGCAAACTGTGAAGTTGCTGTTGTAATACTGTACTGTCAAACTTTGATATTGCCATGGGCAAACTGTGAAGTTGCAATTGTGAAACGGTATTGTAAAATTTGAAGTTGCTATTTCCAAACTTTGAACTCGCTGTTGTGAAACTGTATTGTAAAACGCTGACGTTGCCGTTGTGGAACTGTATTGTAAAACGCTGACGTTGCCACTGGCAAACTGTGAAGTTGCTGTTGTAATACTGTACTGTCAAACTTTGATATTGCCATGGGCAAACTGTGAAGTTGCAATTGTGAAACGGTATTGTAAAATTTGAAGTTGCTATTTCCAAACTTTGAACTCGCTGTTGTGAAACTGTATCGTAAAACGCTGACGTTGCCGTTGTGGAACTGTATCGTAAAACGCTGACGTTGCCGTTGTGGAACTGTATCGTAAAACGCTGAAGTTGCCGTTGTGGAACTGTATCGTAAAACGCTGACGTTGCCGTTGTGGAACTGTATCGTAAAACGCTGACGTTGCCGTTGTGGAACTGTATCGTAAAACGCTGACGTTGCCGTTGTGGAACTGTATCGTAAAACGCTGACGTTGCCGTTGTGGAACTGTATCGTAAAACGCTGACGTTGCCGTTGTGGAACTGTATCGTAAAACGCTGACGTTGCCGTTGTGGAACTGTATCGTAAAACGCTGACGTTGCCGTTGTGGAACTGTATCGTAAAACGCTGACGTTGCCGTTGTGGAACTGTATCGTAAAACGCTGACGTTGCCGTTGTGGAACTGTATCGTAAAACGCTGACGTTGCCGTTGTGGAACTGTATCGTAAAACGCTGACGTTGCCGTTGTGGAACTGTATCGTAAAACGCTGACGTTGCCGTTGTGGAACTGTATCGTAAAACGCTGACGTTGCCGTTGTGGAACTGTATCGTAAAACGCTGACGTTGCCGTTGTGGAACTGTATCGTAAAACGCTGACGTTGCCGTTGTGGAACTGTATCGTAAAACGCTGACGTTGCCGTTGTGGAACTGTATCGTAAAACGCTGACGTTGCCGTTGTGGAACTGTATCGTAAAACGCTGACGTTGCCGTTGTGGAACTGTATCGTAAAACGCTGACGTTGCCGTTGTGGAACTGTATCGTAAAACGCTGACGTTGCCGTTGTGGAACTGTATCGTAAAACGCTGACGTTGCCGTTGTGGAACTGTATCGTAAAACGCTGACGTTGCCGTTGTGGAACTGTATCGTAAAACGCTGACGTTGCCGTTGTGGAACTGTATCGTAAAACGCTGACGTTGCCGTTGTGGAACTGTATCGTAAAACGCTGACGTTGCCGTTGTGGAACTGTATCGTAAAACGCTGACGTTGCCGTTGTGGAACTGTATCGTAAAACGCTGACGTTGCCGTTGTGGAACTGTATCGTAAAACGCTGACGTTGCCGTTGTGGAACTGTATCGTAAAACGCTGACGTTGCCGTTGTGGAACTGTATCGTAAAACGCTGACGTTGCCGTTGTGGAACTGTATCGTAAAACGCTGACGTTGCCGTTGTGGAACTGTATCGTAAAACGCTGACGTTGCCGTTGTGGAACTGTATCGTAAAACGCTGACGTTGCCGTTGTGGAACTGTATCGTAAAACGCTGACGTTGCCGTTGTGGAACTGTATCGTAAAACGCTGACGTTGCCGTTGTGGAACTGTATCGTAAAACGCTGACGTTGCCGTTGTGGAACTGTATCGTAAAACGCTGACGTTGCCGTTGTGGAACTGTATCGTAAAACGCTGACGTTGCCGTTGTGGAACTGTATCGTAAAACGCTGACGTTGCCGTTGTGGAACTGTATCGTAAAACGCTGACGTTGCCGTTGTGGAACTGTATCGTAAAACGCTGACGGTGCCGTTGTGGAACTGTATCGTAAAACGCTGACGGTGCCGTTGTGGAACTGTATCGTAAAACGCTGACGGTGCCGTTGTGGAACTGTATCGTAAAACGCTGACGGTGCCGTTGTGGAACTGTATCGTAAAACGCTGACGGTGCCGTTGTGGAACTGTATCGTAAAACGCTGACGTTGCCGTTGTGGAACTGTATCGTAAAACGCTGACGTTGCCGTTGTGGAACTGTATCGTAAAACGCTGACGTTGCCGTTGTGGAACTGTATCGTAAAACGCTGACGTTGCCGTTGTGGAACTGTATCGTAAAACGCTGACGTTGCCGTTGTGGAACTGTATCGTAAAACGCTGACGTTGCCGTTGTGGAACTGTATCGTAAAACGCTGACGTTGCCGTTGTGGAACTGTATCGTAAAACGCTGACGGTGCCGTTGTGGAACTGTATCGTAAAACGCTGACGGTGCCGTTGTGGAACTGTATCGTAAAACGCTGACGGTGCCGTTGTGGAACTGTATCGTAAAACGCTGACGGTGCCGTTGTGGAACTGTATCGTAAAACGCTGACGGTGCCGTTGTGGAACTGTATCGTAAAACGCTGACGGTGCCGTTGTGGAACTGTATCGTAAAACGCTGACGGTGCCGTTGTGGAACTGTATCGTAAAACGCTGACGGTGCCGTTGTGGAACTGTATCGTAAAACGCTGACGGTGCCGTTGTGGAACTGTATCGTAAAACGCTGACGGTGCCGTTGTGGAACTGTATCGTAAAACGCTGACGGTGCCGTTGTGGAACTGTATCGTAAAACGCTGACGGTGCCGTTGTGGAACTGTATCGTAAAACGCTGACGGTGCCGTTGTGGAACTGTATCGTAAAACGCTGACGGTGCCGTTGTGGAACTGTATCGTAAAACGCTGACGGTGCCGTTGTGGAACTGTATCGTAAAACGCTGACGGTGCCGTTGTGGAACTGTATCGTAAAACGCTGACGGTGCCGTTGTGGAACTGTATCGTAAAACGCTGACGGTGCCGTTGTGGAACTGTATCGTAAAACGCTGACGGTGCCGTTGTGGAACTGTATCGTAAAACGCTGACGGTGCCGTTGTGGAACTGTATCGTAAAACGCTGACGGTGCCGTTGTGGAACTGTATCGTAAAACGCTGACGGTGCCGTTGTGGAACTGTATCGTAAAACGCTGACGGTGCCGTTGTGGAACTGTATCGTAAAACGCTGACGGTGCCGTTGTGGAACTGTATCGTAAAACGCTGACGGTGCCGTTGTGGAACTGTATCGTAAAACGCTGACGGTGCCGTTGTGGAACTGTATCGTAAAACGCTGACGGTGCCGTTGTGGAACTGTATCGTAAAACGCTGACGGTGCCGTTGTGGAACTGTATCGTAAAACGCTGACGGTGCCGTTGTGGAACTGTATCGTAAAACGCTGACGGTGCCGTTGTGGAACTGTATCGTAAAACGCTGACGGTGCCGTTGTGGAACTGTATCGTAAAACGCTGACGGTGCCGTTGTGGAACTGTATCGTAAAACGCTGACGGTGCCGTTGTGGAACTGTATCGTAAAACGCTGACGGTGCCGTTGTGGAACTGTATCGTAAAACGCTGACGGTGCCGTTGTGGAACTGTATCGTAAAACGCTGACGGTGCCGTTGTGGAACTGTATCGTAAAACGCTGACGGTGCCGTTGTGGAACTGTATCGTAAAACGCTGACGGTGCCGTTGTGGAACTGTATCGTAAAACGCTGACGGTGCCGTTGTGGAACTGTATCGTAAAACGCTGACGGTGCCGTTGTGGAACTGTATCGTAAAACGCTGACGGTGCCGTTGTGGAACTGTATCGTAAAACGCTGACGGTGCCGTTGTGGAACTGTATCGTAAAACGCTGACGGTGCCGTTGTGGAACTGTATCGTAAAACGCTGACGGTGCCGTTGTGGAACTGTATCGTAAAACGCTGACGGTGCCGTTGTGGAACTGTATCGTAAAACGCTGACGGTGCCGTTGTGGAACTGTATCGTAAAACGCTGACGGTGCCGTTGTGGAACTGTATCGTAAAACGCTGACGGTGCCGTTGTGGAACTGTATCGTAAAACGCTGACGGTGCCGTTGTGGAACTGTATCGTAAAACGCTGACGGTGCCGTTGTGGAACTGTATCGTAAAACGCTGACGGTGCCGTTGTGGAACTGTATCGTAAAACGCTGACGGTGCCGTTGTGGAACTGTATCGTAAAACGCTGACGGTGCCGTTGTGGAACTGTATCGTAAAACGCTGACGGTGCCACTGGCAAACTGTGAAGTTGCTGTTGTAATACTGTACTGTCAAACTTTGATATTGCCATGGGCAAACTGTGAAGTTGCAATTGTGAAACGGTATTGTAAAATTTGAAGTTGCTATTTCCAAACTTTGAACTCGCTGTTGTGAAACTGTATTGTAAAACTTTGAAGTTGCTTTTGTGGAACTCTATTGTAAAACCTTAAGTGGCCATTCACAAACGTAGAAGTTGCCTCTGTAAAACTTAAGTTGCCACCGTAAAACTGTAGTATGAAACGTTGAAGTTGCCGTTGTGGAACTGTATTGTAAAACGCTGACGTTGCCGTTGTGGAACTGTATTGTAAAACGCTGACGTTGCCACTGGCAAACTGTGAAGTTGCTGTTGTAATACTGTACTGTCAAACTTTGATATTGCCATGGGCAAATTGTGAAGTTGCAATTGTGAAACGGTATTGTAAAATTTGAAGTTGCTATTTCCAAACTTTGAACTCGCTGTTGTGAAACTGTATCGTAAAACTTTGAAGTTGCTGTTGTGGAACTCTATTGTAAAACCTTAAGTGGCCATTCACAAACGTAGAAGTTGCCTCTGTAAAACTTAAGTTGCCACCGTAAAACTGTAGTATGAAACGTTGAAGTTGCCACCGTAAATCGTTGAAGTTGCCACCGTAAAACTGTAGTATGAAACGTTGAAGTTGCCACCGTAAATCGTTGAAGTTGCCACCGTAAAACTGTAGTATCAAACGCTGAAGTTGCCACTGTAAAACGCTGAAGTTGCCACTGTAAAATGCTCAAGTTGCCACTGTAAAACTTTGAAGTTGCTGTTGTGGAACTGTATTGTAAAACCCTGAAGTTGCTGTTGTGGAACTGTATTGTAAAACTTTGAAGTTGCTGTTGTGGAACTGTATTGTAAAACCCTGAAGTTGCTGTTGTGGAACTGTATTGTAAAACTTTGAAGTTGCTGTTGTGGAACTGTATTGTAAAACCCTGAAGTTGCTGTTGTGGAACTGTATTGTAAAACTTTGAAGTTGCTGTTGTGGAACTGTATTGTAAAACCCTGAAGTTGCTGTTGTGGAAGTGTATTGTAAAACCCTGAAGTTGCTGTAGTGGAAGTGTATTTTAAAACCTTGAAGTTGCCATGGTAAAACCGTGAAGTTGCCACTGGCAAACTGTGAAGTTGCTGTTGTAATACTGTACTGTTAAACTTTGATATTGCCATGGGCAAACTGTGAAGTTGCAATTGTGAAACGGCATTGTAAAATTTGAAGTTGCTATTTATAAACTTTGAACTCACTGTTGTGGAACTATATTGTAAAACATTGAAGTTGCTGTTGTGGAACTGTATTGTAAAACCCTGAAGTTGCCACGGTAAATCTCTGAAGTTGCTGTTGTCAAACTGTATTGTAAAACTTTGAAGTTGCTATTCACAAAATGTTGAAGTTGCCACTGTAAAACTTAAGTTGCCACGGTAAAACTGTAGTATGAAACGTTGAAGTTGCCACCGTAAATTGTTGAAGTTGCCATCGTAAAACTGTAGTATCAAACGTTGAATTTGCCACTGTAAAACCGTGAAGTTTCCACTGTGCAACTTTGAAGTTGCTGCTGTAATACTGTACCGTCAAACTTTGATGTTGCCATGGGCAAACTGTGAAGTTTCAATTGTGAAACTGTATTGTAAAACTTTGAAGTTGCTATTTGCAAACTTTGAACTCGCTGTTGTGAATCTGTATTGTAAAACTTTGAAGTTGCTGTTGTGGAACTCTATTGTAAAACGTTGAAGTGGCCACTCACAAATGTTGAAGTGGCCACGGTAAAGCTATAGTATCAAACGTTGAAGTGGCCACTCACAAACGTTGAAGTGGCCACGGTAAAGCTATAGTATCAAACGTTGAAGTGGCCACTCACAAACGTTGAAGTGGCCACATTAAAACTGTATTATCAAATGTTGAAGTTGCCACTGTAAAACGTTGACGTTGCCTCTGTAAAGCTGTATTATCAAACTTCGAAGTTGGTCTTGTAAAACTTTGAAGTTGCCACTGTAAACAATTTGCAGTTGCTGTTGTAGTACTGCACTATTAAACTTTGATGTTGCCATTCTAAAACTTTGAAGTTGCTGTTCTCAAAATGTACTGTAAAACTTTGAAGTTGCTGTTGTAAATCTTGGCATTACTATTGTGAAACTGTATTGTGAAACTTTGAAGTTGCTGTTGTTAACCAGTATTGTGAAACTTTGAACTTGCCATTGGCAAACTTTGAAGTTGCTGTTGTCCAACTGTGTTGTAAAACTTCAAAGTTCCTGTTTTAGAAGTGTGTTGTAAAACTTTGAAGTTGCTGTTGTAGAACTGTATTGTAAAACTTTGAAGTTGCTATTTGCAAACTCGGAAGTTGCTGTTGTCAAACTGTGTTGTAAAACTGTGAAGTTGCAATTGTGAACCTGTATTGGAAGACTTTGATGTTGCCATTGGCAAACTTTGAAGTTGCAGTCGTGAACCTGTATTGAAAGACTTTGAAGTTGCTATTTCCAAACTTTGAACTTACTGTTGTGCAACTCTATTGTAAAACGTTGAAGTTGCTGTTGTGCAACTCTATTGTAAAACCTTGACGTTGCTGTTGTGCAACTGTATTGTAAAACGGTGACGTTGCTGTTGTGAAACTCTATTGTAAAACCTTGACGTTGCTGTTGTGCAACTCTATTGTAAAACCTTGACGTTGCTGTTGTGCAACTCTATTGTAAAACGTTGACGTTGCTGTTGTGAAACTCTATTGTAAAACCTTGACGTTGCTGTTGTGCAACTCTATTGTAAAACCTTGACGTTGCTGTTGTGCAACTCTATTGTAAAACGTTGACGTTGCTGTTGTGAAACTCTATTGTAAAACCTTGACGTTGCTGTTGTGAAACTCTATTGTAAAACCTTGACGTTGCTGTTGTGCAACTCTATTGTAAAACCTTGACGTTGCTGTTGTGCAACTCTATTGTAAAACCTTGACGTTGCACTGTAAAACATCGAAGTTGCTGTTGTGCAACTCTATTGTAAAACATTGACGTTGCACTGTAAAACCTTGACGTTGCTGTTCTGCAACTCTATTGTAAAACCTTGACGTTGCACTGTAAAACCTTGACGTTGCTGTTCTGCAACTCTATTGTAAAACCTTGACGTTGCACTGTAAAACATCGACGTTGCTGTTGTGCAACTCTATTGTAAAACCTTGACGTTGCACTGTAAAACATCGACGTTGCTGTTGTGCAACTCTATTGTAAAACCTTGACGTTGCACTGTAAAACATCGACGTTGCTGTTGTGCAACTCTATTGTAAAACCTTGACGTTGCACTGTAAAACATCGACGTTGCTGTTGTGCAACTCTATTGTAAAACCTTGACGTTGCACTGTAAAACATCGACGTTGCTGTTGTGCAACTCTATTGTAAAACCTTGACGTTGCACTGTAAAACATCGACGTTGCTGTTGTGCAACTCTATTGTAAAACCTTGACGTTGCACTGTAAAACATCGACGTTGCTGTTGTGCAACTCTATTGTAAAACCTTGACGTTGCACTGTAAAACATCGACGTTGCTGTTGTGCAACTCTATTGTAAAACCTTGACGTTGCACTGTAAAACATCGACGTTGCTGTTGTGCAACTCTATTGTAAAACCTTGACGTTGCACTGTAAAACATCGACGTTGCTGTTGTGCAACTCTATTGTAAAACCTTGACGTTGCACTGTAAAACATCGACGTTGCTGTTGTGCAACTCTATTGTAAAACCTTGACGTTGCACTGTAAAACATCGACGTTGCTGTTGTGCAACTCTATTGTAAAACCTTGACGTTGCACTGTAAAACATCGACGTTGCTGTTGTGCAACTCTATTGTAAAACCTTGACGTTGCACTGTAAAACATCGACGTTGCTGTTGTGCAACTCTATTGTAAAACCTTGACGTTGCACTGTAAAACATCGACGTTGCTGTTGTGCAACTCTATTGTAAAACCTTGACGTTGCACTGTAAAACATCGACGTTGCTGTTGTGCAACTCTATTGTAAAACCTTGACGTTGCACTGTAAAACATCGACGTTGCTGTTGTGCAACTCTATTGTAAAACCTTGACGTTGCTGTTGTGCAACTCTGTTGTAAAACTTTGAAGTTGCTGTTGTGCAACTCTATTGTAAAACCTTGACGTTGCTGTTGTGCAACTCTGTTGTAAAACTTTGAAGTTGCTGTTGTGCAACTCTGTTGTAAAACGTTGACGTTGCACTGTAAAACATCGAAGTTGCTGTTGTCAAACTGTATTGTAAAACCTTGAAGTTGCCACGGTAAAACTGTAGTATCAAACGCTGAAGTTGCCACTGTAGAACGCTGAAGTTGCCGTTGTAAGTCTGTACTGTCAACCCTTGATGTTGCCATTGGCAAACTGTGAAGTTGTAATTGTGAACCTGTATTGGAAGGCTTTGAAGTTACCATTGGCAAACTTTGAGGTTGCTGTTGTCAAACTGTATTGTAAAACTTTGAAGCTGCTATTTCCAAACTTCAGACTCGCTGTTGTCAAACTGTATTGTAAAACGGTGACGTTGCTGTTGTGCAACTCTATTGTAAAACGGTGACGTTGCTGTTGTGCAACTCTATTGTAAAACGGTGACGTTGCCACGGTAATACTGTAGTATCAAACACTGAAGTTGCCACGGTAATACTGTAGTATCAAACACTGAAGTTGCCACGGTAAAACTGTAGTATCAAACACTGAAGTTGCCACTGTAGAACACTGAAGTTGCCGTTGTAATACTGTACTGTCAAACTTTGATGTTGCCATTGGCAAACTGTGAAGCTGCAATTGTGAAACGGTATTGTAAAATATGAAGTTGCTATTTCCAAACTTTGAACTCGCTGTTGTGAAACTGTATCGTAAAACTTTGAAGTTGCCGTTGTGGAACTGTATTGTAAAACGCTGACGTTGCCGTTGTGGAACTGTATTGTAAAACGCTGACGTTGCCGTTGTGGAACTGTATTGTAAAACGCTGACGTTGCCGTTGTGGAACTGTATTGTAAAACGCTGACGTTGCCACTGGCAAACTGTGAAGTTGCTGTTGTAATACTGTACTGTCAAACTTTGATATTGCCATGGGCAATCTGTGAAGTTGCAATTGTGAAACGGTATTGTAAAATTTGAAGTTGCTATTTCCAAACTTTGAACTCGCTGTTGTGAAACTGTATCGTAAAACTTTGAAGTTGCCGTTGTGGAACTGTATCGTAAAACGCCGACGTTGCCGTTGTGGAACTGTATCGTAAAACGCCGACGTTGCCGTTGTGGAACTGTATCGTAAAACGCCGACGTTGCCGTTGTGGAACTGTATCGTAAAACGCCGACGTTGCCGTTGTGGAACTGTATCGTAAAACGCCGACGTTGCCGTTGTGGAACTGTATCGTAAAACGCCGACGTTGCCGTTGTGGAACTGTATCGTAAAACGCCGACGTTGCCGTTGTGGAACTGTATCGTAAAACGCCGACGTTGCCGTTGTGGATCTGTATCGTAAAACGCCGACGGTGCCGTTGTGGAACTGTATCGTAAAACGCCGACGGTGCCGTTGTGGAACTGTATCGTAAAACGCCGACGGTGCCGTTGTGGAACTGTATCGTAAAACGCCGACGGTGCCGTTGTGGAACTGTATCGTAAAACGCCGACGGTGCCGTTGTGGAACTGTATCGTAAAACGCCGACGGTGCCGTTGTGGAACTGTATCGTAAAACGCCGACGGTGCCGTTGTGGAACTGTATCGTAAAACGCCGACGGTGCCGTTGTGGAACTGTATCGTAAAACGCCGACGGTGCCGTTGTGGAACTGTATCGTAAAACGCCGACGGTGCCGTTGTGGAACTGTATCGTAAAACGCCGACGGTGCCGTTGTGGAACTGTATCGTAAAACGCCGACGGTGCCGTTGTGGAACTGTATCGTAAAACGCCGACGGTGCCGTTGTGGAACTGTATCGTAAAACGCCGACGGTGCCGTTGTGGAACTGTATCGTAAAACGCCGACGGTGCCGTTGTGGAACTGTATCGTAAAACGCCGACGGTGCCGTTGTGGAACTGTATCGTAAAACGCCGACGGTGCCGTTGTGGAACTGTATCGTAAAACGCCGACGGTGCCGTTGTGGAACTGTATCGTAAAACGCCGACGGTGCCGTTGTGGAACTGTATCGTAAAACGCTGACGGTGCCGTTGTGGAACTGTATCGTAAAACGCTGACGGTGCCGTTGTGGAACTGTATCGTAAAACGCTGACGGTGCCGTTGTGGAACTGTATCGTAAAACGCTGACGGTGCCGTTGTGGAACTGTATCGTAAAACGCTGACGGTGCCGTTGTGGAACTGTATCGTAAAAGCCTGACGGTGCCGTTGTGGAACTGTATCGTAAAACGCTGACGGTGCCGTTGTGGAACTGTATCGTAAAACGCTGACGGTGCCGTTGTGGAACTGTATCGTAAAACGCTGACGGTGCCGTTGTGGAACTGTATCGTAAAACGCTGACGGTGCCGTTGTGGAACTGTATCGTAAAACGCTGACGGTGCCGTTGTGGAACTGTATCGTAAAACGCTGACGTTGCCGTTGTGGAACTGTATCGTAAAACGCTGACGGTGCCATGGTAAAACCGTGACGTTGCCACTGGCAAACTGTGAAGTTGCTGTTGTAATACTGTACTGTCAAACTTTGATATTGCCATGGGCAAACTGTGAAGTTGCAATTGTGAAACGGTATTGTAAAATTTGAAGTTGCTATTTCCAAACTTTGAACTCGCTGTTGTGAAACTGTATCGTAAAACGCTGACGTTGCCGTTGTGGAACTGTATCGTAAAACGCTGACGTTGCCGTTGTGGAACTGTATCGTAAAACGCTGACGTTGCCGTTGTGGAACTGTATCGTAAAACGCTGACGTTGCCACTGGCAAACTGTGAAGTTGCTGTTGTAATACTGTACTGTCAAACTTTGATATTGCCATGGGCAAACTGTGAAGTTGCAATTGTGAAACGGTATTGTAAAATTTGAAGTTGCTATTTCCAAACTTTGAACTCGCTGTTGTGAAACTGTATCGTAAAACGCTGACGTTGCCGTTGTGGAACTGTATCGTAAAACGCTGACGTTGCCACTGGCAAACTGTGAAGTTGCTGTTGTAATACTGTACTGTCAAACTTTGATATTGCCATGGGCAAACTGTGAAGTTGCAATTGTGAAACGGTATTGTAAAATTTGAAGTTGCTATTTCCAAACTTTGAACTCGCTGTTGTGAAACTGTATCGTAAAACGCTGACGTTGCCGTTGTGGAACTGTATCGTAAAACGCTGACGTTGCCGTTGTGGAACTGTATCGTAAAACGCTGACGTTGCCACTGGCAAACTGTGAAGTTGCTGTTGTAATACTGTACTGTCAAACTTTGATATTGCCATGGGCAAACTGTGAAGTTGCAATTGTGAAACGGTATTGTAAAATTTGAAGTTGCTATTTCCAAACTTTGAACTCGCTGTTGTGAAACTGTATCGTAAAACGCTGACGTTGCCATTGTGGAACTGTATCGTAAAACGCTGACGTTGCCGTTGTGGAACTGTATCGTAAAACGCTGACGTTGCCGTTGTGGAACTGTATCGTAAAACGCTGACGTTGCCGTTGTGGAACTGTATCGTAAAACGCTGACGTTGCCGTTGTGGAACTGTATCGTAAAACGCTGACGTTGCCGTTGTGGAACTGTATCGTAAAACGCTGACGTTGCCGTTGTGGAACTGTATCGTAAAACGCTGACGTTGCCGTTGTGGAACTGTATCGTAAAACGCTGACGTTGCCGTTGTGGAACTGTATCGTAAAACGCTGACGTTGCCGTTGTGGAACTGTATCGTAAAACGCTGACGTTGCCGTTGTGGAACTGTATCGTAAAACGCTGACGTTGCCGTTGTGGAACTGTATCGTAAAACGCTGACGTTGCCGTTGTGGAACTGTATCGTAAAACGCTGACGTTGCCGTTGTGGAACTGTATCGTAAAACGCTGACGTTGCCGTTGTGGAACTGTATCGTAAAACGCTGACGTTGCCGTTGTGGAACTGTATCGTAAAACGCTGACGTTGCCGTTGTGGAACTGTATCGTAAAACGCTGACGTTGCCGTTGTGGAACTGTATCGTAAAACGCTGACGTTGCCGTTGTGGAACTGTATCGTAAAACGCTGACGTTGCCGTTGTGGAACTGTATCGTAAAACGCTGACGTTGCCGTTGTGGAACTGTATCGTAAAACGCTGACGTTGCCGTTGTGGAACTGTATCGTAAAACGCTGACGTTGCCGTTGTGGAACTGTATCGTAAAACGCTGACGTTGCCGTTGTGGAACTGTATCGTAAAACGCTGACGTTGCCGTTGTGGAACTGTATCGTAAAACGCTGACGTTGCCGTTGTGGAACTGTATCGTAAAACGCTGACGTTGCCGTTGTGGAACTGTATCGTAAAACGCTGACGTTGCCGTTGTGGAAGTGTATCGTAAAACGCTGACGTTGCCGTTGTGGAACTGTATCGTAAAACGCTGACGTTGCCGTTGTGGAAGTGTATCGTAAAACGCTGACGTTGCCGTTGTGGAAGTGTATCGTAAAACGCTGACGTTGCCGTTGTGGAACTGTATCGTAAAACGCTGACGTTGCCGTTGTGGAAGTGTATCGTAAAACGCTGACGTTGCCGTTGTGGAAGTGTATCGTAAAACGCTGACGTTGCCGTTGTGGAACTGTATCGTAAAACGCTGACGTTGCCGTTGTGGAAGTGTATCGTAAAACGCTGACGTTGCCGTTGTGGAACTGTATCGTAAAACGCTGACGTTGCCGTTGTGGAACTGTATCGTAAAACGCTGACGTTGCCGTTGTGGAACTGTATCGTAAAACGCTGACGTTGCCGTTGTGGAACTGTATCGTAAAACGCTGACGTTGCCGTTGTGGAACTGTATCGTAAAACGCTGACGTTGCCGTTGTGGAACTGTATCGTAAAACGCTGACGTTGCCGTTGTGGAACTGTATCGTAAAACGCTGACGTTGCCGTTGTGGAACTGTATCGTAAAACGCTGACGTTGCCATGGTAAAACCGTGAAGTTGCTGTTGTAATACTGTACTGTCAAACTTTGATATTGCCATGGGCAAACTGTGAAGTTGCAATTGTGAAACGGTATTGTAAAATTTGAAGTTGCTATTTCCAAACTTTGAACTCGCTGTTGTGAAACTGTATCGTAAAACGCTGACGTTGCCGTTGTGGAACTGTATCGTAAAACGCTGACGTTGCCGTTGTGGAACTGTATCGTAAAACGCTGACGTTGCCGTTGTGGAACTGTATCGTAAAACGCTGACGTTGCCGTTGTGGAACTGTATCGTAAAACGCTGACGTTGCCACTGGCAAACTGTGAAGTTGCTGTTGTAATACTGTACTGTCAAACTTTGATATTGCCATGGGCAAACTGTGAAGTTGCAATTGTGAAACGGTATTGTAAAATTTGAAGTTGCTATTTCCAAACTTTGAACTCGCTGTTGTGAAACTGTATCGTAAAACGCTGACGTTGCCATTGTGGAACTGTATCGTAAAACGCTGACGTTGCCATTGTGGAACTGTATCGTAAAACGCTGACGTTGCCGTTGTGGAACTGTATCGTAAAACGCTGACGTTGCCGTTGTGGAACTGTATCGTAAAACGCTGACGTTGCCACTGGCAAACTGTGAAGTTGCTGTTGTAATACTGTACTGTCAAACTTTGATATTGCCATGGGCAAACTGTGAAGTTGCAATTGTGAAACGGTATTGTAAAATTTGAAGTTGCTATTTCCAAACTTTGAACTCGCTGTTGTGGAACTGTATCGTAAAACGCTGACGTTGCCATTGTGGAACTGTATCGTAAAACGCTGACGTTGCCGTTGTGGAACTGTATCGTAAAACGCTGACGTTGCCGTTGTGGAACTGTATCGTAAAACGCTGACGTTGCCACTGGCAAACTGTGAAGTTGCTGTTGTAATACTGTACTGTCAAACTTTGATATTGCCATGGGCAAACTGTGAAGTTGCAATTGTGAAACGGTATTGTAAAATTTGAAGTTGCTATTTCCAAACTTTGAACTCGCTGTTGTGGAACTGTATCGTAAAACGCTGACGTTGCCGTTGTGGAACTGTATCGTAAAACGCTGACGTTGCCGTTGTGGAACTGTATCGTAAAACGCTGACGTTGCCGTTGTGGAACTGTATCGTAAAACGCTGACGTTGCCGTTGTGGAACTGTATCGTAAAACGCTGACGTTGCCGTTGTGGAACTGTATCGTAAAACGCTGACGTTGCCGTTGTGGAACTGTATCGTAAAACGCTGACGTTGCCGTTGTGGAACTGTATCGTAAAACGCTGACGTTGCCATTGTGGAACTGTATCGTAAAACGCTGACGTTGCCGTTGTGGAACTGTATCGTAAAACGCTGACGTTGCCATTGTGGAACTGTATCGTAAAACGCTGACGTTGCCGTTGTGGAACTGTATCGTAAAACGCTGACGTTGCCGTTGTGGAACTGTATCGTAAAACGCTGACGTTGCCGTTGTGGAACTGTATCGTAAAACGCTGACGTTGCCGTTGTGGAACTGTATCGTAAAACGCTGACGTTGCCGTTGTGGAACTGTATCGTAAAACGCTGACGTTGCCGTTGTGGAACTGTATCGTAAAACGCTGACGTTGCCGTTGTGGAACTGTATCGTAAAACGCTGACGTTGCCACTGGCAAACTGTGAAGTTGCTGTTGTAATACTGTACTGTCAAACTTTGATATTGCCATGGGCAAACTGTGAAGTTGCAATTGTGAAACGGTATTGTAAAATTTGAAGTTGCTATTTCCAAACTTTGAACTCGCTGTTGTGAAACTGTATCGTAAAACGCTGACGTTGCCGTTGTGGAACTGTATTGTAAAACGCTGACGTTGCCGTTGTGGAACTGTATCGTAAAACGCTGACGTTGCCGTTGTGGAACTGTATCGTAAAACGCTGACGTTGCCGTTGTGGAACTGTATCGTAAAACGCTGACGTTGCCACTGGCAAACTGTGAAGTTGCTGTTGTAATACTGTACTGTCAAACTTTGATATTGCCATGGGCAAACTGTGAAGTTGCAATTGTGAAACGGTATTGTAAAATTTGAAGTTGCTATTTCCAAACTTTGAACTCGCTGTTGTGAAACTGTATCGTAAAACGCTGACGTTGCCGTTGTGGAACTGTATCGTAAAACGCTGACGTTGCCGTTGTGGAACTGTATCGTAAAACGCTGACGTTGCCGTTGTGGAACTGTATCGTAAAACGCTGACGTTGCCGTTGTGGAACTGTATCGTAAAACGCTGACGTTGCCGTTGTGGAACTGTATCGTAAAACGCTGACGTTGCCGTTGTGGAACTGTATCGTAAAACGCTGACGTTGCCGTTGTGGAACTGTATCGTAAAACGCTGACGTTGCCGTTGTGGAACTGTATCGTAAAACGCTGACGTTGCCGTTGTGGAACTGTATCGTAAAACGCTGACGTTGCCGTTGTGGAACTGTATCGTAAAACGCTGACGTTGCCGTTGTGGAACTGTATCGTAAAACGCTGACGTTGCCGTTGTGGAACTGTATCGTAAAACGCTGACGTTGCCGTTGTGGAACTGTATCGTAAAACGCTGACGTTGCCGTTGTGGAACTGTATCGTAAAACGCTGACGTTGCCGTTGTGGAACTGTATCGTAAAACGCTGACGTTGCCGTTGTGGAACTGTATCGTAAAACGCTGACGTTGCCGTTGTGGAACTGTATCGTAAAACGCTGACGTTGCCGTTGTGGAACTGTATCGTAAAACGCTGACGTTGCCGTTGTGGAACTGTATCGTAAAACGCTGACGTTGCCGTTGTGGAACTGTATCGTAAAACGCTGACGTTGCCGTTGTGGAACTGTATCGTAAAACGCTGACGTTGCCGTTGTGGAACTGTATCGTAAAACGCTGACGTTGCCGTTGTGGAACTGTATCGTAAAACGCTGACGTTGCCGTTGTGGAACTGTATCGTAAAACGCTGACGTTGCCGTTGTGGAACTGTATCGTAAAACGCTGACGTTGCCGTTGTGGAACTGTATCGTAAAACGCTGACGTTGCCGTTGTGGAACTGTATCGTAAAACGCTGACGTTGCCGTTGTGGAACTGTATCGTAAAACGCTGACGTTGCCGTTGTGGAACTGTATCGTAAAACGCTGACGTTGCCGTTGTGGAACTGTATCGTAAAACGCTGACGTTGCCGTTGTGGAACTGTATCGTAAAACGCTGACGTTGCCGTTGTGGAACTGTATCGTAAAACGCTGACGTTGCCGTTGTGGAACTGTATCGTAAAACGCTGACGTTGCCGTTGTGGAACTGTATCGTAAAACGCTGACGTTGCCGTTGTGGAACTGTATCGTAAAACGCTGACGTTGCCGTTGTGGAACTGTATCGTAAAACGCTGACGTTGCCGTTGTGGAACTGTATCGTAAAACGCTGACGTTGCCGTTGTGGAACTGTATCGTAAAACGCTGACGTTGCCGTTGTGGAACTGTATCGTAAAACGCTGACGTTGCCATGGTAAAACCGTGAAGTTGCCACTGGCAAACTGTGAAGTTGCTGTTGTAATACTGTACTGTCAAACTTTGATATTGCCATGGGCAAACTGTGAAGTTGCAATTGTGAAACGGTATTGTAAAATTTGAAGTTGCTATTTCCAAACTTTGAACTCGCTGTTGTGAAACTGTATCGTAAAACGCTGACGTTGCCATTGTGGAACTGTATCGTAAAACGCTGACGTTGCCGTTGTGGAACTGTATCGTAAAACGCTGACGTTGCCGTTGTGGAACTGTATCGTAAAACGCTGACGTTGCCGTTGTGGAACTGTATCGTAAAACGCTGACGTTGCCGTTGTGGAACTGTATCGTAAAACGCTGACGTTGCCGTTGTGGAACTGTATCGTAAAACGCTGACGTTGCCGTTGTGGAACTGTATCGTAAAACGCTGACGTTGCCGTTGTGGAACTGTATCGTAAAACGCTGACGTTGCCGTTGTGGAACTGTATCGTAAAACGCTGACGTTGCCGTTGTGGAACTGTATCGTAAAACGCTGACGTTGCCGTTGTGGAACTGTATCGTAAAACGCTGACGTTGCCGTTGTGGAACTGTATCGTAAAACGCTGACGTTGCCGTTGTGGAACTGTATCGTAAAACGCTGACGTTGCCACTGGCAAACTGTGAAGTTGCTGTTGTAATACTGTACTGTCAAACTTTGATATTGCCATGGGCAAACTGTGAAGTTGCAATTGTGAAACGGTATTGTAAAATTTGAAGTTGCTATTTCCAAACTTTGAACTCGCTGTTGTGAAACTGTATCGTAAAACGCTGACGTTGCCATTGTGGAACTGTATCGTAAAACGCTGACGTTGCCGTTGTGGAACTGTATCGTAAAACGCTGACGTTGCCGTTGTGGAACTGTATCGTAAAACGCTGACGTTGCCACTGGCAAACTGTGAAGTTGCTGTTGTAATACTGTACTGTCAAACTTTGATATTGCCATGGGCAAACTGTGAAGTTGCAATTGTGAAACGGTATTGTAAAATTTGAAGTTGCTATTTCCAAACTTTGAACTCGCTGTTGTGGAACTGTATCGTAAAACGCTGACGTTGCCATTGTGGAACTGTATCGTAAAACGCTGACGTTGCCGTTGTGGAACTGTATCGTAAAACGCTGACGTTGCCGTTGTGGAACTGTATCGTAAAACGCTGACGTTGCCACTGGCAAACTGTGAAGTTGCTGTTGTAATACTGTACTGTCAAACTTTGATATTGCCATGGGCAAACTGTGAAGTTGCAATTGTGAAACGGTATTGTAAAATTTGAAGTTGCTATTTCCAAACTTTGAACTCGCTGTTGTGGAACTGTATCGTAAAACGCTGACGTTGCCGTTGTGGAACTGTATCGTAAAACGCTGACGTTGCCGTTGTGGAACTGTATCGTAAAACGCTGACGTTGCCGTTGTGGAACTGTATCGTAAAACGCTGACGTTGCCGTTGTGGAACTGTATCGTAAAACGCTGACGTTGCCGTTGTGGAACTGTATCGTAAAACGCTGACGTTGCCGTTGTGGAACTGTATCGTAAAACGCTGACGTTGCCGTTGTGGAACTGTATCGTAAAACGCTGACGTTGCCGTTGTGGAACTGTATCGTAAAACGCTGACGTTGCCGTTGTGGAACTGTATCGTAAAACGCTGACGTTGCCGTTGTGGAACTGTATCGTAAAACGCTGACGTTGCCGTTGTGGAACTGTATCGTAAAACGCTGACGTTGCCGTTGTGGAACTGTATCGTAAAACGCTGACGTTGCCGTTGTGGAACTGTATCGTAAAACGCTGACGTTGCCGTTGTGGAACTGTATCGTAAAACGCTGACGTTGCCACTGGCAAACTGTGAAGTTGCTGTTGTAATACTGTACTGTCAAACTTTGATATTGCCATGGGCAAACTGTGAAGTTGCAATTGTGAAACGGTATTGTAAAATTTGAAGTTGCTATTTCCAAACTTTGAACTCGCTGTTGTGAAACTGTATTGTAAAACTTTGAAGTTGCTGTTGTGGAGCTCTATTGTAAAACTTTTAAGTGGCCATTCACAAACGTAGAAGTTGCCTCTGTAAAACTTAAGTTGCCACCGTAAAACTGTAGTATGAAACGTTGAAGTTGCCGTTGTGGAACTGTATTGTAAAACGCTGACGTTGCCGTTGTGGAACTGTATTGTAAAACGCTGACGTTGCCACTGGCAAACTGTGAAGTTGCTGTTGTAATACTGTACTGTCAAACTTTGATATTGCCATGGGCAAAGTGTGAAGTTGCAATTGTGAAACGGTATTGTAAAATTTGAAGTTGCTATTTCCAAACTTTGAACTCGCTGTTGTGAAACTGTATCGTAAAACTTTGAAGTTGCTGTTGTGGAACTCTATTGTAAAACCTTAAGTGGCCATTCACAAACGTAGAAGTTGCCTCTGTAAAACTTAAGTTGCCACCGTAAAACTGTAGTATGAAACGTTGAAGTTGCCGTTGTGGAACTGTCTTGTAAAACGCTGACGTTGCCGTTGTGGAACTGTATTGTAAAACGCTGACGTTGCCACTGGCAAACTGTGAAGTTGCTGTTGTAATACTGTACTGTCAAACTTTGATATTGCCATGGGCAAACTGTGAAGTTGCAATTGTGAAACGGTATTGTAAAATTTGAAGTTGCTATTTCCAAACTTTGAACTCGCTGTTGTGAAACTGTATCGTAAAACTTTGAAGTTGCTGTTGTGGAACTCTATTGTAAAACCTTAAGTGGCCATTCACAAACGTAGAAGTTGCCTCTGTAAAACTTAAGTTGCCACCGTAAAACTGTAGTATGAAACGTTGAAGTTGCCACCGTAAATCGTTGAAGTTGCCACCGTAAAACTGTAGTATCAAACGCTGAAGTTGCCACTGTAAAACGCTGAAGTTGCCACTGTAAAATGCTCAAGTTGCCACTGTAAAACTTTGAAGTTGCTGTTGTGGAACTGTATTGTAAAACTTTGAAGTTGCTGTTGTGGAACTGTATTGTAAAACCCTGAAGTTGCTGTTGTGGAACTGTATTGTAAAACTTTGAAGTTGCTGTTGTGGAACTGTATTGTAAAACTTTGAAGTTGCTGTTGTGGAACTGTATTGTAAAACCCTGAAGTTGCTGTTGTGGAACTGTATTGTAAAACCCTGAAGTTGCTGTAGTGGAAGTGTATTTTAAAACCTTGAAGTTGCCATGGTAAAACCGTGAAGTTGCCACTGGCAAACTGTGAAGTTGCTGTTGTAATACTGTACTGTCAAACTTTGATATTGCCATGGGCAAACTGTGAAGTTGCAATTGTGAAACGGCATTGTAAAATTTGAAGTTGCTATTTCTAAACTTTGAACTCACTGTTGTGGAACTATATTGTAAAACTTTGAAGTTGCTGTTGTGGAACTGTATTGTAAAACCCTGAAGTTGCCACGGTAAATCTCTGAAGTTGCTGTTGTCAAACTGTATTGTAAAACTTTGAAGTTGCTATTCACAAAATGTTGAAGTTGCCACTGTAAAACTTAAGTTGCCACGGTAAAACTGTAGTATGAAACGTTGAAGTTGCCACCGTAAATTGTTGAAGTTGCCATCGTAAAACTGTAGTATCAAACGTTGAATTTGCCACTGTAAAACCGTGAAGTTTCCACTGTGCAACTTTGAAGTTGCTGCTGTAATACTGTACCGTCAAACTTTGATGTTGCCATGGGCAAACTGTGAAGTTTCAATTGTGAAACTGTATTGTAAAACTTTGAAGTTGCTATTTGCAAACTTTGAACTCGCTGTTGTGAATCTGTATTGTAAAACTTTGAAGTTGCTGTTGTGGAACTCTATTGTAAAACGTTGAAGTGGCCACTCACAAATGTTGAAGTGGCCACGGTAAAGCTATAGTATCAAACGTTGAAGTGGCCACTCACAAACGTTGAAGTGGCCACATTAAAACTGTATTATCAAATGTTGAAGTTGCCACTGTAAAACGTTGACGTTGCCTCTGTAAAGCTGTATTATCAAACTTCGAAGTTGGTCTTGTAAAACTTTGAAGTTGCCACTGTAAACAATTTGCAGTTGCTGTTGTAGTACTGCACTATTAAACTTTGATGTTGCCATTCTAAAACTTTGAAGTTGCTGTTCTCAAAATGTACTGTAAAACTTTGAAGTTGCTGTTGTAAATCTTGGCATTACTATTGTGAAACTGTATTGTGAAACTTTGAAGTTGCTGTTGTTAACCAGTATTGTGAAACTTTGAACTTGCCATTGGCAAACTTTGAAGTTGCTGTTGTCCAACTGTGTTGTAAAACTTCAAAGTTCCTGTTTTAGAAGTGTGTTGTAAAACTTTGAAGTTGCTGTTGTAGAACTGTATTGTAAAACTTTGAAGTTGCTATTTGCAAACTCGGAAGTTGCTGTTGTCAAACTGTGTTGTAAAACTGTGAAGTTGCAATTGTGAACCTGTATTGGAAGACTTTGATGTTGCCATTGGCAAACTTTGAAGTTGCAGTCGTGAACCTGTATTGGAAGACTTTGAAGTTGCTATTTCCAAACTTTGAACTTACTGTTGTGCAACTCTATTGTAAAACCTTGACGTTGCTGTTGTGCAACTCTATTGTAAAACCTTGACGTTGCACTGTAAAACCTTGACGTTGCTGTTGTGCAACTCTATTGTAAGACCTTGACGTTGCACTGTAAAACATGGAAGTTGCTGTTGTGCAACTCTATTGTAAAACATTGACGTTGCACTGTAAAACCTTGACGTTGCTGTTGTGCAACTCTATTGTAAAACCTTGACGTTGAACTGTAAAACATCGAAGTTGCTGTTGTGCAACTCTATTGTAAAACCTTGACGTTGCACTGTAAAACGTTGAAGTTGCTGTTGTGCAACTCTATTGTAAAACCTTGACGTTGCTGTTGTGCAACTCTATTGTAAAACCTTGACGTTGCTGTTGTGCAACTCTATTGTAAAACGTTGAAGTTGCTGTTGTGCAACTCTATTGTAAAACCTTGACGTTGCTGTTGTGCAACTCTGTTGTAAAACGTTGAAGTTGGTGTTGTGCAACTCTGTTGTAAAACGTTGACGTTGCACTGTAAAACATCGAAGTTGCTGTTGTCAAACTGTATTGTAAAACCTTGAAGTTGCCACGGTAAAACTGTAGTATCAAACGCTGAAGTTGCCACTGTAGAACGCTGAAGTTGCCGTTGTAAGTCTGTACTGTCAACCCTTGATGTTGCCATTGGCAAACTGTGAAGTTGTAATTGTGAACCTGTATTGGAAGACTTTGAAGTTACCATTGGCAAACTTTGAGGTTGCTGTTGTCAAACTGTATTGTAAAACTTTGAAGCTGCTATTTCCAAACTTCAGACTCGCTGTTGTCAAACTCTATTGTAAAACAGTGACGTTGCTGTTGTGCAACTCTATTGTAAAACTTTGACGTTGCCACGGTAATACTGTAGTATCAAACACTGAAGTTGCCACGGTAAAACTGTAGTATCAAACACTGAAGTTGCCACTGTAGAACACTGAAGTTGCCGTTGTAATACTGTACTGTCAAACTTTGATGTTGCCATTGGCAAACTGTGAAGCTGCACTTGTGAACCTGTATTGGAAGACTTTGAAGTTACCATTGGCAAACTTTGAAGTTGCTGTTGTCAAACTGTATTGTAAAACTTTGAAGCTGCTATTTCCAAACTTTGAACTCGCTGTTGTCAAACTGTATCGTAAAACTTTGAAGTTGCTGTTGTGGAACTCTATTGTAAAACTTTTAAGTGGCCATTCAGAAACGTTGAAGTTGCCACTGTAAAACTTAAGTTGCCATGGTAAAACTGTAGTATCAAGAGTTGAAGTTGCCACCGTAAAACGTTGAAGTTGCCACTGTAAAACTGTAGTATCAAACGCTCAAGTTGCCACCGTAAAACGCTGAAGTTGCCACTGTGCAACTGTGAAGTTGCTGTTGTGGAACTGTATTGTAAAGCCTTGATTTTGCCACGGTAAAACCTTAAAGTTGTTGTTGTGGAACTCTATGGTAAAACGTTGAAGTTGCCACTGTAAAACTTTGAAGTTGCTGTTGTAATACTGTACCGTGAAACTTTGATGTTGCCATTGGCAAGCTGTGAAGTTGCAATTGTGAACCTGTATTGTAAGACTTTGAAGTTGCTATTGGCAAACTTTGAGGTTGCTGTTGTGAAACTGTATTGTAAAAGTTTGAAGTTGCTATTTCCAAACTTTGAACTCTCTGTTATCAAACTGTATTGTAAAACTTTGAAGTTGCTGTTGTGAAACTGTATTGTAAAACTTTGAAGTTGCTATTTCCAAACTTTGAACTCTCTGTTGTCAAACTGTATTATAAAACTTTGAAGTTGCTGTTGTGGAATGCTATTGTAAAACTTTGAAGTTGCCACGGTAAAACTTTGAAGTTGCCACTGTGAATTTGTAGTATCAAACGCTCAAGTTGCCACTGTAAAACGCTGAAGTTGCCACTGTAAAACGCTCAAGTTGCCACTGTAAAACGCTGAAGTTGCTGTTGTGGAACTGTATTGTAAAACGCTGACGTTGCTGTTGTGGAACTGTATTGTAAAACGCTGACGTTGCTGTTGTGGAACTGTATTGTAAAACGCTGACGTTGCTGTTGTGGAACTGTATTGTAAAACGCTGACGTTGCTGTTGTGGAACTGTATTGTAAAACGCTGACGTTGCTGTTGTGGAACTGTATTGTAAAACGCTGACGTTGCTGTTGTGGAACTGTATTGTAAAACGCTGACGTTGCTGTTGTGGAACTGTATTGTAAAACGCTGACGTTGCTGTTGTGGAACTGTATTGTAAAACGCTGACGTTGCTGTTGTGGAACTGTATTGTAAAACGCTGACGTTGCTGTTGTGGAACTGTATTGTAAAACGCTGACGTTGCTGTTGTGGAACTGTATTGTAAAACGCTGACGTTGCTGTTGTGGAACTGTATTGTAAAACGCTGACGTTGCCGTTGTGGAACTGTATTGTAAAACGCTGACGTTGCCGTTGTGGAACTGTATTGTAAAACGCTGACGTTGCCGTTGTGGAACTGTATTGTAAAACGCTGACGTTGCCGTTGTGGAACTGTATTGTAAAACGCTGACGTTGCCGTTGTGGAACTGTATTGTAAAACGCTGACGTTGCCGTTGTGGAACTGTATTGTAAAAGCCTGACGTTGCCGTTGTGGAACTGTATTGTAAAAGCCTGACGTTGCCGTTGTGGAACTGTATTGTAAAACGCTGACGTTGCCGTTGTGGAACTGTATTGTAAAAGCCTGACGTTGCCGTTGTGGAACTGTATTGTAAAAGCCTGACGTTGCCGTTGTGGAACTGTATTGTAAAAGCCTGACGTTGCCGTTGTGGAACTGTATTGTAAAAGCCTGACGTTGCCGTTGTGGAACTGTATTGTAAAAGCCTGACGTTGCCGTTGTGGAACTGTATTGTAAAAGCCTGACGTTGCCGTTGTGGAACTGTATTGTAAAAGCCTGACGTTGCCGTTGTGGAACTGTATTGTAAAAGCCTGACGTTGCCGTTGTGGAACTGTATTGTAAAAGCCTGACGTTGCCGTTGTGGAACTGTATTGTAAAAGCCTGACGTTGCCGTTGTGGAACTGTATTGTAAAAGCCTGACGTTGCCGTTGTGGAACTGTATTGTAAAAGCCTGACGTTGCCGTTGTGGAACTGTATTGTAAAAGCCTGACGTTGCCGTTGTGGAACTGTATTGTAAAAGCCTGACGTTGCCGTTGTGGAACTGTATTGTAAAAGCCTGACGTTGCCGTTGTGGAACTGTATTGTAAAAGCCTGACGTTGCCGTTGTGGAACTGTATTGTAAAAGCCTGACGTTGCCGTTGTGGAACTGTATTGTAAAAGCCTGACGTTGCCGTTGTGGAACTGTATTGTAAAAGCCTGACGTTGCCGTTGTGGAACTGTATTGTAAAAGCCTGACGTTGCCGTTGTGGAACTGTATTGTAAAAGCCTGACGTTGCCGTTGTGGAACTGTATTGTAAAAGCCTGACGTTGCCGTTGTGGAACTGTATTGTAAAAGCCTGACGTTGCCGTTGTGGAACTGTATTGTAAAAGCCTGACGTTGCCGTTGTGGAACTGTATTGTAAAAGCCTGACGTTGCCGTTGTGGAACTGTATTGTAAAAGCCTGACGTTGCCGTTGTGGAACTGTATTGTAAAAGCCTGACGTTGCCGTTGTGGAACTGTATTGTAAAAGCCTGACGTTGCCGTTGTGGAACTGTATTGTAAAAGCCTGACGTTGCCGTTGTGGAACTGTATTGTAAAAGCCTGACGTTGCCGTTGTGGAACTGTATTGTAAAAGCCTGACGTTGCCGTTGTGGAACTGTATTGTAAAAGCCTGACGTTGCCGTTGTGGAACTGTATTGTAAAAGCCTGACGTTGCCGTTGTGGAACTGTATTGTAAAAGCCTGACGTTGCCGTTGTGGAACTGTATTGTAAAAGCCTGACGTTGCCGTTGTGGAACTGTATTGTAAAAGCCTGACGTTGCCGTTGTGGAACTGTATTGTAAAAGCCTGACGTTGCCGTTGTGGAACTGTATTGTAAAAGCCTGACGTTGCCGTTGTGGAACTGTATTGTAAAAGCCTGACGTTGCCGTTGTGGAACTGTATTGTAAAAGCCTGACGTTGCCGTTGTGGAACTGTATTGTAAAAGCCTGACGTTGCCGTTGTGGAACTGTATTGTAAAAGCCTGACGTTGCCGTTGTGGAACTGTATTGTAAAAGCCTGACGTTGCCGTTGTGGAACTGTATTGTAAAAGCCTGACGTTGCCGTTGTGGAACTGTATTGTAAAAGCCTGACGTTGCCGTTGTGGAACTGTATTGTAAAAGCCTGACGTTGCCGTTGTGGAACTGTATTGTAAAAGCCTGACGTTGCCGTTGTGGAACTGTATTGTAAAAGCCTGACGTTGCCGTTGTGGAACTGTATTGTAAAAGCCTGACGTTGCCGTTGTGGAACTGTATTGTAAAAGCCTGACGTTGCCGTTGTGGAACTGTATTGTAAAAGCCTGACGTTGCCGTTGTGGAACTGTATTGTAAAAGCCTGACGTTGCCGTTGTGGAACTGTATTGTAAAAGCCTGACGTTGCCGTTGTGGAACTGTATTGTAAAAGCCTGACGTTGCCGTTGTGGAACTGTATTGTAAAAGCCTGACGTTGCCGTTGTGGAACTGTATTGTAAAAGCCTGACGTTGCCGTTGTGGAACTGTATTGTAAAAGCCTGACGTTGCCGTTGTGGAACTGTATTGTAAAAGCCTGACGTTGCCGTTGTGGAACTGTATTGTAAAAGCCTGACGTTGCCGTTGTGGAACTGTATTGTAAAAGCCTGACGTTGCCGTTGTGGAACTGTATTGTAAAAGCCTGACGTTGCCGTTGTGGAACTGTATTGTAAAAGCCTGACGTTGCCGTTGTGGAACTGTATTGTAAAAGCCTGACGTTGCCGTTGTGGAACTGTATTGTAAAAGCCTGACGTTGCCGTTGTGGAACTGTATTGTAAAAGCCTGACGTTGCCGTTGTGGAACTGTATTGTAAAAGCCTGACGTTGCCGTTGTGGAACTGTATTGTAAAAGCCTGACGTTGCCGTTGTGGAACTGTATTGTAAAAGCCTGACGTTGCCGTTGTGGAACTGTATTGTAAAAGCCTGACGTTGCCGTTGTGGAACTGTATTGTAAAAGCCTGACGTTGCCGTTGTGGAACTGTATTGTAAAAGCCTGACGTTGCCGTTGTGGAACTGTATTGTAAAAGCCTGACGTTGCCGTTGTGGAACTGTATTGTAAAAGCCTGACGTTGCCGTTGTGGAACTGTATTGTAAAAGCCTGACGTTGCCGTTGTGGAACTGTATTGTAAAAGCCTGACGTTGCCGTTGTGGAACTGTATTGTAAAAGCCTGACGTTGCCGTTGTGGAACTGTATTGTAAAAGCCTGACGTTGCCGTTGTGGAACTGTATTGTAAAAGCCTGACGTTGCCGTTGTGGAACTGTATTGTAAAAGCCTGACGTTGCCGTTGTGGAACTGTATTGTAAAAGCCTGACGTTGCCGTTGTGGAACTGTATTGTAAAAGCCTGACGTTGCCGTTGTGGAACTGTATTGTAAAAGCCTGACGTTGCCGTTGTGGAACTGTATTGTAAAAGCCTGACGTTGCCGTTGTGGAACTGTATTGTAAAAGCCTGACGTTGCCGTTGTGGAACTGTATTGTAAAAGCCTGACGTTGCCGTTGTGGAACTGTATTGTAAAAGCCTGACGTTGCCGTTGTGGAACTGTATTGTAAAAGCCTGACGTTGCCGTTGTGGAACTGTATTGTAAAAGCCTGACGTTGCCGTTGTGGAACTGTATTGTAAAAGCCTGACGTTGCCGTTGTGGAACTGTATTGTAAAAGCCTGACGTTGCCGTTGTGGAACTGTATTGTAAAAGCCTGACGTTGCCGTTGTGGAACTGTATTGTAAAAGCCTGACGTTGCCGTTGTGGAACTGTATTGTAAAAGCCTGACGTTGCCGTTGTGGAACTGTATTGTAAAAGCCTGACGTTGCCGTTGTGGAACTGTATTGTAAAAGCCTGACGTTGCCGTTGTGGAACTGTATTGTAAAAGCCTGACGTTGCCGTTGTGGAACTGTATTGTAAAAGCCTGACGTTGCCGTTGTGGAACTGTATTGTAAAAGCCTGACGTTGCCGTTGTGGAACTGTATTGTAAAAGCCTGACGTTGCCGTTGTGGAACTGTATTGTAAAAGCCTGACGTTGCCGTTGTGGAACTGTATTGTAAAAGCCTGACGTTGCCGTTGTGGAACTGTATTGTAAAAGCCTGACGTTGCCGTTGTGGAACTGTATTGTAAAAGCCTGACGTTGCCGTTGTGGAACTGTATTGTAAAAGCCTGACGTTGCCGTTGTGGAACTGTATTGTAAAAGCCTGACGTTGCCGTTGTGGAACTGTATTGTAAAAGCCTGACGTTGCCGTTGTGGAACTGTATTGTAAAAGCCTGACGTTGCCGTTGTGGAACTGTATTGTAAAAGCCTGACGTTGCCGTTGTGGAACTGTATTGTAAAAGCCTGACGTTGCCGTTGTGGAACTGTATTGTAAAAGCCTGACGTTGCCGTTGTGGAACTGTATTGTAAAAGCCTGACGTTGCCGTTGTGGAACTGTATTGTAAAAGCCTGACGTTGCCGTTGTGGAACTGTATTGTAAAAGCCTGACGTTGCCGTTGTGGAACTGTATTGTAAAAGCCTGACGTTGCCGTTGTGGAACTGTATTGTAAAAGCCTGACGTTGCCGTTGTGGAACTGTATTGTAAAAGCCTGACGTTGCCGTTGTGGAACTGTATTGTAAAAGCCTGACGTTGCCGTTGTGGAACTGTATTGTAAAAGCCTGACGTTGCCGTTGTGGAACTGTATTGTAAAAGCCTGACGTTGCCGTTGTGGAACTGTATTGTAAAAGCCTGACGTTGCCGTTGTGGAACTGTATTGTAAAAGCCTGACGTTGCCGTTGTGGAACTGTATTGTAAAAGCCTGACGTTGCCGTTGTGGAACTGTATTGTAAAAGCCTGACGTTGCCGTTGTGGAACTGTATTGTAAAAGCCTGACGTTGCCGTTGTGGAACTGTATTGTAAAAGCCTGACGTTGCCGTTGTGGAACTGTATTGTAAAAGCCTGACGTTGCCGTTGTGGAACTGTATTGTAAAAGCCTGACGTTGCCGTTGTGGAACTGTATTGTAAAAGCCTGACGTTGCCGTTGTGGAACTGTATTGTAAAAGCCTGACGTTGCCGTTGTGGAACTGTATTGTAAAAGCCTGACGTTGCCGTTGTGGAACTGTATTGTAAAAGCCTGACGTTGCCGTTGTGGAACTGTATTGTAAAAGCCTGACGTTGCCGTTGTGGAACTGTATTGTAAAAGCCTGACGTTGCCGTTGTGGAACTGTATTGTAAAAGCCTGACGTTGCCGTTGTGGAACTGTATTGTAAAAGCCTGACGTTGCCGTTGTGGAACTGTATTGTAAAAGCCTGACGTTGCCGTTGTGGAACTGTATTGTAAAAGCCTGACGTTGCCGTTGTGGAACTGTATTGTAAAAGCCTGACGTTGCCGTTGTGGAACTGTATTGTAAAAGCCTGACGTTGCCGTTGTGGAACTGTATTGTAAAAGCCTGACGTTGCCGTTGTGGAACTGTATTGTAAAAGCCTGACGTTGCCGTTGTGGAACTGTATTGTAAAAGCCTGACGTTGCCGTTGTGGAACTGTATTGTAAAAGCCTGACGTTGCCGTTGTGGAACTGTATTGTAAAAGCCTGACGTTGCCGTTGTGGAACTGTATTGTAAAAGCCTGACGTTGCCGTTGTGGAACTGTATTGTAAAAGCCTGACGTTGCCGTTGTGGAACTGTATTGTAAAAGCCTGACGTTGCCGTTGTGGAACTGTATTGTAAAAGCCTGACGTTGCCGTTGTGGAACTGTATTGTAAAAGCCTGACGTTGCCGTTGTGGAACTGTATTGTAAAAGCCTGACGTTGCCGTTGTGGAACTGTATTGTAAAAGCCTGACGTTGCCGTTGTGGAACTGTATTGTAAAAGCCTGACGTTGCCGTTGTGGAACTGTATTGTAAAAGCCTGACGTTGCCGTTGTGGAACTGTATTGTAAAAGCCTGACGTTGCCGTTGTGGAACTGTATTGTAAAAGCCTGACGTTGCCGTTGTGGAACTGTATTGTAAAAGCCTGACGTTGCCGTTGTGGAACTGTATTGTAAAAGCCTGACGTTGCCGTTGTGGAACTGTATTGTAAAAGCCTGACGTTGCCGTTGTGGAACTGTATTGTAAAAGCCTGACGTTGCCGTTGTGGAACTGTATTGTAAAAGCCTGACGTTGCCGTTGTGGAACTGTATTGTAAAAGCCTGACGTTGCCGTTGTGGAACTGTATTGTAAAAGCCTGACGTTGCCGTTGTGGAACTGTATTGTAAAAGCCTGACGTTGCCGTTGTGGAACTGTATTGTAAAAGCCTGACGTTGCCGTTGTGGAACTGTATTGTAAAAGCCTGACGTTGCCGTTGTGGAACTGTATTGTAAAAGCCTGACGTTGCCGTTGTGGAACTGTATTGTAAAAGCCTGACGTTGCCGTTGTGGAACTGTATTGTAAAAGCCTGACGTTGCCGTTGTGGAACTGTATTGTAAAAGCCTGACGTTGCCGTTGTGGAACTGTATTGTAAAAGCCTGACGTTGCCGTTGTGGAACTGTATTGTAAAAGCCTGACGTTGCCGTTGTGGAACTGTATTGTAAAAGCCTGACGTTGCCGTTGTGGAACTGTATTGTAAAAGCCTGACGTTGCCGTTGTGGAACTGTATTGTAAAAGCCTGACGTTGCCGTTGTGGAACTGTATTGTAAAAGCCTGACGTTGCCGTTGTGGAACTGTATTGTAAAAGCCTGACGTTGCCGTTGTGGAACTGTATTGTAAAAGCCTGACGTTGCCGTTGTGGAACTGTATTGTAAAAGCCTGACGTTGCCGTTGTGGAACTGTATTGTAAAAGCCTGACGTTGCCGTTGTGGAACTGTATTGTAAAAGCCTGACGTTGCCGTTGTGGAACTGTATTGTAAAAGCCTGACGTTGCCGTTGTGGAACTGTATTGTAAAAGCCTGACGTTGCCGTTGTGGAACTGTATTGTAAAAGCCTGACGTTGCCGTTGTGGAACTGTATTGTAAAAGCCTGACGTTGCCGTTGTGGAACTGTATTGTAAAAGCCTGACGTTGCCGTTGTGGAACTGTATTGTAAAAGCCTGACGTTGCCGTTGTGGAACTGTATTGTAAAAGCCTGACGTTGCCGTTGTGGAACTGTATTGTAAAAGCCTGACGTTGCCGTTGTGGAACTGTATTGTAAAAGCCTGACGTTGCCGTTGTGGAACTGTATTGTAAAAGCCTGACGTTGCCGTTGTGGAACTGTATTGTAAAAGCCTGACGTTGCCGTTGTGGAACTGTATTGTAAAAGCCTGACGTTGCCGTTGTGGAACTGTATTGTAAAAGCCTGACGTTGCCGTTGTGGAACTGTATTGTAAAAGCCTGACGTTGCCGTTGTGGAACTGTATTGTAAAAGCCTGACGTTGCCGTTGTGGAACTGTATTGTAAAAGCCTGACGTTGCCGTTGTGGAACTGTATTGTAAAAGCCTGACGTTGCCGTTGTGGAACTGTATTGTAAAAGCCTGACGTTGCCATGGTAAAACCGTGAAGTTGCCACTGGCAAACTGTGAAGTTGCTGTTGTAATACTGTACTGTCAAACTTTGATATTGCCATGGGCAAACTGTGAAGTTGCAATTGTGAAACAGCATTGTAAAATTTGAAGTTGCTATTTCTAAACTTTGAACTCACTGTTGTGGAACTATATTGTAAAACTTTGAAGTCGCTGTTGTGGAACTGTATTGTAAAACTCTGAAGTTGCCACGGTAAATCTCTGAAGTTGCTGTTGTCAAACTGTATTGTAAAACTTTGAAGTTGCTATTTCCAAACTTTGAAGTCGCTGTTGTCAATCTGTATTGTAAAACTTCGAAGTTGCTGTTGTGGAACTCTATTGTAAAACTTTGAAGTTGCCATTCACAAAATGTTGAAGTTGCCACTGTAAAACTTAAGTTGCCACGGTAAAACTGTAGTATGAAACGTTGAAGTTGCCATCGTAAAACTGTAGTATCAAACGTTGAATTTGCCACTGTAAAACCGTGAAGTTTCCACTGTGCAACTTTGAAGTTGCTGCTGTAATACTGTACCGTCAAACTTTGATGTTGCCATGGGCAAACTGTGAAGTTTCAATTGTGAAACTGTATTGTAAAACTTTGAAGTTGCTATTTGCAAACTTTGAACTCGCTGTTGTGAATCTGTATTGTAAAACTTTGAAGTTGCTATTTCCAAACTTTGAACTCACTGTTGTCAAACTGTATTGTAAAACTTTGAAGTTGCTGTTGTGGAACTCTATTGTAAAACGTTGAGGTGGCCACTCACAAATGTTGAAGTGGCCACGGTAAAGCTATAGTATCAAACGTTGAAGTGGCCACTCACAAACTTTGAAGTGGCCACGGTAAAGCTATAGTATCAAACGTTGAAGTGGCCACTCACAAACTTTGAAGTGGCCACGGTAAAGCTATAGTATCAAACGTTGAAGTGGCCACTCACAAACGTTGAAGTGGCCACATTAAAACTGTATTATCAAATGTTGAAGTTGCCACTGTAAAACGTTGACGTTGCCTCTGTAAAGCTGTATTATCAAACTTCGAAGTTGGTCTTGTAAAACTTTGAAGTTGCCACTGTAAACAATTTGCAGTTGCTGTTGTAGTACTGCACTATTAAACTTTGATGTTGCCATTCTAAAACTTTGAAGTTGCTGTTCTCAAAATATACTGTAAAACTTTGAAGTTGCTGTTGTAAATCTTGGCATTACTATTGTGAAACTGTATTGTGAAACTTTGAAGTTGCTGTTGTTAACCAGTATTGTGAAACTTTGAACTTGCCATTGGCAAACTTTGAAGTTGCTGTTGTCCAACTGTGTTGTAAAACTTCAAAGTTCCTGTTTTAGAAGTGTGTTGTAAAACTTTGAAGTTGCTGTTGTAGAACTGTATTGTAAAACTTTGAAGTTGCTATTTGCAAACTCGGAAGTTGCTGTTGTCAAACTGTGTTGTAAAACTGTGAAGTTGCAATTGTGAACCTGTATTGGAAGACTTTGATGTTGCCATTGGCAAACTTTGAAGTTGCAGTCGTGAACCTGTATTGGAAGACTTTGAAGTTGCTATTTCCAAACTTTGAACTTACTGTTGTGCAACTCTATTGTAAAACGCTGACGTTGCTGTTGTGCAACTCTATTGTAAAACCTTGACGTTGCTGTTGTGCAACTCTATTGTAAAACCTTGACGTTGCACTGTAAAACCTTGACGTTGCTGTTGTGCAACTCTATTGTAAGACCTTGACGTTGCACTGTAAAACATGGAAGTTGCTGTTGTGCAACTCTATTGTAAAACATTGACGTTGCACTGTAAAACCTTGACGTTGCTGTTGTGCAACTCTATTGTAAAACCTTGACGTTGCACTGTAAAATATCGAAGTTGCTGTTGTGCAACTCTATTGTAAAACCTTGACGTTGCACTGTAAAACCTTGACGTTGCTGTTGTGCAACTCTATTGTAAAACCTTGACGTTGCACTGTAAAACCTTGACGTTGCTGTTGTGCAACTCTATTGTAAAACCTTGACGTTGCACTGTAAAACATCGAAGTTGCTGTTGTGCAACTCTATTGTAAAACCTTGACGTTGCTGTTGTGCAACTCTGTTGTAAAACGTTGAAGTTGCTGTTGTGCAACTCTATTGTAAAACCTTGACGTTGCTGTTGTGCAACTCTGTTGTAAAACGTTGAAGTTGCTGTTGTGCAACTCTATTGTAAAACCTTGACGTTGCTGTTGTGCAACTCTGTTGTAAAACGTTGAAGTTGCTGTTGTGCAACTCTATTGTAAAACCTTGACGTTGCTGTTGTGCAACTCTGTTGTAAAACGTTGAAGTTGGTGTTGTGCAACTCTATTGTAAAACCTTGACGTTGCTGTTGTGCAACTCTGTTGTAAAACCTTGACGTTGCTGTTGTGCAACTCTGTTGTAAAACGTTGAAGTTGCTGTTGTGCAACTCTGTTGTAAAACGTTGACGTTGCACTGTAAAACATCGAAGTTGCTGTTGTCAAACTGTATTGTAAAACCTTGAAGTTGCCACGGTAAAACTGTAGTATCAAACGCTGAAGTTGCCACTGTAGAACGCTGAAGTTGCCGTTGTAAGTCTGTACTGTCAACCCTTGATGTTGCCATTGGCAAACTGTGAAGTTGTAATTGTGAACCTGTATTGGAAGACTTTGAAGTTACCATTGGCAAACTTTGAGGTTGCTGTTGTCAAACTGTATTGTAAAACTTTGAAGCTGCTATTTCCAAACTTCAGACTCGCTGTTGTCAAACTCTATTGTAAAACAGTGACGTTGCTGTTGTGCAACTCTATTGTAAAACTTTGACGTTGCCACGGTAATACTGTAGTATCAAACACTGAAGTTGCCACGGTAAAACTGTAGTATCAAACACTGAAGTTGCCACTGTAGAATACTGAAGTTGCCGTTGTAATACTGTACTGTCAAACTTTGATGTTGCCATTGGCAAACTGTGAAGCTGCACTTGTGAACCTGTATTGGAAGACTTTGAAGTTACCATTGGCAAACTTTGAAGTTGCTGTTGTCAAACTGTATTGTAAAACTTTGAAGCTGCTATTTCCAAACTTTGAACTCGCTGTTGTCAAACTGTATCGTAAAACCCTGAAGTTGCTGTTGTGGAACTCTATTGTAAAACTTTTAAGTGGCCATTCAGAAACGTTGAAGTTGCCACTGTAAAACTTAAGTTGCCATGGTAAAACTGTAGTATAAAACGTTGAAGTTGCCACCGTAAAACTGTAGTATCAATTGTTGAAGTTGCCACTGTAAAACGCTGAAGTTGCCACTGTGCAACTGTGAAGTTGCTGTTGTGGAACTGTATTGTAAAGCCTTGATTTTGCCACGGTAAAACCTTGAAGTTGTTGTTGTGGAACTCTATGGTAAAACGTTGAAGTTGCCACTGTAAAACTTTGAAGTTGCTGTTGTAATACTGTACCGTGAAACTTTGATGTTGCCATTGGCAAGCTGTGAAGTTGCAATTGTGAACCTGTATTGTAAGACTTTGAAGTTGCTATTGGCAAACTTTGAGGTTGCTGTTGTGAAACTGTATTGTAAAAGTTTGAAGTTGCTATTTCCAAACTTTGAACTCTCTGTTATCAAACTGTATTGTAAAACTTTGAAGTTGCTGTTGTGAAACTGTATTGTAAAACTTTGAAGTTGCTATTTCCAAACTTTGAACTCTCTGTTGTCAAACTGTATTATAAAACTTTGAAGTTGCTGTTGTGGAATGCTATTGTAAAACTTTGAAGTTGCCACGGTAAAACTTTGAAGTTGCCACTGTAAAATTGTAGTATCAAACGCTCAAGTTGCCACTGTAAAACGCTGAAGTTGCCACTGTAAAACGCTCAAGTTGCCACTGTAAAACGCTCAAGTTGCCACTGTAAAACGCTGAAGTTGCTGTTGTGGAACTGTATTGTAAAACGCTGAAGTTGCTGTTGTGGAACTGTATTGTAAAACGCTGACGTTGCTGTTGTGGAACTGTATTGTAAAACGCTGACGTTGCTGTTGTGGAACTGTATTGTAAAACGCTGACGTTGCTGTTGTGGAACTGTATTGTAAAACGCTGACGTTGCTGTTGTGGAACTGTATTGTAAAACGCTGAAGTTGCTGTTGTGGAACTGTATTGTAAAACGCTGACGTTGCTGTTGTGGAACTGTATTGTAAAACGCTGACGTTGCTGTTGTGGAACTGTATTGTAAAACGCTGACGTTGCTGTTGTGGAACTGTATTGTAAAACGCTGACGTTGCTGTTGTGGAACTGTATTGTAAAACGCTGACGTTGCTGTTGTGGAACTGTATTGTAAAACGCTGACGTTGCTGTTGTGGAACTGTATTGTAAAACGCTGACGTTGCTGTTGTGGAACTGTATTGTAAAACGCTGACGTTGCTGTTGTGGAACTGTATTGTAAAACGCTGACGTTGCTGTTGTGGAACTGTATTGTAAAACGCTGACGTTGCTGTTGTGGAACTGTATTGTAAAACGCTGACGTTGCTGTTGTGGAACTGTATTGTAAAACGCTGACGTTGCTGTTGTGGAACTGTATTGTAAAACGCTGACGTTGCTGTTGTGGAACTGTATTGTAAAACGCTGACGTTGCTGTTGTGGAACTGTATTGTAAAACGCTGACGTTGCTGTTGTGGAACTGTATTGTAAAACGCTGACGTTGCTGTTGTGGAACTGTATTGTAAAACGCTGACGTTGCTGTTGTGGAACTGTATTGTAAAACGCTGACGTTGCTGTTGTGGAACTGTATTGTAAAACGCTGACGTTGCTGTTGTGGAACTGTATTGTAAAACGCTGACGTTGCTGTTGTGGAACTGTATTGTAAAACGCTGACGTTGCTGTTGTGGAACTGTATTGTAAAACGCTGACGTTGCTGTTGTGGAACTGTATTGTAAAACGCTGACGTTGCTGTTGTGGAACTGTATTGTAAAACGCTGACGTTGCTGTTGTGGAACTGTATTGTAAAACGCTGACGTTGCTGTTGTGGAACTGTATTGTAAAACGCTGACGTTGCTGTTGTGGAACTGTATTGTAAAACGCTGACGTTGCTGTTGTGGAACTGTATTGTAAAACGCTGACGTTGCTGTTGTGGAACTGTATTGTAAAACGCTGACGTTGCTGTTGTGGAACTGTATTGTAAAACGCTGACGTTGCTGTTGTGGAACTGTATTGTAAAACGCTGACGTTGCTGTTGTGGAACTGTATTGTAAAACGCTGACGTTGCTGTTGTGGAACTGTATTGTAAAACGCTGACGTTGCTGTTGTGGAACTGTATTGTAAAACGCTGACGTTGCTGTTGTGGAACTGTATTGTAAAACGCTGACGTTGCTGTTGTGGAACTGTATTGTAAAACGCTGACGTTGCTGTTGTGGAACTGTATTGTAAAACGCTGACGTTGCTGTTGTGGAACTGTATTGTAAAACGCTGACGTTGCTGTTGTGGAACTGTATTGTAAAACGCTGACGTTGCTGTTGTGGAACTGTATTGTAAAACGCTGACGTTGCTGTTGTGGAACTGTATTGTAAAACGCTGACGTTGCTGTTGTGGAACTGTATTGTAAAACGCTGACGTTGCTGTTGTGGAACTGTATTGTAAAAGCCTGACGTTGCTGTTGTGGAACTGTATTGTAAAACGCTGACGTTGCTGTTGTGGAACTGTATTGTAAAACGCTGACGTTGCTGTTGTGGAACTGTATTGTAAAACGCTGACGTTGCTGTTGTGGAACTGTATTGTAAAACGCTGACGTTGCTGTTGTGGAACTGTATTGTAAAACGCTGACGTTGCTGTTGTGGAACTGTATTGTAAAAGCCTGACGTTGCTGTTGTGGAACTGTATTGTAAAAGCCTGACGTTGCTGTTGTGGAACTGTATTGTAAAAGCCTGACGTTGCTGTTGTGGAACTGTATTGTAAAAGCCTGACGTTGCTGTTGTGGAACTGTATTGTAAAAGCCTGACGTTGCTGTTGTGGAACTGTATTGTAAAAGCCTGACGTTGCTGTTGTGGAACTGTATTGTAAAAGCCTGACGTTGCTGTTGTGGAACTGTATTGTAAAAGCCTGACGTTGCTGTTGTGGAACTGTATTGTAAAAGCCTGACGTTGCTGTTGTGGAACTGTATTGTAAAAGCCTGACGTTGCTGTTGTGGAACTGTATTGTAAAAGCCTGACGTTGCTGTTGTGGAACTGTATTGTAAAAGCCTGACGTTGCTGTTGTGGAACTGTATTGTAAAAGCCTGACGTTGCTGTTGTGGAACTGTATTGTAAAAGCCTGACGTTGCTGTTGTGGAACTGTATTGTAAAAGCCTGACGTTGCTGTTGTGGAACTGTATTGTAAAAGCCTGACGTTGCTGTTGTGGAACTGTATTGTAAAAGCCTGACGTTGCTGTTGTGGAACTGTATTGTAAAAGCCTGACGTTGCTGTTGTGGAACTGTATTGTAAAAGCCTGACGTTGCTGTTGTGGAACTGTATTGTAAAAGCCTGACGTTGCTGTTGTGGAACTGTATTGTAAAAGCCTGACGTTGCTGTTGTGGAACTGTATTGTAAAAGCCTGACGTTGCTGTTGTGGAACTGTATTGTAAAAGCCTGACGTTGCTGTTGTGGAACTGTATTGTAAAACGCTGACGTTGCTGTTGTGGAACTGTATTGTAAAACGCTGACGTTGCTGTTGTGGAACTGTATTGTAAAACGCTGACGTTGCTGTTGTGGAACTGTATTGTAAAACGCTGACGTTGCTGTTGTGGAACTGTATTGTAAAACGCTGACGTTGCTGTTGTGGAACTGTATTGTAAAACGCTGACGTTGCTGTTGTGGAACTGTATTGTAAAACGCTGACGTTGCTGTTGTGGAACTGTATTGTAAAACGCTGACGTTGCTGTTGTGGAACTGTATTGTAAAACGCTGACGTTGCTGTTGTGGAACTGTATTGTAAAACGCTGACGTTGCTGTTGTGGAACTGTATTGTAAAACGCTGACGTTGCTGTTGTGGAACTGTATTGTAAAACGCTGACGTTGCTGTTGTGGAACTGTATTGTAAAACGCTGACGTTGCTGTTGTGGAACTGTATTGTAAAACGCTGACGTTGCTGTTGTGGAACTGTATTGTAAAACGCTGACGTTGCTGTTGTGGAACTGTATTGTAAAACGCTGACGTTGCTGTTGTGGAACTGTATTGTAAAACGCTGACGTTGCTGTTGTGGAACTGTATTGTAAAACGCTGACGTTGCTGTTGTGGAACTGTATTGTAAAACGCTGACGTTGCTGTTGTGGAACTGTATTGTAAAACGCTGACGTTGCTGTTGTGGAACTGTATTGTAAAACGCTGACGTTGCTGTTGTGGAACTGTATTGTAAAACGCTGACGTTGCTGTTGTGGAACTGTATTGTAAAACGCTGACGTTGCTGTTGTGGAACTGTATTGTAAAACGCTGACGTTGCTGTTGTGGAACTGTATTGTAAAACGCTGACGTTGCTGTTGTGGAACTGTATTGTAAAACGCTGACGTTGCTGTTGTGGAACTGTATTGTAAAACGCTGACGTTGCTGTTGTGGAACTGTATTGTAAAACGCTGACGTTGCTGTTGTGGAACTGTATTGTAAAACGCTGACGTTGCTGTTGTGGAACTGTATTGTAAAACGCTGACGTTGCTGTTGTGGAACTGTATTGTAAAACGCTGACGTTGCTGTTGTGGAACTGTATTGTAAAACGCTGACGTTGCTGTTGTGGAACTGTATTGTAAAACGCTGACGTTGCTGTTGTGGAACTGTATTGTAAAACGCTGACGTTGCTGTTGTGGAACTGTATTGTAAAACGCTGACGTTGCTGTTGTGGAACTGTATTGTAAAACGCTGACGTTGCTGTTGTGGAACTGTATTGTAAAACGCTGACGTTGCTGTTGTGGAACTGTATTGTAAAACGCTGACGTTGCTGTTGTGGAACTGTATTGTAAAACGCTGACGTTGCTGTTGTGGAACTGTATTGTAAAACGCTGACGTTGCTGTTGTGGAACTGTATTGTAAAAGCCTGACGTTGCTGTTGTGGAACTGTATTGTAAAAGCCTGACGTTGCTGTTGTGGAACTGTATTGTAAAAGCCTGACGTTGCCGTTGTGGAACTGTATTGTAAAAGCCTGACGTTGCCGTTGTGGAACTGTATTGTAAAAGCCTGACGTTGCCGTTGTGGAACTGTATTGTAAAAGCCTGACGTTGCCGTTGTGGAACTGTATTGTAAAAGCCTGACGTTGCCGTTGTGGAACTGTATTGTAAAAGCCTGACGTTGCCGTTGTGGAACTGTATTGTAAAAGCCTGACGTTGCCGTTGTGGAACTGTATTGTAAAAGCCTGACGTTGCCGTTGTGGAACTGTATTGTAAAAGCCTGACGTTGCCGTTGTGGAACTGTATTGTAAAAGCCTGACGTTGCCGTTGTGGAACTGTATTGTAAAAGCCTGACGTTGCCGTTGTGGAACTGTATTGTAAAAGCCTGACGTTGCCGTTGTGGAACTGTATTGTAAAAGCCTGACGTTGCCGTTGTGGAACTGTATTGTAAAAGCCTGACGTTGCCGTTGTGGAACTGTATTGTAAAAGCCTGACGTCGCCGTTGTGGAACTGTATTGTAAAAGCCTGACGTCGCCGTTGTGGAACTGTATTGTAAAAGCCTGACGTCGCCGTTGTGGAACTGTATTGTAAAAGCCTGACGTCGCCGTTGTGGAACTGTATTGTAAAAGCCTGACGTCGCCGTTGTGGAACTGTATTGTAAAAGCCTGACGTCGCCGTTGTGGAACTGTATTGTAAAAGCCTGACGTCGCCGTTGTGGAACTGTATTGTAAAAGCCTGACGTCGCCGTTGTGGAACTGTATTGTAAAAGCCTGACGTCGCCGTTGTGGAACTGTATTGTAAAAGCCTGACGTCGCCGTTGTGGAACTGTATTGTAAAAGCCTGACGTCGCCGTTGTGGAACTGTATTGTAAAAGCCTGACGTCGCCGTTGTGGAACTGTATTGTAAAAGCCTGACGTCGCCGTTGTGGAACTGTATTGTAAAAGCCTGACGTCGCCGTTGTGGAACTGTATTGTAAAAGCCTGACGTCGCCGTTGTGGAACTGTATTGTAAAAGCCTGACGTCGCCGTTGTGGAACTGTATTGTAAAAGCCTGACGTCGCCGTTGTGGAACTGTATTGTAAAAGCCTGACGTCGCCGTTGTGGAACTGTATTGTAAAAGCCTGACGTCGCCGTTGTGGAACTGTATTGTAAAAGCCTGACGTCGCCGTTGTGGAACTGTATTGTAAAAGCCTGACGTCGCCGTTGTGGAACTGTATTGTAAAAGCCTGACGTCGCCGTTGTGGAACTGTATTGTAAAAGCCTGACGTCGCCGTTGTGGAACTGTATTGTAAAAGCCTGACGTCGCCGTTGTGGAACTGTATTGTAAAAGCCTGACGTCGCCGTTGTGGAACTGTATTGTAAAAGCCTGACGTCGCCGTTGTGGAACTGTATTGTAAAAGCCTGACGTCGCCGTTGTGGAACTGTATTGTAAAAGCCTGACGTCGCCGTTGTGGAACTGTATTGTAAAAGCCTGACGTCGCCGTTGTGGAACTGTATTGTAAAAGCCTGACGTCGCCGTTGTGGAACTGTATTGTAAAAGCCTGACGTCGCCGTTGTGGAACTGTATTGTAAAAGCCTGACGTCGCCGTTGTGGAACTGTATTGTAAAAGCCTGACGTCGCCGTTGTGGAACTGTATTGTAAAAGCCTGACGTCGCCGTTGTGGAACTGTATTGTAAAAGCCTGACGTCGCCGTTGTGGAACTGTATTGTAAAAGCCTGACGTCGCCGTTGTGGAACTGTATTGTAAAAGCCTGACGTCGCCGTTGTGGAACTGTATTGTAAAAGCCTGACGTCGCCGTTGTGGAACTGTATTGTAAAAGCCTGACGTCGCCGTTGTGGAACTGTATTGTAAAAGCCTGACGTCGCCGTTGTGGAACTGTATTGTAAAAGCCTGACGTCGCCGTTGTGGAACTGTATTGTAAAAGCCTGACGTCGCCGTTGTGGAACTGTATTGTAAAAGCCTGACGTCGCCGTTGTGGAACTGTATTGTAAAAGCCTGACGTCGCCGTTGTGGAACTGTATTGTAAAAGCCTGACGTCGCCGTTGTGGAACTGTATTGTAAAAGCCTGACGTCGCCGTTGTGGAACTGTATTGTAAAAGCCTGACGTCGCCGTTGTGGAACTGTATTGTAAAAGCCTGACGTCGCCGTTGTGGAACTGTATTGTAAAAGCCTGACGTCGCCGTTGTGGAACTGTATTGTAAAAGCCTGACGTCGCCGTTGTGGAACTGTATTGTAAAAGCCTGACGTCGCCGTTGTGGAACTGTATTGTAAAAGCCTGACGTCGCCGTTGTGGAACTGTATTGTAAAAGCCTGACGTCGCCGTTGTGGAACTGTATTGTAAAAGCCTGACGTCGCCGTTGTGGAACTGTATTGTAAAAGCCTGACGTCGCCGTTGTGGAACTGTATTGTAAAAGCCTGACGTCGCCGTTGTGGAACTGTATTGTAAAAGCCTGACGTCGCCGTTGTGGAACTGTATTGTAAAAGCCTGACGTCGCCGTTGTGGAACTGTATTGTAAAAGCCTGACGTCGCCGTTGTGGAACTGTATTGTAAAAGCCTGACGTCGCCGTTGTGGAACTGTATTGTAAAAGCCTGACGTCGCCGTTGTGGAACTGTATTGTAAAAGCCTGACGTCGCCGTTGTGGAACTGTATTGTAAAAGCCTGACGTCGCCGTTGTGGAACTGTATTGTAAAAGCCTGACGTCGCCGTTGTGGAACTGTATTGTAAAAGCCTGACGTCGCCGTTGTGGAACTGTATTGTAAAAGCCTGACGTCGCCGTTGTGGAACTGTATTGTAAAAGCCTGACGTCGCCGTTGTGGAACTGTATTGTAAAAGCCTGACGTCGCCGTTGTGGAACTGTATTGTAAAAGCCTGACGTCGCCGTTGTGGAACTGTATTGTAAAAGCCTGACGTCGCCGTTGTGGAACTGTATTGTAAAAGCCTGACGTCGCCGTTGTGGAACTGTATTGTAAAAGCCTGACGTCGCCGTTGTGGAACTGTATTGTAAAAGCCTGACGTCGCCGTTGTGGAACTGTATTGTAAAAGCCTGACGTCGCCGTTGTGGAACTGTATTGTAAAAGCCTGACGTCGCCGTTGTGGAACTGTATTGTAAAAGCCTGACGTCGCCGTTGTGGAACTGTATTGTAAAAGCCTGACGTCGCCGTTGTGGAACTGTATTGTAAAAGCCTGACGTCGCCGTTGTGGAACTGTATTGTAAAAGCCTGACGTCGCCGTTGTGGAACTGTATTGTAAAAGCCTGACGTCGCCGTTGTGGAACTGTATTGTAAAAGCCTGACGTCGCCGTTGTGGAACTGTATTGTAAAAGCCTGACGTCGCCGTTGTGGAACTGTATTGTAAAAGCCTGACGTCGCCGTTGTGGAACTGTATTGTAAAAGCCTGACGTCGCCGTTGTGGAACTGTATTGTAAAAGCCTGACGTCGCCGTTGTGGAACTGTATTGTAAAAGCCTGACGTCGCCGTTGTGGAACTGTATTGTAAAAGCCTGACGTCGCCGTTGTGGAACTGTATTGTAAAAGCCTGACGTCGCCGTTGTGGAACTGTATTGTAAAAGCCTGACGTCGCCGTTGTGGAACTGTATTGTAAAAGCCTGACGTCGCCGTTGTGGAACTGTATTGTAAAAGCCTGACGTCGCCGTTGTGGAACTGTATTGTAAAAGCCTGACGTCGCCGTTGTGGAACTGTATTGTAAAAGCCTGACGTCGCCGTTGTGGAACTGTATTGTAAAAGCCTGACGTCGCCGTTGTGGAACTGTATTGTAAAAGCCTGACGTCGCCGTTGTGGAACTGTATTGTAAAAGCCTGACGTCGCCGTTGTGGAACTGTATTGTAAAAGCCTGACGTCGCCGTTGTGGAACTGTATTGTAAAAGCCTGACGTCGCCGTTGTGGAACTGTATTGTAAAAGCCTGACGTCGCCGTTGTGGAACTGTATTGTAAAAGCCTGACGTCGCCGTTGTGGAACTGTATTGTAAAAGCCTGACGTCGCCGTTGTGGAACTGTATTGTAAAAGCCTGACGTCGCCGTTGTGGAACTGTATTGTAAAAGCCTGACGTCGCCGTTGTGGAACTGTATTGTAAAAGCCTGACGTCGCCGTTGTGGAACTGTATTGTAAAAGCCTGACGTCGCCGTTGTGGAACTGTATTGTAAAAGCCTGACGTCGCCGTTGTGGAACTGTATTGTAAAAGCCTGACGTCGCCGTTGTGGAACTGTATTGTAAAAGCCTGACGTCGCCGTTGTGGAACTGTATTGTAAAAGCCTGACGTCGCCGTTGTGGAACTGTATTGTAAAAGCCTGACGTCGCCGTTGTGGAACTGTATTGTAAAAGCCTGACGTCGCCGTTGTGGAACTGTATTGTAAAAGCCTGACGTCGCCGTTGTGGAACTGTATTGTAAAAGCCTGACGTCGCCGTTGTGGAACTGTATTGTAAAAGCCTGACGTCGCCGTTGTGGAACTGTATTGTAAAAGCCTGACGTCGCCGTTGTGGAACTGTATTGTAAAAGCCTGACGTCGCCGTTGTGGAACTGTATTGTAAAAGCCTGACGTCGCCGTTGTGGAACTGTATTGTAAAAGCCTGACGTCGCCGTTGTGGAACTGTATTGTAAAAGCCTGACGTCGCCGTTGTGGAACTGTATTGTAAAAGCCTGACGTCGCCGTTGTGGAACTGTATTGTAAAAGCCTGACGTCGCCGTTGTGGAACTGTATTGTAAAAGCCTGACGTCGCCGTTGTGGAACTGTATTGTAAAAGCCTGACGTCGCCGTTGTGGAACTGTATTGTAAAAGCCTGACGTCGCCGTTGTGGAACTGTATTGTAAAAGCCTGACGTCGCCGTTGTGGAACTGTATTGTAAAAGCCTGACGTCGCCGTTGTGGAACTGTATTGTAAAAGCCTGACGTCGCCGTTGTGGAACTGTATTGTAAAAGCCTGACGTCGCCGTTGTGGAACTGTATTGTAAAAGCCTGACGTCGCCGTTGTGGAACTGTATTGTAAAAGCCTGACGTCGCCGTTGTGGAACTGTATTGTAAAAGCCTGACGTCGCCGTTGTGGAACTGTATTGTAAAAGCCTGACGTCGCCGTTGTGGAACTGTATTGTAAAAGCCTGACGTCGCCGTTGTGGAACTGTATTGTAAAAGCCTGACGTCGCCGTTGTGGAACTGTATTGTAAAAGCCTGACGTCGCCGTTGTGGAACTGTATTGTAAAAGCCTGACGTCGCCGTTGTGGAACTGTATTGTAAAAGCCTGACGTCGCCGTTGTGGAACTGTATTGTAAAAGCCTGACGTCGCCGTTGTGGAACTGTATTGTAAAAGCCTGACGTCGCCGTTGTGGAACTGTATTGTAAAAGCCTGACGTCGCCGTTGTGGAACTGTATTGTAAAAGCCTGACGTCGCCGTTGTGGAACTGTATTGTAAAAGCCTGACGTCGCCGTTGTGGAACTGTATTGTAAAAGCCTGACGTCGCCGTTGTGGAACTGTATTGTAAAAGCCTGACGTCGCCGTTGTGGAACTGTATTGTAAAAGCCTGACGTCGCCGTTGTGGAACTGTATTGTAAAAGCCTGACGTCGCCGTTGTGGAACTGTATTGTAAAAGCCTGACGTCGCCGTTGTGGAACTGTATTGTAAAAGCCTGACGTCGCCGTTGTGGAACTGTATTGTAAAAGCCTGACGTCGCCGTTGTGGAACTGTATTGTAAAAGCCTGACGTCGCCGTTGTGGAACTGTATTGTAAAAGCCTGACGTCGCCGTTGTGGAACTGTATTGTAAAAGCCTGACGTCGCCGTTGTGGAACTGTATTGTAAAAGCCTGACGTCGCCGTTGTGGAACTGTATTGTAAAAGCCTGACGTCGCCGTTGTGGAACTGTATTGTAAAAGCCTGACGTCGCCGTTGTGGAACTGTATTGTAAAAGCCTGACGTCGCCGTTGTGGAACTGTATTGTAAAAGCCTGACGTCGCCGTTGTGGAACTGTATTGTAAAAGCCTGACGTCGCCGTTGTGGAACTGTATTGTAAAAGCCTGACGTCGCCGTTGTGGAACTGTATTGTAAAAGCCTGACGTCGCCGTTGTGGAACTGTATTGTAAAAGCCTGACGTCGCCGTTGTGGAACTGTATTGTAAAAGCCTGACGTCGCCGTTGTGGAACTGTATTGTAAAAGCCTGACGTCGCCGTTGTGGAACTGTATTGTAAAAGCCTGACGTCGCCGTTGTGGAACTGTATTGTAAAAGCCTGACGTCGCCGTTGTGGAACTGTATTGTAAAAGCCTGACGTCGCCGTTGTGGAACTGTATTGTAAAAGCCTGACGTCGCCGTTGTGGAACTGTATTGTAAAAGCCTGACGTCGCCGTTGTGGAACTGTATTGTAAAAGCCTGACGTCGCCGTTGTGGAACTGTATTGTAAAAGCCTGACGTCGCCGTTGTGGAACTGTATTGTAAAAGCCTGACGTCGCCGTTGTGGAACTGTATTGTAAAAGCCTGACGTCGCCGTTGTGGAACTGTATTGTAAAAGCCTGACGTTGCCGTTGTGGAACTGTATTGTAAAAGCCTGACGTTGCCGTTGTGGAACTGTATTGTAAAAGCCTGACGTTGCCATGGTAAAACCGTGAAGTTGCCACTGGCAAACTGTGAAGTTGCTGTTGTAATACTGTACTGTCAAACTTTGATATTGCCATGGGCAAACTTTGAAGTTGCAATTGTGAAACAGCATTGTAAAATTTGAAGTTGCTATTTCTAAACTTTGAACTCACTGTTGTGGTAATATATTGTAAAACTTTGAAGTTGCTGTTGTGGAACTGTATTGTAAAACCCTGAAGTTTCCACGGTAAATCTCTGAAGTTGCTGTTGTCAAACTGTATTGTAAAACTTTGAAGTTGCTATTTCCAAACTTTGAAGTCGCTGTTGTCAATCTGTATTGTAAAACTTCGAAGTTGCTGTTGTGGAACTCTATTGTAAAACTTTGAAGTTGCCATTCACAAAATGTTGAAGTTGCCACTGTAAAACTTAAGTTGCCACGGTAAAACTGTAGTATGAAACGTTGAAGTTGCCACCGTAAATTGTTGAAGTTGCCATCGTAAAACTGTAGTATCAAACGTTGAATTTGCCACTGTAAAACCGTGAAGTTTCCACTGTGCAACTTTGAAGTTGCTGCTGTAATACTGTACCGTCAAACTTTGATGTTGCCATGGGCAAACTGTGAAGTTTCAATTGTGAAACTGTATTGTAAAACTTTGAAGTTGCTATTTGCAAACTTTGAACTCGCTGTTGTGAATCTGTATTGTAAAACTTTGAAGTTGCTATTTCCAAACTTTGAACTCACTGTTGTCAAACTGTATTGTAAAACTTTGAAGTTGCTGTTGTGGAACTCTATTGTAAAATGTTGAGGTGGCCACTCACAAATGTTGAAGTGGCCACGGTAAAGCTATAGTATCAAACGTTGAAGTGGCCACTCACAAACTTTGAAGTGGCCACGGTAAAGCTATAGTATCAAACGTTGAAGTGGCCACTCACAAACGTTGAAGTGGCCACATTAAAACTGTATTATCAAATGTTGAAGTTGCCACTGTAAAACGTTGACGTTGCCTCTGTAAAGCTGTATTATCAAACTTCGAAGTTGGTCTTGTAAAACTTTGAAGTTGCCACTGTAAACAATTTGCAGTTGCTGTTGTAGTACTGCACTATTAAACTTTGATGTTGCCATTCTAAAACTTTGAAGTTGCTGTTCTCAAAATATACTGTAAAACTTTGAAGTTGCTGTTGTAAATCTTGGCATTACTATTGTGAAACTGTATTGTGAAACTTTGAAGTTGCTGTTGTTAACCAGTATTGTGAAACTTTGAACTTGCCATTGGCAAACTTTGAAGTTGCTGTTGTCCAACTGTGTTGTAAAACTTCAAAGTTCCTGTTTTAGAAGTGTGTTGTAAAACTTTGAAGTTGCTGTTGTAGAACTGTATTGTAAAACTTTGAAGTTGCTATTTGCAAGCTCGGAAGTTGCTGTTGTCAAACTGTGTTGTAAAACTGTGAAGTTGCAATTGTGAACCTGTATTGGAAGACTTTGATGTTGCCATTGGCAAACTTTGAAGTTGCAGTCGTGAACCTGTATTGGAAGACTTTGAAGTTGCTATTTCCAAACTTTGAACTTACTGTTGTGCAACTCTATTGTAAAACCTTGACGTTGCTGTTGTGCAACTCTATTGTAAAACCTTGACGTTGCTGTTGTGCAACTCTATTGTAAAACCTTGACGTTGCACTGTAAAACCTTGACGTTGCTGTTGTGCAACTCTATTGTAAGACCTTGACGTTGCACTGTAAAACATGGAAGTTGCTGTTGTGCAACTCTATTGTAAAACATTGACGTTGCACTGTAAAACCTTGACGTTGCTGTTGTGCAACTCTATTGTAAAACCTTGACGTTGCACTGTAAAACATCGAAGTTGCTGTTGTGCAACTCTATTGTAAAACCTTGACGTTGCACTGTAAAACATCGAAGTTGCTGTTGTGCAACTCTATTGTAAAACCTTGACGTTGCACTGTAAAACGTTGAAGTTGCTGTTGTGCAACTCTATTGTAAAACCTTGACGTTGCTGTTGTGCAACTCTGTTGTAAAACGTTGAAGTTGCTGTTGTGCAACTCTATTGTAAAACCTTGACGTTGCTGTTGTGCAACTCTGTTGTAAAACGTTGAAGTTGCTGTTGTGCAACTCTATTGTAAAACCTTGACGTTGCTGTTGTGCAACTCTGTTGTAAAACGTTGAAGTTGCTGTTGTGCAACTCTGTTGTAAAACTTTGAAGTTGCTGTTGTGCAACTCTGTTGTAAAACTTTGAAGTTGCTGTTGTGCAACTCTGTTGTAAAACCTTGACGTTGCTGTTGTGCAACTCTGTTGTAAAACGTTGACGTTGCTGTTGTGCAACTCTGTTGTAAAACGTTGAAGTTGCTGTTGTGCAACTCTGTTGTAAAACGTTGACGTTGCACTGTAAAACATCGAAGTTGCTGTTGTCAAACTGTATTGTAAAACCTTGAAGTTGCCACGGTAAAACTGTAGTATCAAACGCTGAAGTTGCCACTGTAGAACGCTGAAGTTGCCGTTGTAAGTCTGTACTGTCAACCCTTGATGTTGCCATTGGCAAACTGTGAAGTTGTAATTGTGAACCTGTATTGGAAGACTTTGAAGTTACCATTGGCAAACTTTGAGGTTGCTGTTGTCAAACTGTATTGTAAAACTTTGAAGCTGCTATTTCCAAACTTCAGACTCGCTGTTGTCAAACTCTATTGTAAAACAGTGACGTTGCTGTTGTGCAACTCTATTGTAAAACTTTGACGTTGCCACGGTAATACTGTAGTATCAAACACTGAAGTTGCCACGGTAAAACTGTAGTATCAAACACTGAAGTTGCCACTGTAGAACACTGAAGTTGCCGTTGTAATACTGTACTGTCAAACTTTGATGTTGCCATTGGCAAACTGTGAAGCTGCAATTGTGAACCTGTATTGGAAGACTTTGAAGTTACCATTGGCAAACTTTGAAGTTGCTGTTGTCAAACTGTATTGTAAAACTTTGAAGCTGCTATTTCCAAACTTTGAACTCGCTGTTGTCAAACTGTATCGTAAAACCCTGAAGTTGCTGTTGTGGAACTCTATTGTAAAACTTTTAAGTGGCCATTCAGAAACGTTGAAGTTGCCACTGTAAAACTTAAGTTGCCATGGTAAAACTGTAGTATAAAACGTTGAAGTTGCCACCGTAAAACTGTAGTATCAATTGTTGAAGTTGCCACTGTAAAACGCTGAAGTTGCCACTGTGCAACTGTGAAGTTGCTGTTGTGGAACTGTATTGTAAAGCCTTGATTTTGCCACGGTAAAACCTTGAAGTTGTTGTTGTGGAACTCTATGGTAAAACGTTGAAGTTGCCACTGTAAAACTTTGAAGTTGCTGTTGTAATACTGTACCGTGAAACTTTGATGTTGCCATTGGCAAGCTGTGAAGTTGCAATTGTGAACCTGTATTGTAAGACTTTGAAGTTGCTATTGGCAAACTTTGAGGTTGCTGTTGTGAAACTGTATTGTAAAAGTTTGAAGTTGCTATTTCCAAACTTTGAACTCTCTGTTATCAAACTGTATTGTAAAACTTTGAAGTTGCTGTTGTGAAACTGTATTGTAAAACTTTGAAGTTGCTATTTCCAAACTTTGAACTCTCTGTTGTCAAAATGTATTATAAAACTTTGAAGTTGCTGTTGTGGAATGCTATTGTAAAATTTTGAAGTTGCCACGGTAAAACTTTGAAGTTGCCACTGTAAAATTGTAGTATCAAACGCTCAAGTTGCCACTGTAAAACGCTGAAGTTGCCACTGTAAAACGCTGAAGTTGCCACTGTAAAACGCTGAAGTTGCTGTTGTGGAACTGTATTGTAAAACGCTGAAGTTGCTGTTGTGGAACTGTATTGTAAAACGCTGACGTTGCTGTTGTGGAACTGTATTGTAAAACGCTGACGTTGCTGTTGTGGAACTGTATTGTAAAACGCTGACGTTGCTGTTGTGGAACTGTATTGTAAAACGCTGACGTTGCTGTTGTGGAACTGTATTGTAAAACGCTGACGTTGCTGTTGTGGAACTGTATTGTAAAACGCTGACGTTGCTGTTGTGGAACTGTATTGTAAAACGCTGACGTTGCTGTTGTGGAACTGTATTGTAAAACGCTGACGTTGCTGTTGTGGAACTGTATTGTAAAACGCTGACGTTGCTGTTGTGGAACTGTATTGTAAAACGCTGACGTTGCTGTTGTGGAACTGTATTGTAAAACGCTGACGTTGCTGTTGTGGAACTGTATTGTAAAACGCTGACGTTGCTGTTGTGGAACTGTATTGTAAAACGCTGACGTTGCTGTTGTGGAACTGTATTGTAAAACGCTGACGTTGCTGTTGTGGAACTGTATTGTAAAACGCTGACGTTGCTGTTGTGGAACTGTATTGTAAAACGCTGACGTTGCTGTTGTGGAACTGTATTGTAAAACGCTGACGTTGCTGTTGTGGAACTGTATTGTAAAACGCTGACGTTGCTGTTGTGGAACTGTATTGTAAAACGCTGACGTTGCCGTTGTGGAACTGTATTGTAAAACGCTGACGTTGCCGTTGTGGAACTGTATTGTAAAACGCTGACGTTGCCGTTGTGGAACTGTATTGTAAAACGCTGAAGTTGCCGTTGTGGAACTGTATTGTAAAACGCTGACGTTGCCGTTGTGGAACTGTATTGTAAAACGCTGACGTTGCCGTTGTGGAACTGTATTGTAAAACGCTGACGTTGCCGTTGTGGAACTGTATTGTAAAAGCCTGACGTTGCTGTTGTGGAACTGTATTGTAAAACGCTGACGTTGCTGTTGTGGAACTGTATTGTAAAAGCCTGACGTTGCTGTTGTGGAACTGTATTGTAAAACGCTGACGTTGCTGTTGTGGAACTGTATTGTAAAAGCCTGACGTTGCTGTTGTGGAACTGTATTGTAAAAGCCTGACGTTGCTGTTGTGGAACTGTATTGTAAAACGCTGACGTTGCTGTTGTGGAACTGTATTGTAAAACGCTGACGTTGCTGTTGTGGAACTGTATTGTAAAACGCTGACGTTGCTGTTGTGGAACTGTATTGTAAAACGCTGACGTTGCTGTTGTGGAACTGTATTGTAAAACGCTGACGTTGCTGTTGTGGAACTGTATTGTAAAACGCTGACGTTGCTGTTGTGGAACTGTATTGTAAAAGCCTGACGTTGCCATGGTAAAACCGTGAAGTTGCCACTGGCAAACTGTGAAGTTGCTGTTGTAATACTGTACTGTCAAACTTTGATATTGCCATGGGCAAACTGTGAAGTTGCAATTGTGAAACAGCATTGTAAAATTTGAAGTTGCTATTTCTAAACTTTGAACTCACTGTTGTGGAACTATATTGTAAAACTTTGAAGTTGCTGTTGTGGAACTGTATTGTAAAACCCTGAAGTTGCCACGGTAAATCTCTGAAGTTGCTGTTGTCAAACTGTATTGTAAAACTTTGAAGTTGCTATTTCCAAACTTTGAAGTCGCTGTTGTCAATCTGTATTGTAAAACTTCGAAGTTGCTGTTGTGGAACTCTATTGTAAAACTTTGAAGTTGCCATTCACAAAATGTTGAAGTTGCCACTGTAAAACTTAAGTTGCCACGGTAAAACTGTAGTATGAAACGTTGAAGTTGCCACCGTAAATTGTTGAAGTTGCCATCGTAAAACTGTAGTATCAAACGTTGAATTTGCCACTGTAAAACCGTGAAGTTTCCACTGTGCAACTTTGAAGTTGCTGCTGTAATACTGTACCGTCAAACTTTGATGTTGCCATGGGCAAACTGTGAAGTTTCAATTGTGAAACTGTATTGTAAAACTTTGAAGTTGCTATTTGCAAACTTTGAACTCGCTGTTGTGAATCTGTATTGTAAAACTTTGAAGTTGCTATTTCCAAACTTTGAACTCACTGTTGTCAAACTGTATTGTAAAACTTTGAAGTTGCTGTTGTGGAACTCTATTGTAAAACGTTGAGGTGGCCACTCACAAACGTTGAAGTGGCCACGGTTAAGCTATAGTATCAAACGTTGAAGTGGCCACTCACAAACGTTGAAGTGGCCACATTAAAACTGTATTATCAAATGTTGAAGTTGCCACTGTAAAACGTTGACGTTGCCTCTGTAAAGCTGTATTATCAAACTTCGAAGTTGGTCTTGTAAAACTTTGAAGTTGCCACTGTAAACAATTTGCAGTTGCTGTTGTAGTACTGCACTATTAAACTTTGATGTTGCCATTCTAAAACTTTGAAGTTGCTGTTCTCAAAATGTACTGTAAAACTTTGAAGTTGCTGTTGTAAATCTTGGCATTACTATTGTGAAACTGTATTGTGAAACTTTGAAGTTGCTGTTTTTAACCAGTATTGTGAAACTTTGAACTTGCCATTGGCAAACTTTGAAGTTGCTGTTGTCCAACTGTGTTGTAAAACTTCAAAGTTCCTGTTTTAGAAGGGTGTTGTAAAACTTTGAAGTTGCTGTTGTAGAACTGTATTGTAAAACTTTGAAGTTGCTATTTGCAAACTCGGAAGTTGCTGTTGTCAAACTGTGTTGTAAAACTGTGAAGTTGCAATTGTGAACCTGTATTGGAAGACTTTGATGTTGCCATTGGCAAACTTTGAAGTTGCAGTCGTGAACCTGTATTGGAAGACTTTGAAGTTGCTATTTCCAAACTTTGAACTTACTGTTGTGCAACTCTGTTGTAAAACTTTGAAGTTGCTGTTGTGCAACTCTGTTGTAAAACCTTGACGTTGCTGTTGTGCAACTCTGTTGTAAAACGTTGAAGTTGCTGTTGTGCAACTCTGTTGTAAAACGTTGACGTTGCACTGTAAAACATCGAAGTTGCTGTTGTCAAACTGTATTGTAAAACCTTGAAGTTGCCACGGTAAAACTGTAGTATCAAACGCTGAAGTTGCCACTGTAGAACGCTGAAGTTGCCGTTGTAAGTCTGTACTGTCAACCCTTGATGTTGCCATTGGCAAACTGTGAAGTTGTAATTGTGAACCTGTATTGGAAGACTTTGAAGTTACCATTGGCAAACTTTGAGGTTGCTGTTGTCAAACTGTATTGTAAAACTTTGAAGCTGCTATTTCCAAACTTCAGACTCGCTGTTGTCAAACTCTATTGTAAAACAGTGACGTTGCTGTTGTGCAACTCTATTGTAAAACTTTGACGTTGCCACGGTAATACTGTAGTATCAAACACTGAAGTTGCCACGGTAAAACTGTAGTATCAAACACTGAAGTTGCCACTGTAGAACACTGAAGTTGCCGTTGTAATACTGTACTGTCAAACTTTGATGTTGCCATTGGCAAACTGTGAAGCTGCAATTGTGAACCTGTATTGGAAGACTTTGAAGTTACCATTGGCAAACTTTGAAGTTGCTGTTGTCAAACTGTATTGTAAAACTTTGAAGCTGCTATTTCCAAACTTTGAACTCGCTGTTGTCAAACTGTATCGTAAAACCCTGAAGTTGCTGTTGTGGAACTCTATTGTAAAACTTTTAAGTGGCCATTCAGAAACGTTGAAGTTGCCACTGTAAAACTTAAGTTGCCATGGTAAAACTGTAGTATAAAACGTTGAAGTTGCCACCGTAAAACTGTAGTATCAATTGTTGAAGTTGCCACTGTAAAACGCTGAAGTTGCCACTGTGCAACTGTGAAGTTGCTGTTGTGGAACTGTATTGTAAAGCCTTGATTTTGCCACGGTAAAACCTTGAAGTTGTTGTTGTGGAACTCTATGGTAAAACGTTGAAGTTGCCACTGTAAAACTTTGAAGTTGCTGTTGTAATACTGTACCGTGAAACTTTGATGTTGCCATTGGCAAGCTGTGAAGTTGCAATTGTGAACCTGTATTGTAAGACTTTGAAGTTGCTATTGGCAAACTTTGAGGTTGCTGTTGTGAAACTGTATTGTAAAAGTTTGAAGTTGCTATTTCCAAACTTTGAACTCTCTGTTATCAAACTGTATTGTAAAACTTTGAAGTTGCTGTTGTGAAACTGTATTGTAAAACTTTGAAGTTGCTATTTCCAAACTTTGAACTCTCTGTTGTCAAAATGTATTATAAAACTTTGAAGTTGCTGTTGTGGAATGCTATTGTAAAATTTTGAAGTTGCCACGGTAAAACTTTGAAGTTGCCACTGTAAAATTGTAGTATCAAACGCTCAAGTTGCCACTGTAAAACGCTGAAGTTGCCACTGTAAAACGCTGAAGTTGCCACTGTAAAACGCTGAAGTTGCTGTTGTGGAACTGTATTGTAAAACGCTGAAGTTGCTGTTGTGGAACTGTATTGTAAAACGCTGACGTTGCTGTTGTGGAACTGTATTGTAAAACGCTGACGTTGCTGTTGTGGAACTGTATTGTAAAACGCTGAAGTTGCTGTTGTGGAACTCTATTGTAAAACTTTGAAGTTGCCATTCACAAAATGTTGAAGTTGCCACTGTAAAACTTAAGTTGCCACGGTAAAACTGTAGTATGAAACGTTGAAGTTGCCACCGTAAATTGTTGAAGTTGCCATCGTAAAACTGTAGTATCAAACGTTGAATTTGCCACTGTAAAACCGTGAAGTTTCCACTGTGCAACTTTGAAGTTGCTGCTGTAATACTGTACCGTCAAACTTTGATGTTGCCATGGGCAAACTGTGAAGTTTCAATTGTGAAACTGTATTGTAAAACTTTGAAGTTGCTATTTGCAAACTTTGAACTCGCTGTTGTGAATCTGTATTGTAAAACTTTGAAGTTGCTATTTCCAAACTTTGAACTCACTGTTGTCAAACTGTATTGTAAAACTTTGAAGTTGCTGTTGTGGAACTCTATTGTAAAACGTTGAGGTGGCCACTCACAAATGTTGAAGTGGCCACGGTAAAGCTATAGTATCAAACGTTGAAGTGGCCACTCACAAACGTTGAAGTGGCCACATTAAAACTGTATTATCAAATGTTGAAGTTGCCACTGTAAAACGTTGACGTTGCCTCTGTAAAGCTGTATTATCAAACTTTGAAGTTGGTCTTGTAAAACTTTGAAGTTGCCACTGTAAACAATTTGCAGTTGCTGTTGTAGTACTGCACTATTAAACTTTGATGTTGCCATTCTAAAACTTTGAAGTTGCTGTTCTCAAAATGTACTGTAAAACTTTGAAGTTGCTGTTGTAAATCTTGGCATTACTATTGTGAAACTGTATTGTGAAACTTTGAAGTTGCTGTTTTTAACCAGTATTGTGAAACTTTGAACTTGCCATTGGCAAACTTTGAAGTTGCTGTTGTCCAACTGTGTTGTAAAACTTCAAAGTTCCTGTTTTAGAAGGGTGTTGTAAAACTTTGAAGTTGCTGTTGTAGAACTGTATTGTAAAACTTTGAAGTTGCTATTTGCAAACTCGGAAGTTGCTGTTGTCAAACTGTGTTGTAAAACTGTGAAGTTGCAATTGTGAACCTGTATTGGAAGACTTTGATGTTGCCATTGGCAAACTTTGAAGTTGCAGTCGTGAACCTGTATTGGAAGACTTTGAAGTTGCTATTTCCAAACTTTGAACTTACTGTTGTGCAACTCTATTGTAAAACGTTGAAGTTGCTGTTGTGCAACTCTATTGTAAAACGTTGAAGTTGCTGTTGTGCAACTCTATTGTAAAACCTTGACGTTGCTGTTGTGCAACTCTATTGTAAAACCTTGAGGTTGCACTGTAAAACATGGAAGTTGCTGTTGTGCAACTCTATTGTAAAACCTTGACGTTGCTGTTGTGCAACTCTATTGTAAAACCTTGACGTTGCACTGTAAAACATCGACGTTGCTGTTGTGCAACTCTATTGTAAAACCTTGACGTTGCACTGTAAAACATCGACGTTGCTGTTGTGCAACTCTATTGTAAAACCTTGACGTTGCACTGTAAAACATCGACGTTGCTGTTGTGCAACTCTATTGTAAAACCTTGACGTTGCACTGTAAAACATCGACGTTGCTGTTGTGCAACTCTATTGTAAAACCTTGACGTTGCACTGTAAAACATCGACGTTGCTGTTGTGCAACTCTATTGTAAAACCTTGACGTTGCACTGTAAAACATCGACGTTGCTGTTGTGCAACTCTATTGTAAAACCTTGACGTTGCACTGTAAAACATCGACGTTGCTGTTGTGCAACTCTATTGTAAAACCTTGACGTTGCACTGTAAAACATCGACGTTGCTGTTGTGCAACTCTATTGTAAAACCTTGACGTTGCACTGTAAAACATCGACGTTGCTGTTGTGCAACTCTATTGTAAAACCTTGACGTTGCACTGTAAAACATCGACGTTGCTGTTGTGCAACTCTATTGTAAAACCTTGACGTTGCACTGTAAAACATCGACGTTGCTGTTGTGCAACTCTATTGTAAAACCTTGACGTTGCACTGTAAAACGTTGAAGTTGCTGTTGTGCAACTCTATTGTAAAACCTTGACGTTGCACTGTAAAACGTTGAAGTTGCTGTTGTGCAACTCTGTTGTAAAACGTTGAAGTTGCTGTTGTGCAACTCTGTTGTAAAACGTTGACGTTGCACTGTAAAACATCGAAGTTGCTGTTGTCAAACTGTATTGTAAAACCTTGAAGTTGCCACGGTAAAACTGTAGTATCAAACGCTGAAGTTGCCACTGTAGAACGCTGAAGTTGCCGTTGTAAGTCTGTACTGTCAACCCTTGATGTTGCCATTGGCAAACTGTGAAGTTGTAATTGTGAACCTGTATTGGAAGACTTTGAAGTTACCATTGGCAAACTTTGAGGTTGCTGTTGTCAAACTGTATTGTAAAACTTTGAAGCTGCTATTTCCAAACTTCAGACTCGCTGTTGTCAAACTCTATTGTAAAACAGTGACGTTGCTGTTGTGCAACTCTATTGTAAAACTTTGACGTTGCCACGGTAATACTGTAGTATCAAACACTGAAGTTGCCACGGTAAAACTGTAGTATCAAACACTGAAGTTGCCACTGTAGAACACTGAAGTTGCCGTTGTAATACTGTACTGTCAAACTTTGATGTTGCCATTGGCAAACTGTGAAGCTGCAATTGTGAACCTGTATTGGAAGACTTTGAAGTTACCATTGGCAAACTTTGAAGTTGCTGTTGTCAAACTGTATTGTAAAACTTTGAAGCTGCTATTTCCAAACTTTGAACTCGCTGTTGTCAAACTGTATCGTAAAACCCTGAAGTTGCTGTTGTGGAACTCTATTGTAAAACTTTTAAGTGGCCATTCAGAAACGTTGAAGTTGCCACTGTAAAACTTAAGTTGCCATGGTAAAACTGTAGTATAAAACGTTGAAGTTGCCACCGTAAAACTGTAGTATCAATTGTTGAAGTTGCCACTGTAAAACGCTGAAGTTGCCACTGTGCAACTGTGAAGTTGCTGTTGTGGAACTGTATTGTAAAGCCTTGATTTTGCCACGGTAAAACCTTGAAGTTGTTGTTGTGGAACTCTATGGTAAAACGTTGAAGTTGCCACTGTAAAACTTTGAAGTTGCTGTTGTAATACTGTACCGTGAAACTTTGATGTTGCCATTGGCAAGCTGTGAAGTTGCAATTGTGAACCTGTATTGTAAGACTTTGAAGTTGCTATTGGCAAACTTTGAGGTTGCTGTTGTGAAACTGTATTGTAAAAGTTTGAAGTTGCTATTTCCAAACTTTGAACTCTCTGTTATCAAACTGTATTGTAAAACTTTGAAGTTGCTGTTGTGAAACTGTATTGTAAAACTTTGAAGTTGCTATTTCCAAACTTTGAACTCTCTGTTGTCAAAATGTATTATAAAACTTTGAAGTTGCTGTTGTGGAATGCTATTGTAAAACTTTGAAGTTGCCACGGTAAAACTTTGAAGTTGCCACTGTAAAATTGTAGTATCAAACGCTCAAGTTGCCACTGTAAAACGCTGAAGTTGCCACTGTAAAACGCTCAAGTTGCCACTGTAAAACGCTGAAGTTGCTGTTGTGGAACTGTATTGTAAAACGCTGACGTTGCTGTTGTGGAACTGTATTGTAAAACGCTGACGTTGCTGTTGTGGAACTGTATTGTAAAACGCTGACGTTGCTGTTGTGGAACTGTATTGTAAAACGCTGACGTTGCTGTTGTGGAACTGTATTGTAAAACGCTGACGTTGCTGTTGTGGAACTGTATTGTAAAACGCTGACGTTGCTGTTGTGGAACTGTATTGTAAAACGCTGACGTTGCTGTTGTGGAACTGTATTGTAATACGCTGACGTTGCTGTTGTGGAACTGTATTGTAAAACGCTGACGTTGCTGTTGTGGAACTGTATTGTAATACGCTGACGTTGCTGTTGTGGAACTGTATTGTAAAACGCTGACGTTGCTGTTGTGGAACTGTATTGTAAAACGCTGACGTTGCTGTTGTGGAACTGTATTGTAAAACGCTGACGTTGCTGTTGTGGAACTGTATTGTAAAACGCTGACGTTGCTGTTGTGGAACTGTATTGTAAAACGCTGACGTTGCTGTTGTGGAACTGTATTGTAAAACGCTGACGTTGCTGTTGTGGAACTGTATTGTAAAACGCTGACGTTGCTGTTGTGGAACTGTATTGTAAAACGCTGACGTTGCTGTTGTGGAACTGTATTGTAAAACGCTGACGTTGCTGTTGTGGAACTGTATTGTAAAACGCTGACGTTGCTGTTGTGGAACTGTATTGTAAAACGCTGACGTTGCTGTTGTGGAACTGTATTGTAAAACGCTGACGTTGCTGTTGTGGAACTGTATTGTAAAACGCTGACGTTGCTGTTGTGGAACTGTATTGTAAAACGCTGACGTTGCTGTTGTGGAACTGTATTGTAAAACGCTGACGTTGCTGTTGTGGAACTGTATTGTAAAACGCTGACGTTGCTGTTGTGGAACTGTATTGTAAAACGCTGACGTTGCTGTTGTGGAACTGTATTGTAAAACGCTGACGTTGCTGTTGTGGAACTGTATTGTAAAACGCTGACGTTGCTGTTGTGGAACTGTATTGTAAAACGCTGACGTTGCTGTTGTGGAACTGTATTGTAAAACCCTGAAGTTGCCATGGTAAAACCGTGAAGTTGCCACTGGCAAACTGTGAAGTTGCTGTTGTAATACTGTACTGTCAAACTTTGATATTGCCATGGGCAAACTGTGAAGTTGCAATTGTGAAACAGCATTGTAAAATTTGAAGTTGCTATTTCTAAACTTTGAACTCACTGTTGTGGAACTATATTGTAAAACTTTGAAGTTGCTGTTGTGGAACTGTATTGTAAAACCCTGAAGTTGCCACGGTAAATCTCTGAAGTTGCTGTTGTCAAACTGTATTGTAAAACTTTGAAGTTGCTATTTCCAAACTTTGAAGTCGCTGTTGTCAATCTGTATTGTAAAACTTCGAAGTTGCTGTTGTGGAACTCTATTGTAAAACTTTGAAGTTGCCATTCACAAAATGTTGAAGTTGCCACTGTAAAACTTAAGTTGCCACGGTAAAACTGTAGTATGAAACGTTGAAGTTGCCACCGTAAATTGTTGAAGTTGCCATCGTAAAACTGTAGTATCAAACGTTGAATTTGCCACTGTAAAACCGTGAAGTTTCCACTGTGCAACTTTGAAGTTGCTGCTGTAATACTGTACCGTCAAACTTTGATGTTGCCATGGGCAAACTGTGAAGTTTCAATTGTGAAACTGTATTGTAAAACTTTGAAGTTGCTATTTGCAAACTTTGAACTCGCTGTTGTGAATCTGTATTGTAAAACTTTGAAGTTGCTATTTCCAAACTTTGAACTCACTGTTGTCAAACTGTATTGTAAAACTTTGAAGTTGCTGTTGTGGAACTCTATTGTAAAACGTTGAGGTGGCCACTCACAAATGTTGAAGTGGCCACGGTAAAGCTATAGTATCAAACGTTGAAGTGGCCACTCACAAACGTTGAAGTGGCCACATTAAAACTGTATTATCAAATGTTGAAGTTGCCACTGTAAAACGTTGACGTTGCCTCTGTAAAGCTGTATTATCAAACTTCGAAGTTGGTCTTGTAAAACTTTGAAGTTGCCACTGTAAACAATTTGCAGTTGCTGTTGTAGTACTGCACTATTAAACTTTGATGTTGCCATTCTAAAACTTTGAAGTTGCTGTTCTCAAAATGTACTGTAAAACTTTGAAGTTGCTGTTGTAAATCTTGGCATTACTATTGTGAAACTGTATTGTGAAACTTTGAAGTTGCTGTTTTTAACCAGTATTGTGAAACTTTGAACTTGCCATTGGCAAACTTTGAAGTTGCTGTTGTCCAACTGTGTTGTAAAACTTCAAAGTTCCTGTTTTAGAAGTGTGTTGTAAAACTTTGAAGTTGCTGTTGTAGAACTGTATTGTAAAACTTTGAAGTTGCTATTTGCAAACTCGGAAGTTGCTGTTGTCAAACTGTGTTGTAAAACTGTGAAGTTGCAATTGTGAACCTGTATTGGAAGACTTTGATGTTGCCATTGGCAAACTTTGAAGTTGCAGTCGTGAACCTGTATTGGAAGACTTTGAAGTTGCTATTTCCAAACTTTGAACTTACTGTTGTGCAACTCTATTGTAAAACGTTGAAGTTGCTGTTGTGCAACTCTATTGTAAAACGTTGAAGTTGCTGTTGTGCAACTCTATTGTAAAACCTTGACGTTGCTGTTGTGCAACTCTATTGTAAAACCTTGACGTTGCACTGTAAAACATGGAAGTTGCTGTTGTGCAACTCTATTGTAAAACCTTGACGTTGCTGTTGTGCAACTCTATTGTAAAACCTTGACGTTGCACTGTAAAACGTTGAAGTTGCTGTTGTGCAACTCTATTGTAAAACCTTGACGTTGCACTGTAAAACATCGACGTTGCTGTTGTGCAACTCTATTGTAAAACCTTGACGTTGCACTGTAAAACATCGACGTTGCTGTTGTGCAACTCTATTGTAAAACCTTGACGTTGCACTGTAAAACATCGACGTTGCTGTTGTGCAACTCTATTGTAAAACCTTGACGTTGCACTGTAAAACGTTGACGTTGCTGTTGTGCAACTCTATTGTAAAACCTTGACGTTGCACTGTAAAACGTTGAAGTTGCTGTTGTGCAACTCTATTGTAAAACCTTGACGTTGCACTGTAAAACGTTGAAGTTGCTGTTGTGCAACTCTATTGTAAAACCTTGACGTTGCACTGTAAAACATCGACGTTGCTGTTGTGCAACTCTGTTGTAAAACGTTGACGTTGCACTGTAAAACATCGAAGTTGCTGTTGTCAAACTGTATTGTAAAACCTTGAAGTTGCCACTGTAAAACTGTAGTATCAAACACTGAAGTTGCCACTGTAGAACACTGAAGTTGCCGTTGTAATACTGTACTGTCAAACTTTGATGTTGCCATTGGCAAACTGTGAAGCTGCAATTGTGAACCTGTATTGGAAGACTTTGAAGTTACCATTGGCAAACTTTGAAGTTGCTGTTGTCAAACTGTATTGTAAAACTTTGAAGCTGCTATTTCCAAACTTTGAACTCGCTGTTGTCAAACTGTATCGTAAAACCCTGAAGTTGCTGTTGTGGAACTCTATTGTAAAACTTTTAAGTGGCCATTCAGAAACGTTGAAGTTGCCACTGTAAAACTTAAGTTGCCATGGTAAAACTGTAGTATAAAACGTTGAAGTTGCCACCGTAAAACGTTGAAGTTGCCACCGTAAAACTGTAGTATCAATCGTTGAAGTTGCCACTGTAAAACGCTGAAGTTGCCACTGTGCAACTGTGAAGTTGCTGTTGTGGAACTGTATTGTAAAGCCTTGATTTTGCCACGGTATAACCTTGAAGTTGTTGTTGTGGAACTCTATGGTAAAACCTTGAAGTTGCCATGGTAAAACGTTGAAGTTGCCACTGTAAAACTTTGAAGTTGCTGTTGTAATACTGTACCGTGAAACTTTGATGTTGCCATTGGCAAGCTGTGAAGTTGCAATTGTGAACCCTTATTGGAAGACTTTGAAGTTGCCATTGGCAAAGTTTGAGGTTGCTGTTGTGAAACTGTATTGTAAAACTTTGAAGTTGCTGTTGTGGAACTGTATTGTAAAACCCTGAATTTGCTGTTGTGGAAATGTATTGTAAAACTTTGAAGTTGCTGTTGTGGAATGCTATTGTAAAACCTTGAAGTTGCCATGGTAAAACCGTGAAGTTGCCACTGGCAAACTGTGAAGTTGCTGTTGTAATACTGTACTGTCAAACTTTGATATTGCCATGGGCAAGCTGTGAAGTTGCAATTGTGAACCTGTATTGTAAAACTTTGAAGTTGCCATTGGCAAACTTTGAGGTTGCTGTTGTGAAACTGTATTGTAAAACTTTGAAGTTGCTATTTCCAAACTTTGAACTCTCTGTTGTCAAACTGTATTGTAAAACTTTGAAGTTGCTGTTGTGGAACGCTATTGTAAAACCTTGACGTTGCTGTTGTGCAACTCTATTGTAAAACATTGACATTGCACTGTAAAACATCGAACTTACTGTTATCAAACTGTATTGTAAAACCTTGAATTTGCCACGGTAAAACTGTAGTATCAGACGCTGAAGTTGCCACTGTAGAACGCTCCAGTTGCCACTGTAAAACGCTCCAGTTGCCACTGTAAAACGCTCAAGTTGCCACTGTAAAACGCTGAAGTTGCTGTTGTGGAACTGTATTGTAAAACTTTGAAGTTGCTGTTGTGGAACTGTATTGTAAAACGCTGACGTTGCCGTTGTGGAACTGTATTGTAAAACGCTGACGTTGCCGTTGTGGAACTGTATTGTAAAACGCTGACGTTGCCGTTGTGGAACTGTATTGTAAAACGCTGACGTTGCCGTTGTGGAACTGTATTGTAAAACGCTGACGTTGCCGTTGTGGAAGTGTATTGTAAAACGCTGACGTTGCCGTTGTGGAAGTGTATTGTAAAACGCTGACGTTGCCGTTGTGGAAGTGTATTGTAAAACGCTGACGTTGCCGTTGTGGAAGTGTATTGTAAAACGCTGACGTTGCCGTTGTGGAAGTGTATTGTAAAACGCTGACGTTGCCGTTGTGGAAGTGTATTGTAAAACGCTGACGTTGCCGTTGTGGAAGTGTATTGTAAAACGCTGACGTTGCCGTTGTGGAAGTGTATTGTAAAACGCTGACGTTGCCGTTGTGGAACTGTATTGTAAAACGCTGACGTTGCCGTTGTGGAACTGTATTGTAAAACGCTGACGTTGCCGTTGTGGAAGTGTATTGTAAAACGCTGACGTTGCCGTTGTGGAAGTGTATTGTAAAACGCTGACGTTGCCGTTGTGGAAGTGTATTGTAAAACGCTGACGTTGCCGTTGTGGAAGTGTATTGTAAAACGCTGACGTTGCCGTTGTGGAACTGTATTGTAAAACGCTGACGTTGCCGTTGTGGAAGTGTATTGTAAAACGCTGACGTTGCCGTTGTGGAAGTGTATTGTAAAACGCTGACGTTGCCGTTGTGGAAGTGTATTGTAAAACGCTGACGTTGCCGTTGTGGAAGTGTATTGTAAAACGCTGACGTTGCCGTTGTGGAAGTGTATTGTAAAACGCTGACGTTGCCGTTGTGGAAGTGTATTGTAAAACGCTGACGTTGCCGTTGTGGAAGTGTATTGTAAAACGCTGACGTTGCCGTTGTGGAAGTGTATTGTAAAACGCTGACGTTGCCGTTGTGGAAGTGTATTGTAAAACGCTGACGTTGCCGTTGTGGAAGTGTATTGTAAAACGCTGACGTTGCCACTGGCAAACTGTGAAGTTGCTGTTGTAATACTGTACTGTCAAACTTTGATATTGCCATGGGCAAACTGTGAAGTTCCAATTGTGAAACAGCATTGTAAAATTTGAAGTTGCTATTTTTTAACTTTGAACTCACTGTTGTGGAACTATATTGTAAAACTTTGAAGTTGCTGTTGTGGAACTGTATTGTAAAACCCTGAAGTTGCCACGGTAAATCTCTGAAGTTGCTGTTGTCAAACTGTATTGTAAAACTTTGAAGTTGCTATTTCCAAACTTTGAAGTCGCTGTTGTCAATCTGTATTGTAAAACTTCGAAGTTGCTGTTGTGGAACTCTATTGTAAAACTTTGAAGTTGCCATTCACAAAATGTTGAAGTTGCCACTGTAAAACTTAAGTTGCCACGGTAAAACTGTAGTATGAAACGTTGAAGTTGCCACCGTAAATTGTTGAAGTTGCCATCGTAAAACTGTAGTATCAAACGTTGAATTTGCCACTGTAAAACCGTGAAGTTTCCACTGTGCAACTTTGAAGTTGCTGCTGTAATACTGTACCGTCAAACTTTGATGTTGCCATGGGCAAACTGTGAAGTTTCAATTGTGAAACTGTATTGTAAAACTTTGAAGTTGCTATTTGCAAACTTTGAACTCGCTGTTGTGAATCTGTATTGTAAAACTTTGAAGTTGCTATTTCCAAACTTTGAACTCACTGTTGTCAAACTGTATTGTAAAACTTTGAAGTTGCTGTTGTGGAACTCTATTGTAAAACGTTGAGGTGGCCACTCACAAATGTTGAAGTGGCCACGGTAAAGCTATAGTATCAAACGTTGAAGTGGCCACTCACAAACGTTGAAGTGGCCACGGTAAAGCTATAGTATCAAACGTTGAAGTGGCCACTCACAAACGTTGAAGTGGCCACATTAAAACTGTATTATCAAATGTTGAAGTTGCCACTGTAAAACGTTGACGTTGCCTCTGTAAAGCTGTATTATCAAACTTCGAAGTTGGTCTTGTAAAACTTTGAAGTTGCCACTGTAAACAATTTGCAGTTGCTGTTGTAGTACTGCACTATTAAACTTTGATGTTGCCATTCTAAAACTTTGAAGTTGCTGTTCTCAAAATGTACTGTAAAACTTTGAAGTTGCTGTTGTAAATCTTGGCATTACTATTGTGAAACTGTATTGTGAAACTTTGAAGTTGCTGTTGTTAACCAGTATTGTGAAACTTTGAACTTGCCATTGGCAAACTTTGAAGTTGCTGTTGTCCAGCTGTGTTGTAAAACTTCAAAGTTCCTGTTTTAGAAGTGTGTTGTAAAACTTTGAAGTTGCTGTTGTAGAACTGTATTGTAAAACTTTGAAGTTGCTATTTGCAAACTCGGAAGTTGCTGTTGTCAAACTGTGTTGTAAAACTGTGAAGTTGCAATTGTGAACCTGTATTGGAAGACTTTGATGTTGCCATTGGCAAACTTTGAAGTTGCAGTCGTGAACCTGTATTGGAAGACTTTGAAGTTGCTATTTCCAAACTTTGAACTTACTGTTGTGCAACTCTATTGTAAAACGTTGAAGTTGCTGTTGTGCAACTCTATTGTAAAACCTTGACGTTGCTGTTGTGCAACTCTATTGTAAAACCTTGACGTTGCTGTTGTGCAACTCTATTGTAAAACCTTGACGTTGCTGTTGTGCAACTCTATTGTAAAACGTTGAAGTTGCTGTTGTGAAACTCTATTGTAAAACCTTGACGTTGCTGTTGTGCAACTCTATTGTAAAACCTTGACGTTGCACTGTAAAACGTTGAAGTTGCTGTTGTGCAACTCTATTGTAAAACCTTGACGTTGCACTGTAAAACATCGACGTTGCTGTTGTGCAACTCTATTGTAAAACCTTGACGTTGCACTGTAAAACCTTGACGTTGCTGTTGTGCAACTCTATTGTAAAACCTTGACGTTGCACTGTAAAACATCGACGTTGCTGTTGTGCAACTCTATTGTAAAACCTTGACGTTGCACTGTAAAACGTTGACGTTGCTGTTGTGCAACTCTATTGTAAAACCTTGACGTTGCACTGTAAAACGTTGAAGTTGCTGTTGTGCAACTCTATTGTAAAACCTTGACGTTGCACTGTAAAACGTTGAAGTTGCTGTTGTGCAACTCTATTGTAAAACCTTGACGTTGCACTGTAAAACATCGACGTTGCTGTTGTGCAACTCTGTTGTAAAACGTTGACGTTGCACTGTAAAACATCGAAGTTGCTGTTGTCAAACTGTATTGTAAAACCTTGAAGTTGCCACTGTAAAACTGTAGTATCAAACACTGAAGTTGCCACTGTAGAACACTGAAGTTGCCGTTGTAATACTGTACTGTCAAACTTTGATGTTGCCATTGGCAAACTGTGAAGCTGCAATTGTGAACCTGTATTGGAAGACTTTGAAGTTACCATTGGCAAACTTTGAAGTTGCTGTTGTCAAACTGTATTGTAAAACTTTGAAGCTGCTATTTCCAAACTTTGAACTCGCTGTTGTCAAACTGTATCGTAAAACCCTGAAGTTGCTGTTGTGGAACTCTATTGTAAAACTTTTAAGTGGCCATTCAGAAACGTTGAAGTTGCCACTGTAAAACTTAAGTTGCCATGGTAAAACTGTAGTATAAAACGTTGAAGTTGCCACCGTAAAACGTTGAAGTTGCCACCGTAAAACTGTAGTATCAATCGTTGAAGTTGCCACTGTAAAACGCTGAAGTTGCCACTGTGCAACTGTGAAGTTGCTGTTGTGGAACTGTATTGTAAAGCCTTGATTTTGCCACGGTATAACCTTGAAGTTGTTGTTGTGGAACTCTATGGTAAAACCTTGAAGTTGCCATGGTAAAACGTTGAAGTTGCCACTGTAAAACTTTGAAGTTGCTGTTGTAATACTGTACCGTGAAACTTTGATGTTGCCATTGGCAAGCTGTGAAGTTGCAATTGTGAACCCTTATTGGAAGACTTTGAAGTTGCCATTGGCAAAGTTTGAGGTTGCTGTTGTGAAACTGTATTGTAAAACTTTGAAGTTGCTGTTGTGGAACTGTATTGTAAAACCCTGAATTTGCTGTTGTGGAAATGTATTGTAAAACTTTGAAGTTGCTGTTGTGGAATGCTATTGTAAAACCTTGAAGTTGCCATGGTAAAACCGTGAAGTTGCCACTGGCAAACTGTGAAGTTGCTGTTGTAATACTGTACTGTCAAACTTTGATATTGCCATGGGCAAGCTGTGAAGTTGCAATTGTGAACCTGTATTGTAAAACTTTGAAGTTGCCATTGGCAAACTTTGAGGTTGCTGTTGTGAAACTGTATTGTAAAACTTTGAAGTTGCTATTTCCAAACTTTGAACTCTCTGTTGTCAAACTGTATTGTAAAACTTTGAAGTTGCTGTTGTGGAACGCTATTGTAAAACCTTGACGTTGCTGTTGTGCAACTCTATTGTAAAACATTGACATTGCACTGTAAAACATCGAACTTACTGTTATCAAACTGTATTGTAAAACCTTGAATTTGCCACGGTAAAACTGTAGTATCAGACGCTGAAGTTGCCACTGTAGAACGCTCCAGTTGCCACTGTAAAACGCTCCAGTTGCCACTGTAAAACGCTCAAGTTGCCACTGTAAAACGCTGAAGTTGCTGTTGTGGAACTGTATTGTAAAACTTTGAAGTTGCTGTTGTGGAACTGTATTGTAAAACGCTGACGTTGCCGTTGTGGAACTGTATTGTAAAACGCTGACGTTGCCGTTGTGGAACTGTATTGTAAAACGCTGACGTTGCCGTTGTGGAAGTGTATTGTAAAACGCTGACGTTGCCGTTGTGGAAGTGTATTGTAAAACGCTGACGTTGCCGTTGTGGAAGTGTATTGTAAAACGCTGACGTTGCCGTTGTGGAAGTGTATTGTAAAACGCTGACGTTGCCGTTGTGGAAGTGTATTGTAAAACGCTGACGTTGCCGTTGTGGAAGTGTATTGTAAAACGCTGACGTTGCCGTTGTGGAAGTGTATTGTAAAACGCTGACGTTGCCGTTGTGGAAGTGTATTGTAAAACGCTGACGTTGCCGTTGTGGAAGTGTATTGTAAAACGCTGACGTTGCCGTTGTGGAAGTGTATTGTAAAACGCTGACGTTGCCGTTGTGGAAGTGTATTGTAAAACGCTGACGTTGCCGTTGTGGAAGTGTATTGTAAAACGCTGACGTTGCCGTTGTGGAAGTGTATTGTAAAACGCTGACGTTGCCGTTGTGGAAGTGTATTGTAAAACGCTGACGTTGCCGTTGTGGAACTGTATTGTAAAACGCTGACGTTGCCGTTGTGGAACTGTATTGTAAAACGCTGACGTTGCCGTTGTGGAACTGTATTGTAAAACGCTGACGTTGCCGTTGTGGAACTGTATTGTAAAACGCTGACGTTGCCGTTGTGGAACTGTATTGTAAAACGCTGACGTTGCCGTTGTGGAACTGTATTGTAAAACGCTGACGTTGCCGTTGTGGAAGTGTATTGTAAAACGCTGACGTTGCCGTTGTGGAAGTGTATTGTAAAACGCTGACGTTGCCGTTGTGGAAGTGTATTGTAAAACGCTGACGTTGCCGTTGTGGAAGTGTATTGTAAAACGCTGACGTTGCCGTTGTGGAAGTGTATTGTAAAACGCTGACGTTGCCGTTGTGGAAGTGTATTGTAAAACGCTGACGTTGCCGTTGTGGAAGTGTATTGTAAAACGCTGACGTTGCCACTGGCAAACTGTGAAGTTGCTGTTGTAATACTGTACTGTCAAACTTTGATATTGCCATGGGCAAACTGTGAAGTTCCAATTGTGAAACAGCATTGTAAAATTTGAAGTTGCTATTTCTAAACTTTGAACTCACTGTTGTGGAACTATATTGTAAAACTTTGAAGTTGCTGTTGTGGAACTGTATTGTAAAACCCTGAAGTTGCCACGGTAAATCTCTGAAGTTGCTGTTGTCAAACTGTATTGTAAAACTTTGAAGTTGCTATTTCCAAACTTTGAAGTCGCTGTTGTCAATCTGTATTGTAAAACTTCGAAGTTGCTGTTGTGGAACTCTATTGTAAAACTTTGAAGTTGCCATTCACAAAATGTTGAAGTTGCCACTGTAAAACTTAAGTTGCCACGGTAAAACTGTAGTATGAAACGTTGAAGTTGCCACCGTAAATTGTTGAAGTTGCCATCGTAAAACTGTAGTATCAAACGTTGAATTTGCCACTGTAAAACCGTGAAGTTTCCACTGTGCAACTTTGAAGTTGCTGCTGTAATACTGTACCGTCAAACTTTGATGTTGCCATGGGCAAACTGTGAAGTTTCAATTGTGAAACTGTATTGTAAAACTTTGAAGTTGCTATTTGCAAACTTTGAACTCGCTGTTGTGAATCTGTATTGTAAAACTTTGAAGTTGCTATTTCCAAACTTTGAACTCACTGTTGTCAAACTGTATTGTAAAACTTTGAAGTTGCTGTTGTGGAACTCTATTGTAAAACGTTGAGGTGGCCACTCACAAATGTTGAAGTGGCCACGGTAAAGCTATAGTATCAAACGTTGAAGTGGCCACTCACAAACGTTGAAGTGGCCACGGTAAAGCTATAGTATCAAACGTTGAAGTGGCCACTCACAAACGTTGAAGTGGCCACGGTAAAGCTATAGTATCAAACGTTGAAGTGGCCACTCACAAACGTTGAAGTGGCCACATTAAAACTGTATTATCAAATGTTGAAGTTGCCACTGTAAAACGTTGACGTTGCCTCTGTAAAGCTGTATTATCAAACTTCGAAGTTGGTCTTGTAAAACTTTGAAGTTGCCACTGTAAACAATTTGCAGTTGCTGTTGTAGTACTGCACTATTAAACTTTGATGTTGCCATTCTAAAACTTTGAAGTTGCTGTTCTCAAAATGTACTGTAAAACTTTGAAGTTGCTGTTGTAAATCTTGGCATTACTATTGTGAAACTGTATTGTGAAACTTTGAAGTTGCTGTTGTTAACCAGTATTGTGAAACTTTGAACTTGCCATTGGCAAACTTTGAAGTTGCTGTTGTCCAGCTGTGTTGTAAAACTTCAAAGTTCCTGTTTTAGAAGTGTGTTGTAAAACTTTGAAGTTGCTGTTGTAGAACTGTATTGTAAAACTTTGAAGTTGCTATTTGCAAACTCGGAAGTTGCTGTTGTCAAACTGTGTTGTAAAACTGTGAAGTTGCAATTGTGAACCTGTATTGGAAGACTTTGATGTTGCCATTGGCAAACTTTGAAGTTGCAGTCGTGAACCTGTATTGGAAGACTTTGAAGTTGCTATTTCCAAACTTTGAACTTACTGTTGTGCAACTCTATTGTAAAACGTTGAAGTTGCTGTTGTGCAACTCTATTGTAAAACCTTGACGTTGCTGTTGTGCAACTCTATTGTAAAACCTTGACGTTGCTGTTGTGCAACTCTATTGTAAAACGTTGAAGTTGCTGTTGTGCAACTCTATTGTAAAACCTTGACGTTGCACTGTAAAACCTTGACGTTGCTGTTGTGCAACTCTATTGTAAGACCTTGACGTTGCACTGTAAAACATCGAAGTTGCTGTTGTGCAACTCTATTGTAAAACATTGACGTTGCACTGTAAAACCTTGACGTTGCTGTTCTGCAACTCTATTGTAAAACCTTGACGTTGCACTGTAAAACATCGACGTTGCTGTTGTGCAACTCTATTGTAAAACCTTGACGTTGCACTGTAAAACATCGACGTTGCTGTTGTGCAACTCTATTGTAAAACCTTGACGTTGCACTGTAAAACATCGACGTTGCTGTTGTGCAACTCTATTGTAAAACCTTGACGTTGCACTGTAAAACATCGACGTTGCTGTTGTGCAACTCTATTGTAAAACCTTGACGTTGCTGTTGTGCAACTCTGTTGTAAAACTTTGAAGTTGCTGTTGTGCAACTCTGTTGTAAAACGTTGACGTTGCACTGTAAAACATCGAAGTTGCTGTTGTCAAACTGTATTGTAAAACCTTGAAGTTGCCACGGTAAAACTGTAGTATCAAACGCTGAAGTTGCCACTGTAGAACGCTGAAGTTGCCGTTGTAAGTCTGTACTGTCAACCCTTGATGTTGCCATTGGCAAACTGTGAAGTTGTAATTGTGAACCTGTATTGGAAGGCTTTGAAGTTACCATTGGCAAACTTTGAGGTTGCTGTTGTCAAACTGTATTGTAAAACTTTGAAGCTGCTATTTCCAAACTTCAGACTCGCTGTTGTCAAACTGTATTGTAAAACGGTGACGTTGCTGTTGTGCAACTCTATTGTAAAACGGTGACGTTGCTGTTGTGCAACTCTATTGTAAAACGGTGACGTTGCCACGGTAATACTGTAGTATCAAACACTGAAGTTGCCACGGTAATACTGTAGTATCAAACACTGAAGTTGCCACGGTAAAACTGTAGTATCAAACACTGAAGTTGCCACTGTAGAACACTGAAGTTGCCGTTTTAATACTGTACTGTCAAACTTTGATGTTGCCATTGGCAAACTGTGAAGCTGCAATTGTGAACCTGTATTGGAAGACTTTGAAGTTACCATTGGCAAACTTTGAAGTTGCTGTTGTCAAACTGTATTGTAAAACTTTGAAGCTGCTATTTCCAAACTTTGAACTCTCTGTTGTCAAACTGTATCGTAAAACCCTGAAGTTGCTGTTGTGGAACTCTATTGTAAAACTTTTAAGTGGCCATTCAGAAACGTTGAAGTTGCCACTGTAAAACTTAAGTTGCCATGGTAAAACTGTAGTATAAAACGTTGAAGTTGCCACCGTAAAACGTTGAAGTTGCCACCGTAAAACTGTAGTATCAATCGTTGAAGTTGCCACTGTAAAACGCTGAAGTTGCCACTGTGCAACTGTGAAGTTGCTGTTGTGGAACTGTATTGTAAAGCCTTGATTTTGCCACGGTATAACCTTGAAGTTGTTGTTGTGGAACTCTATGGTAAAACCTTGAAGTTGCCATGGTAAAACGTTGAAGTTGCCACTGTAAAACTTTGAAGTTGCTGTTGTAATACTGTACCGTGAAACTTTGATGTTGCCATTGGCAAGCTGTGAAGTTGCAATTGTGAACCCTTATTGGAAGACTTTGAAGTTGCCATTGGCAAAGTTTGAGGTTGCTGTTGTGAAACTGTATTGTAAAACTTTGAAGTTGCTGTTGTGGAACTGTATTGTAAAACCCTGAATTTGCTGTTGTGGAAATGTATTGTAAAACTTTGAAGTTGCTGTTGTGGAATGCTATTGTAAAACCTTGAAGTTGCCATGGTAAAACCGTGAAGTTGCCACTGGCAAACTGTGAAGTTGCTGTTGTAATACTGTACTGTCAAACTTTGATATTGCCATGGGCAAGCTGTGAAGTTGCAATTGTGAACCTGTATTGTAAAACTTTGAAGTTGCCATTGGCAAACTTTGAGGTTGCTGTTGTGAAACTGTATTGTAAAACTTTGAAGTTGCTATTTCCAAACTTTGAACTCTCTGTTTTCAAACTGTATTGTAAAACTTTGAAGTTGCTGTTGTGGAACGCTATTGTAAAACCTTGACGTTGCTGTTGTGCAACTCTATTGTAAAACATTGACATTGCACTGTAAAACATCGAACTTACTGTTATCAAACTGTATTGTAAAACCTTGAATTTGCCACGGTAAAACTGTAGTATCAGACGCTGAAGTTGCCACTGTAGAACGCTCCAGTTGCCACTGTAAAACGCTCCAGTTGCCACTGTAAAACGCTCAAGTTGCCACTGTAAAACGCTGAAGTTGCTGTTGTGGAACTGTATTGTAAAACTTTGAAGTTGCTGTTGTGGAACTGTATTGTAAAACGCTGACGTTGCCGTTGTGGAACTGTATTGTAAAACGCTGACGTTGCCGTTGTGGAACTGTATTGTAAAACGCTGACGTTGCCGTTGTGGAACTGTATTGTAAAACGCTGACGTTGCCGTTGTGGAACTGTATTGTAAAACGCTGACGTTGCCGTTGTGGAAGTGTATTGTAAAACGCTGACGTTGCCGTTGTGGAAGTGTATTGTAAAACGCTGACGTTGCCGTTGTGGAACTGTATTGTAAAACGCTGACGTTGCCGTTGTGGAACTGTATTGTAAAACGCTGACGTTGCCGTTGTGGAACTGTATTGTAAAACGCTGACGTTGCCGTTGTGGAACTGTATTGTAAAACGCTGACGTTGCCGTTGTGGAACTGTATTGTAAAACGCTGACGTTGCCGTTGTGGAACTGTATTGTAAAACGCTGACGTTGCCGTTGTGGAACTGTATTGTAAAACGCTGACGTTGCCGTTGTGGAACTGTATTGTAAAACGCTGACGTTGCCGTTGTGGAAGTGTATTGTAAAACGCTGACGTTGCCGTTGTGGAAGTGTATTGTAAAACGCTGACGTTGCCGTTGTGGAAGTGTATTGTAAAACGCTGACGTTGCCGTTGTGGAAGTGTATTGTAAAACGCTGACGTTGCCGTTGTGGAAGTGTATTGTAAAACGCTGACGTTGCCGTTGTGGAAGTGTATTGTAAAACGCTGACGTTGCCGTTGTGGAAGTGTATTGTAAAACGCTGACGTTGCCGTTGTGGAAGTGTATTGTAAAACGCTGACGTTGCCGTTGTGGAAGTGTATTGTAAAACGCTGACGTTGCCGTTGTGGAAGTGTATTGTAAAACGCTGACGTTGCCGTTGTGGAAGTGTATTGTAAAACGCTGACGTTGCCACTGGCAAACTGTGAAGTTGCTGTTGTAATACTGTACTGTCAAACTTTGATATTGCCATGGGCAAACTGTGAAGTTCCAATTGTGAAACAGCATTGTAAAATTTGAAGTTGCTATTTCTAAACTTTGAACTCACTGTTGTGGAACTATATTGTAAAACTTTGAAGTTGCTGTTGTGGAACTGTATTGTAAAACCCTGAAGTTGCCACGGTAAATCTCTGAAGTTGCTGTTGTCAAACTGTATTGTAAAACTTTGAAGTTGCTATTTCCAAACTTTGAAGTCGCTGTTGTCAATCTGTATTGTAAAACTTCGAAGTTGCTGTTGTGGAACTCTATTGTAAAACTTTGAAGTTGCCATTCACAAAATGTTGAAGTTGCCACTGTAAAACTTAAGTTGCCACGGTAAAACTGTAGTATGAAACGTTGAAGTTGCCACCGTAAATTGTTGAAGTTGCCATCGTAAAACTGTAGTATCAAACGTTGAATTTGCCACTGTAAAACCGTGAAGTTTCCACTGTGCAACTTTGAAGTTGCTGCTGTAATACTGTACCGTCAAACTTTGATGGTGCCATGGGCAAACTGTGAAGTTTCAATTGTGAAACTGTATTGTAAAACTTTGAAGTTGCTATTTGCAAACTTTGAACTCGCTATTGTGAATCTGTATTGTAAAACTTTGAAGTTGCTATTTCCAAACTTTGAACTCACTGTTGTCAAACTGTATTGTAAAACTTTGAAGTTGCTGTTGTGGAACTCTATTGTAAAATGTTGAGGTGGCCACTCACAAATGTTGAAGTGGCCACGGTAAAGCTATAGTATCAAACGTTGAAGTGGCCACTCACAAACGTTGAAGTGGCCACATTAAAACTGTATTATCAAATGTTGAAGTTGCCACTGTAAAACGTTGACGTTGCCTCTGTAAAGCTGTATTATCAAACTTCGAAGTTGGTCTTGTAAAACTTTGAAGTTGCCACTGTAAACAATTTGCAGTTGCTGTTGTAGTACTGCACTATTAAACTTTGATGTTGCCATTCTAAAACTTTGAAGTTGCTGTTCTCAAAATATACTGTAAAACTTTGAGGTTGCTGTTGTAAATCTTGGCATTACTATTGTGAAACTGTATTGTGAAACTTTGAAGTTGCTGTTTTTAACCAGTATTGTGAAACTTTGAACTTGCCATTGGCAAACTTTGAAGTTGCTGTTGTCCAGCTGTGTTGTAAAACTTCAAAGTTCCTGTTTTAGAAGTGTGTTGTAAAACTTTGAAGTTGCTGTTGTAGAACTGTATTGTAAAACTTTGAAGTTGCTATTTGCAAACTCGGAAGTTGCTGTTGTCAAACTGTGTTGTAAAACTGTGAAGTTGCAATTGTGAACCTGTATTGGAAGACTTTGATGTTGCCTTTGGCAAACTTTGAAGTTGCAGTCGTGAACCTGTATTGGAAGACTTTGAAGTTGCTATTTCCAAACTTTGAACTTACTGTTGTGCAACTCTATTGTAAAACGTTGAAGTTGCTGTTGTGCAACTCTATTGTAAAACCTTGACGTTGCTGTTGTGCAACTCTATTGTAAAACCTTGACGTTGCTGTTGTGCAACTCTATTGTAAAACCTTGACGTTGCTGTTGTGCAACTCTATTGTAAAACCTTGACGTTGCACTGTAAAACCTTGACGTTGCTGTTGTGCAACTCTATTGTAAAACCTTGACGTTGCACTGTAAAACCTTGACGTTGCTGTTGTGCAACTCTATTGTAAAACATTGACGTTGCACTGTAAAACATCGACGTTGCTGTTGTGCAACTCTATTGTAAAACCTTGACGTTGCACTGTAAAACATCGACGTTGCTGTTGTGCAACTCTATTGTAAAACCTTGACGTTGCACTGTAAAACATCGACGTTGCTGTTGTGCAACTCTATTGTAAAACCTTGACGTTGCACTGTAAAACATCGACGTTGCTGTTGTGCAACTCTATTGTAAAACCTTGACGTTGCTGTTGTGCAACTCTGTTGTAAAACTTTGAAGTTGCTGTTGTGCAACTCTGTTGTAAAACGTTGACGTTGCACTGTAAAACATCGAAGTTGCTGTTGTCAAACTGTATTGTAAAACCTTGAAGTTGCCACGGTAAAACTGTAGTATCAAACGCTGAAGTTGCCACTGTAGAACGCTGAAGTTGCCGTTGTAAGTCTGTACTGTCAACCCTTGATGTTGCCATTGGCAAACTGTGAAGTTGTAATTGTGAACCTGTATTGGAAGGCTTTGAAGTTACCATTGGCAAACTTTGAGGTTGCTGTTGTCAAACTGTATTGTAAAACTTTGAAGCTGCTATTTCCAAACTTCAGACTCGCTGTTGTCAAACTCTATTGTAAAACGGTGACGTTGCTGTTGTGCAACTCTATTGTAAAACGGTGACGTTGCCACGGCAATACTGTAGTATCAAACACTGAAGTTGCCACGGTAATACTGTAGTATCAAACACTGAAGTTGCCACTGTAGAACACTGAAGTTGCCGTTGTAATACTGTACTGTCAAACTTTGATGTTGCCATTGGCAAACTGTGAAGCTGCAATTGTGAACCTGTATTGGAAGACTTTGAAGTTACCATTGGCAAACTTTGAAGTTGCTGTTGTCAAACTGTATTGTAAAACTTTGAAGCTGCTATTTCCAAACTTTGAACTCGCTGTTGTCAAACTGTATCGTAAAACTTTGAAGTTGCTGTTGTGGAACTCTATTGTAAAACTTTTAAGTGGCCATTCAGAAACGTTGAAGTTGCCACTGTAAAACTTAAGTTGCCATGGTAAAACTGTAGTATAAAACGTTGAAGTTGCCACCGTAAAACGTTGAAGTTGCCACCGTAAAACTGTAGTATCAATCGTTGAAGTTGCCACTGTAAAACGCTGAAGTTGCCACTGTGCAACTCTGAAGTTGCTGTTGTGGAACTGTATTGTAAAGCCTTGATTTTGCCACGGTATAACCTTGAAGTTGTTGTTGTGGAACTCTATGGTAAAACCTTGAAGTTGCCATGGTAAAACGTTGAAGTTGCCACTGTAAAACTTTGAAGTTGCTGTTGTAATACTGTACCGTGAAACTTTGATGTTGCCATTGGCAAGCTGTGAAGTTGCAATTGTGAACCCTTATTGGAAGACTTTGAAGTTGCCATTGGCAAACTTTGAGGTTGCTGTTGTGAAACTGTATTGTAAAACTTTGAAGTTGCTGTTGTGGAACTGTATTGTAAAACCCTGAATTTGCTGTTGTGGAAATGTATTGTAAAACTTTGAAGTTGCTGTTGTGGAATGCTATTGTAAAACCTTGAAGTTGCCATGGTAAAACCGTGAAGTTGCCACTGGCAAACTGTGAAGTTGCTGTTGTAATACTGTACTGTCAAACTTTGATATTGCCATGGGCAAGCTGTGAAGTTGCAATTGTGAACCTGTATTGTAAAACTTTGAAGTTGCCATTGGCAAACTTTGAGGTTGCTGTTGTGAAACTGTATTGTAAAACTTTGAAGTTGCTATTTCCAAACTTTGAACTCTCTGTTGTCAAACTGTATTGTAAAACTTTGAAGTTGCTGTTGTGGAACGCTATTGTAAAACCTTGACGTTGCTGTTGTGCAACTCTATTGTAAAACATTGACATTGCACTGTAAAACATCGAACTTACTGTTATCAAACTGTATTGTAAAACCTTGAAGTTGCCACGGTAAAACTGTAGTATCAGACGCTGAAGTTGCCACTGTAGAACGCTCCAGTTGCCACTGTAAAACGCTCCAGTTGCCACTGTAAAACGCTCAAGTTGCCACTGTAAAACGCTGAAGTTGCTGTTGTGGAACTGTATTGTAAAACTTTGAAGTTGCTGTTGTGGAACTGTATTGTAAAACGCTGACGTTGCCGTTGTGGAACTGTATTGTAAAACGCTGACGTTGCCGTTGTGGAACTGTATTGTAAAACGCTGACGTTGCCGTTGTGGAACTGTATTGTAAAACGCTGACGTTGACGTTGTGGAACTGTATTGTAAAACGCTGACGTTGCCGTTGTGGAAGTGTATTGTAAAACGCTGACGTTGCCGTTGTGGAACTGTATTGTAAAACGCTGACGTTGCCGTTGTGGAACTGTATTGTAAAACGCTGACGTTGCCGTTGTGGAACTGTATTGTAAAACGCTGACGTTGCCGTTGTGGAAGTGTATTGTAAAACGCTGACGTTGCCGTTGTGGAAGTGTATTGTAAAACGCTGACGTTGCCGTTGTGGAAGTGTATTGTAAAACGCTGACGTTGCCGTTGTGGAAGTGTATTGTAAAACGCTGACGTTGCCGTTGTGGAAGTGTATTGTAAAACGCTGACGTTGCCGTTGTGGAACTGTATTGTAAAACGCTGACGTTGCCGTTGTGGAACTGTATTGTAAAACGCTGACGTTGCCGTTGTGGAAGTGTATTGTAAAACGCTGACGTTGCCGTTGTGGAAGTGTATTGTAAAACGCTGACGTTGCCGTTGTGGAACTGTATTGTAAAACGCTGACGTTGCCGTTGTGGAACTGTATTGTAAAACGCTGACGTTGCCGTTGTGGAACTGTATTGTAAAACGCTGACGTTGCCGTTGTGGAACTGTATTGTAAAACGCTGACGTTGCCGTTGTGGAACTGTATTGTAAAACGCTGACGTTGCCGTTGTGGAACTGTATTGTAAAACGCTGACGTTGCCACTGGCAAACTGTGAAGTTGCTGTTGTAATACTGTACTGTCAAACTTTGATATTGCCATGGGCAAACTGTGAAGTTGCAATTGTGAAACGGTATTGTAAAATTTGAAGTTGCTATTTCCAAACTTTGAACTCGCTGTTGTGAAACTGTATCGTAAAACTTTGAAGTTGCTGTTGTGGAACTCTATTGTAAAACCTTAAGTGGCCATTCACAAACGTAGAAGTTGCCTCTGTAAAACTTAAGTTGCCACCGTAAAACTGTAGTATGAAACGTTGAAGTTGCCACTGTAAATCGTTGAAGTTGCCACCGTAAAACTGTAGTATCAAACGCTGAAGTTGCCACTGTAAAACGCTGAAGTTGCCACTGTAAAATGCTCAAGTTGCCACTGTAAAACCCTGAAGTTGCTGTTGTGGAACTGTATTGTAAAACCCTGAAGTTGCTGTTGTGGAACTGTATTGTAAAACCCTGAAGTTGCTGTAGTGGAAGTGTATTTTAAAACCTTGAAGTTGCCATGGTAAAACCATGAAGTTGCCACTGGCAAACTGTGAAGTTGCTGTTGTAATACTGTACTGTCAAACTTTGATATTGCCATGGGCAAACTGTGAAGTTGCAATTGTGAAACGGCATTGTAAAATTTGAAGTTGCTATTTCTAAACTTTGAACTCACTGTTGTGGAACTATATTGTAAAACTTTGAAGTTGCTGTTGTGGAACTGTATTGTAAAACCCTGAAGTTGCCACGGTAAATCTCTGAAGTTGCTGTTGTCAAACTGTATTGTAAAACTTTGCAGTTGCTATTCACAAAATGTTGAAGTTGCCACTGTAAAACTTAAGTTGCCACGGTAAAACTGTAGTATGAAACGTTGAAGTTGCCACCGTAAATTGTTGAAGTTGCCATCGTAAAACTGTAGTATCAAACGTTGAATTTGCCACTGTAAAACCGTGAAGTTTCCACTGTGCAACTTTGAAGTTGCTGCTGTAATACTGTACCGTCAAACTTTGATGTTGCCATGGGCAAACTGTGAAGTTTCAATTGTGAAACTGTATTGTAAAACTTTGAAGTTGCTATTTGCAAACTTTGAACTCGCTGTTGTGAATCTGTATTGTAAAACTTTGAAGTTGCTGTTGTGGAACTCTATTGTAAAACGTTGAAGTGGCCACTCACAAATGTTGAAGTGGCCACGGTAAAGCTATAGTATCAAACGTTGAAGTGGCCACTCACAAACGTTGAAGTGGCCACGGTAAAGCTATAGTATCAAACGTTGAAGTGGCCACTCACAAACGTTGAAGTGGCCACATTAAAACTGTATTATCAAATGTTGAAGTTGCCACTGTAAAACGTTGACGTTGCCTCTGTAAAGCTGTATTATCAAACTTCGAAGTTGGTCTTGTAAAACTTTGAAGTTGCCACTGTAAAAAATTTGCAGTTGCTGTTGTAGTACTGCACTATTAAACTTTGATGTTGCCATTCCTAAACTTTGAAGTTGCTGTTCTCAAAATGTACTGTAAAACTTTGAAGTTGCTGTTGTAAATCTTGGCATTACTATTGTGAAACTGTATTGTGAAACTTTGAAGTTGCTGTTGTTAACCAGTATTGTGAAACTTTGAACTTGCCATTGGCAAACTTTGAAGTTGCTGTTGTCCAACTGTGTTGTAAAACTTCAAAGTTCCTGTTTTAGAAGTGTGTTGTAAAACTTTGAAGTTGCTGTTGTAGAACTGTATTGTAAAACTTTGAAGTTGCTGTTTGCAAACTCGGAAGTTGCTGTTGTCAAACTGTGTTGTAAAACTGTGAAGTTGCAATTGTGAACCTGTATTGGAAGACTTTGATGTTGCCATTGGCAAACTTTGAAGTTGCAGTCGTGAACCTGTATTGGAAGACTTTGAAGTTGCTATTTCCAAACTTTGAACTTACTGTTGTGCAACTCTATTGTAAAACCTTGACGTTGCTGTTGTGCAACTCTATTGTAAAACCTTGACGTTGCACTGTAAAACATGGAAGTTGCTGTTGTGCAACTCTATTGTAAAACATTGACGTTGCACTGTAAAACCTTGACGTTGCTGTTGTGCAACTCTATTGTAAAACCTTGACGTTGCACTGTAAAACATCGAAGTTGCTGTTGTGCAACTCTATTGTAAAACCTTGACGTTGCTGTTGTGCAAATCTTCTGTAAAACGTTGAAGTTGCTGTTGTGCAACTCTATTGTAAAACCTTGACGTTGCTGTTGTGCAACTCTGTTGTAAAACGTTGAAGTTGCTGTTGTGGAACTGTATTGTAAAACGTTGAAGTTGCTGTTGTGCAACTCTGTTGTAAAACCTTGACGTTGCTGTTGTGCAACTCTGTTGTAAAACGTTGACGTTGCAGTGTAAAACATCGAAGTTGCTGTTGTCAAACTGTATTGTAAAACCTTGAAGTTGCCACGGTAAAACTGTAGTATCAAACGCTGAAGTTGCCACTGTAGAACGCTGAAGTTGCCATTGTAAGTCTGTACTGTCAACCCTTGATGTTGCCATTGGCAAACTGTGAAGTTGTAATTGTGAACCTGTATTGGAAGACTTTGAAGTTACCATTGGCAAACTTTGAGGTTGCTGTTGTCAAACTGTATTGTAAAACTTTGAAGCTGCTATTTCCAAACTTCAGACTCGCTGTTGTCAAACTCTATTGTAAAACAGTGACGTTGCTGTTGTGCAACTCTATTGTAAAACTTTGACGTTGCCACGGTAATACTGTAGTATCAAACACTGAAGTTGCCACGGTAAAACTGTAGTATCAAACACTGAAGTTGCCACTGTAGAACACTGAAGTTGCCGTTGTAATACTGTACTGTCAAACTTTGATGTTGCCATTGGCAAACTGTGAAGCTGCAATTGTGAACCTGTATTGGAAGACTTTGAAGTTACCATTGGCAAACTTTGAAGTTGCTGTTGTCAAACTGTATTGTAAAACTTTGAAGCTGCTATTTCCAAACTTTGAACTCGCTGTTGTCAAACTGTATCGTAAAACCCTGAAGTTGCTGTTGTGGAACTCTATTGTAAAACTTTTAAGTGGCCATTCAGAAACGTTGAAGTTGCCACTGTAAAACTTAAGTTGCCATGGTAAAACTGTAGTTTAAAACGTTGAAGTTGCCACCGTAAAACTGTAGTATCAATTGTTGAAGTTGCCACTGTAAAACGCTGAAGTTGCCACTGTGCAACTGTGAAGTTGCTGTTGTGGAACTGTATTGTAAAGCCTTGATTTTGCCACGGTAAAACCTTGAAGTTGTTGTTGTGGAACTCTATGGTAAAACGTTGAAGTTGCCACTGTAAAACTTTGAAGTTGCTGTTGTAATACTGTACCGTGAAACTTTGATGTTGCCATTGGCAAGCTGTGAAGTTGCAATTGTGAACCTGTATTGTAAGACTTTGAAGTTGCTATTGGCAAACTTTGAGGTTGCTGTTGTGAAACTGTATTGTAAAAGTTTGAAGTTGCTATTTCCAAACTTTGAACTCTCTGTTATCAAACTGTAATGTAAAACTTTGAAGTTGCTGTTGTGAAACTGTATTGTAAAACTTTGAAGTTGCTATTTCCAAACTTTGAACTCTCTGTTATCAAACTGTAATGTAAAACTTTGAAGTTGCTGTTGTGAAACTGTATTGTAAAACTTTGAAGTTGCTATTTCCAAACTTTGAACTCTCTGTTGTCAAACTGTATTATAAAACTTTGAAGTTGCTGTTGTGGAATGCTATTGTAAAACTTTGAAGTTGCCACGGTAATACTTTGAAGTTGCCATTGTAAAATTGTAGTATCAAACGCTCAAGTTGCCACTGTAAAACGCTGAAGTTGCCACTGTAAAACGCTCAAGTTGCCACTGTAAAACGCTGAAGTTGCTGTTGTGGAACTGTATTTTAAAACGCTGAAGTTGCTGTTGTGGAACTGTATTGTAAAACGCTGAAGTTGCTGTTGTGGAACTGTATTGTAAAACGCTGAAGTTGCTGTTGTGGAACTGTATTGTAAAACGCTGAAGTTGCCGTTGTGGAACTGTATTGTAAAACCCTGAAGTTGCCGTTGTGGAACTGTATTGTAAAACTCTGAAGTTGCTGTTGTGGAACTGTATTGTAAAACCTTGAAGTTGCTGTTGTGGAAGTGTATTGTAAAACCTTGAAGTTGCCATGGTAAAACCGTGAAGTTGCCACTGGCAAACTGTGAAGTTGCTGTTGTAATACTGTACTGTCAAACTTTGATATTTCCATGGGCAAACTGTGAAGTTGCAATTGTGAAACAGCATTGTAAAATTTGAAGTTGCTATTTCTAAACTTTGAACTCACTGTTGTGGAACTATATTGTAAAACTTTGAAGTTGCTGTTGTGGAACTGTATTGTAAAACCCTGAAGTTGCCACGGTAAATCTCTGAAGTTGCTGTTGTCAAACTGTATTGTAAAACTTTGAAGTTGCTATTTCCAAACTTTGAAGTCGCTGTTGTCAATCTGTATTGTAAAACTTCGAAGTTGCTGTTGTGGAACTCTATTGTAAAACTTTGAAGTTGCCATTCACAAAATGTTGAAGTTGCCACTGTAAAACTTAAGTTGCCACGGTAAAACTGTAGTATGAAACGTTGAAGTTGCCACCGTAAATTGTTGAAGTTGCCATCGTAAAACTGTAGTATCAAACGTTGAATTTGCCACTGTAAAACCGTGAAGTTTCCACTGTGCAACTTTGAAGTTGCTGCTGTAATACTGTACCGTCAAACTTTGATGTTGCCATGGGCAAACTGTGAAGTTTCAATTGTGAAACTGTATTGTAAAACTTTGAAGTTGCTATTTGCAAACTTTGAACTCGCTGTTGTGAATCTGTATTGTAAAACTTTGAAGTTGCTATTTCCAAACTTTGAACTCACTGTTGTCAAACTGTATTGTAAAACTTTGAAGTTGCTGTTGTGGAACTCTATTGTAAAACGTTGAGGTGGCCACTCACAAATGTTGAAGTGGCCACGGTAAAGCTATAGTATCAAACGTTGAAGTGGCCACTCACAAACGTTGAAGTGGCCACGGTAAAGCTATAGTATCAAACGTTGAAGTGGCCACTCACAAACGTTGAAGTGGCCACATTAAAACTGTATTATCAAATGTTGAAGTTGCCACTGTAAAACGTTGACGTTGCCTCTGTAAAGCTGTATTATCAAACTTCGAAGTTGGTCTTGTAAAACTTTGAAGTTGCCACTGTAAACAATTTGCAGTTGCTGTTGTAGTACTGCACTATTAAACTTTGATGTTGCCATTCTAAAACTTTGAAGTTGCTGTTCTCAAAATGTACTGTAAAACTTTGAAGTTGCTGTTGTAAATCTTGGCATTACTATTGTGAAACTGTATTGTGAAACTTTGAAGTTGCTGTTGTTAACCAGTATTGTGAAACTTTGAACTTGCCATTGGCAAACTTTGAAGTTGCTGTTGTCCAGCTGTGTTGTAAAACTTCAAAGTTCCTGTTTTAGAAGGGTGTTGTAAAACTTTGAAGTTGCTGTTGTAGAACTGTATTGTAAAACTTTGAAGTTGCTATTTGCAAACTCGGAAGTTGCTGTTGTCAAACTGTGTTGTAAAACTGTGAAGCTGCAATTGTGAACCTGTATTGGAAGACTTTGATGTTGCCATTGGCAAACTTTGAAGTTGCAGTCGTGAACCTGTATTGGAAGACTTTGAAGTTGCTATTTCCAAACTTTGAACTTACTGTTGTGTAACTCTATTGTAAAACGTTGAAGTTGCTGTTGTGCAACTCTATTGTAAAACCTTGACGTTGCTGTTGTGCAATTCTATTGTAAAACGTTGAAGTTGCTGTTGTGCAACTCTATTGTAAAACCTTGACGTTGCTGTTGTGCAACTCTATTGTAAAACGTTGAAGTTGCTGTTGTGCAACTCTATTGTAAAACCTTGACGTTGCTGTTGTGCAACTCTATTGTAAAACATCGAAGTTGCTGTTGTGCAACTGTATTGTAAAACATTGACGTTGCACTGTAAAACCTTGACGTTGCTGTTCTGCAACTCTATTGTAAAACCTTGACGTTGCACTGTAAAACATCGACGTTGCTGTTGTGCAACTCTATTGTAAAACCTTGACGTTGCACTGTAAAACATCGAAGTTGCTGTTGTGCAACTCTATTGTAAAACCTTGACGTTGCACTGTAAAACATCGAAGTTGCTGTTGTGCAACTCTATTGTAAAACCTTGACGTTGCTGTTGTGCAACTCTGTTGTAAAACTTTGAAGTTGCTGTTGTGCAACTCTGTTGTAAAACGTTGACGTTGCACTGTAAAACATCGAAGTTGCTGTTGTCAAACTGTATTGTAAAACCTTGAAGTTGCCACGGTAAAACTGTAGTATCAAACGCTGAAGTTGCCACTGTAGAACGCTGAAGTTGCCGTTGTAAGTCTGTACTGTCAACCCTTGATGTTGCCATTGGCAAACTGTGAAGTTGTAATTGTGAACCTGTATTGGAAGGCTTTGAAGTTACCATTGGCAAACTTTGAGGTTGCTGTTGTCAAACTGTATTGTAAAACTTTGAAGCTGCTATTTCCAAACTTCAGACTCGCTGTTGTCAAACTGTATTGTAAAACGGTGACGTTGCTGTTGTGCAACTCTATTGTAAAACGGTGACGTTGCTGTTGTGCAACTGTATTGTAAAACGGTGACGTTGCCACGGTAATACTGTAGTATCAAACACTGAAGTTGCCACGGTAATACTGTAGTATCAAACACTGAAGTTGCCACGGTAAAACTGTAGTATCAAACACTGAAGTTGCCACTGTAGAACACTGAAGTTGCCGTTGTAATACTGTACTGTCAAACTTTGATGTTGCCATTGGCAAACTGTGAAGCTGCAATTGTGAACCTGTATTGGAAGACTTTGAAGTTACCATTGGCAAACTTTGAAGTTGCTGTTGTCAAACTGTATTGTAAAACTTTGAAGCTGCTATTTCCAAACTTTGAACTCTCTGTTGTCAAACTGTATCGTAAAACTTTGAAGTTGCTGTTGTGGAACTCTATTGTAAAACTTTTAAGTGGCCATTCAGAAACGTTGAAGTTGCCACTGTAAAACTTAAGTTGCCATGGTAAAACTGTAGTATAAAACGTTGAAGTTGCCACCGTAAAACGTTGAAGTTGCCACCGTAAAACTGTAGTATCAATCGTTGAAGTTGCCACTGTAAAACGCTGAAGTTGCCACTGTGCAACTGTGAAGTTGCTGTTGTGGAACTGTATTGTAAAGCCTTGATTTTGCCACGGTATAACCTTGAAGTTGTTGTTGTGGAACTCTATGGTAAAACCTTGAAGTTGCCATGGTAAAACGTTGAAGTTGCCACTGTAAAACTTTGAAGTTGCTGTTGTAATACTGTACCGTGAAACTTTGATGTTGCCATTGGCAAGCTGTGAAGTTGCAATTGTGAACCCTTATTGGAAGACTTTGAAGTTGCCATTGGCAAAGTTTGAGGTTGCTGTTGTGAAACTGTATTGTAAAACTTCGAAGTTGCTGTTGTGGAACTGTATTGTAAAACCCTGAATTTGCTGTTGTGGAAATGTATTGTAAAACTTTGAAGTTGCTGTTGTGGAATGCTATTGTAAAACCTTGAAGTTGCCATGGTAAAACCGTGAAGTTGCCACTGGGAAACTGTGAAGTTGCTGTTGTAATACTCTACTGTCAAACTTTGATATTGCCATGGGCAAGCTGTGAAGTTGCAATTGTGAACCTGTATTGTAAAACTTTGAAATTGCCATTGGCAAACTTTGAGGTTGCTGTTGTGAAACTGTATTGTAAAACTTTGAAGTTGCTATTTCCAAACTTTGAACTCTCTGTTGTCAAACTGTATTGTAAAACTTTGAAGTTGCTGTTGTGGAACGCTATTGTAAAACCTTGACGTTGCTGTTGTGCAACTCTATTGTAAAACATTGACATTGCACTGTAAAACATCGAACTTACTGTTATCAAACTGTATTGTAAAACCTTGAAGTTGCCACGGTAAAACTGTAGTATCAGACGCTGAAGTTGCCACTGTAGAACGCTCCAGTTGCCACTGTAAAACGCTCAAGTTGCCACTGTAAAACGCTGAAGTTGCTGTTGTGGAACTGTATTGTAAAACTTTGAAGTTGCTGTTGTGGAACTGTATTGTAAAACTTTGAAGTTGCTGTTGTGGAACGTATTGTAAAACTTTGAAGTTGCTGTTGTGGAACTGTATTGTAAAACTTTGAAGTTGCTGTTGTGGAACGTATTGTAAAACTTTGAAGATGCTGTTGTGGAACTGTATTGTAAAACCCTGAAGTTGCTGTTGTGGAACTGTATTGTAAAACTTTGAAGTTGCTGTTGTGGAACGTATTGTAAAACTTTGAAGTTGCTGTTGTGGAACTGTATTGTAAAACTTTGAAGTTGCTGTTGTGGAACGTATTGTAAAACTTTGAAGTTGCTGTTGTGGAACTGTATTGTAAAACCCTGAAGTTGCTGTTGTGGAACTGTATTGTAAAACTTTGAAGTTGCTGTTGTGGAACGTATTGTAAAACTTTGAAGTTGCTGTTGTGGAACTGTATTGTAAAACCCTGAAGTTGCTGTTGTGGAACTGTATTGTAAAACTTTGAAGTTGCTGTTGTGGAACTGTATTGTAAAACCCTGAAGTTGCTGTTGTGGAACTGTATTGTAAAACCCTGAAGTTGCTGTTGTGGAACTGTATTGTAAAAACCTGAAGTTGCTGTTGTGGAACTGTATTGTAAAACTTTGAAGTTGCTGTTGTGGAACTGTATTGTAAAACCCTGAAGTTGCCACGGTAAATCTCTGAAGTTGCTGTTGTGGAGCTGTATTGTAAAACTTTGAAGTTGCTGTTGTGGAACTCTATTGTAAAACGCTGAAGTTGCCATTCACTAAATGTTGAAGTTGCCACTGTAAAACTTAAGTTGCCACGGTAAAACTGTAGTATCAAACGTTGAAGTTGCCACTGTAAAACTTTGAAGTTGCTGTTATAATACTGTACCGTGAAACTTTGATGTTGCCATTGGCAAGGTGTGAAGTTGCAATTGTGAACCTGTATTGGAAGACTTTGAAGTTACCATTGGCAAACTTTGAAGTTGCTGTTGTGAAACTGTATTGTAAAACTTTGAAGTTGCTGTTGTGGAACGTATTGTAAAACGTTGAAGTTGCTGTTGTGGAACTGTATTGTAAAACCCTGAAGTTGCTGTTGTGGAACTGTATTGTAAAACTTTGAAGTTGCTGTTGTGGAACGTATTGTAAAACTTTGAAGTTGCTGTTGTGGAACTGTATTGTAAAACTTTGAAGTTGCTGTTGTGGAACGTATTGTAAAACTTTGAAGTTGCTGTTGTGGAACTGTATTGTAAAACCCTGAAGTTGCTGTTGTGGAACTGTATTGTAAAACTTTGAAGTTGCTGTTGTGGAACGTATTGTAAAACTTTGAAGTTGCTGTTGTGGAACTGTATTGTAAAACCCTGAAGTTGCTGTTGTGGAACGTATTGTAAAACTTTGAAGTTGCTGTTGTGGAACTGTATTGTAAAACCCTGAAGTTGCTGTTGTGGAACGTATTGTAAAACTTTGAAGTTGCTGTTGTGGAACTGTATTGTAAAACTTTGAAGTTGCTGTTGTGGAACTCTATTGTAAAACCCTGAAGTTGCCACGGTAAATCTCTGAAGTTGCTGTTGTGGAGCTGTATTGTAAAACTTTGAAGTTGCTGTTGTGGAACTCTATTGTAAAACGCTGAAGTTGCCATTCACAAAATGTTGAAGTTGCCACTGTAAAACTTAAGTTGCCACGGTAAAACTGTAGTATCAAACGTTGAAGTTGCCACTGTAAAACTTTGAAGTTGCTGTTATAATACTGTACCGTGAAACTTTGATGTTGCCATTGGCAAGGTGTGAAGTTGCAATTGTGAACCTGTATTGGAAGACTTTGAAGTTACCATTGGCAAACTTTGAAGTTGCTGTTGTGAAACTGTATTGTAAAACGTTGAAGCTGCTATTTCCAAACTTTGAACTCACTGTTGTCAAACTGTAATGTAAAACTTTGAAGTTGCTGTTGTGGAACTCTATTGTAAAACTTTGATGTTGCCACAGTAAAACTTTGAAGTTGCCACTGTAAAACTGTAGTATCAAACGCTCAAGTTGCCACTGTAAAACGCTCAAGTTGCCACTGTAAAACGCTGAAGTTGGTGTTGTGGAAGTCTATTGTAAAACGCTGAAGTTGCTGTTGTGGAAGTCTATTGTAAAACGCTGAAGTTGCTGTTGTGGAAGTCTATTGTAAAACGTTGAACTTGCTGTTGTGGAAGTCTATTGTAAAACGGTGAAGTTGCTGTTGTGGAAGTCTATTGTAAAACGTTGAACTTGCTGTTGTGGAAGTCTATTGTAAAACGCTGAAGTTGCTGTTGTGGAAGTCTATTGTAAAACGTTGAACTTGCTGTTGTGGAAGTCTATTGTAAAACCCTGAAGTTGCTGTTGTGGAACTGTATTGTAAAACTTTGAAGTTGCTGTTGTGGAACTGTATTGTAAAACCCTGAAGTTGCCACGGTAAATCTCTGAAGTTGCTGTTGTGGAACTGTATTGTAAAACTTTGAAGGTGCTGTTTCCAAACTTCGAACTCGCTGTTGTCAATCTGTATTGTAAAACGTTGAAGTTGCTGTTGTGGAACTCTATTGTAAAACGCTGAAGTTGCCATTCACAAAATGTTGAAGTTGCCACTGTAAAACTTAAGTTGCCACGGTAAAACTGTAGTATCAAACATTGAAGTTGCCACCGTAAAATGTTGAAGTTGCCACGGTAAAACTGTAGTATCAAACATTGAAGTTGCCACCGTAAAATGTTGAAGTTGCCACCGTAAAACTGTAGTATCAAACGTTGAAGTTGCCACTGTAAAACTGTGAAGTTGCCACTGTAAACCTTTGAAGTTGCTGCTGTAATACTCTACCGTCAAACTTTGATGTTGCCATGGGCAAACTGTGAATTTGCAATTGTGAAACTGTATTGTAAAACTTTGAAGTTGCTATTTCCAAACTTTGAACTCGCTGTTGTGAATCTGTATTGTAAAACTTTGAAGTTGCTATTTCCAAACTTTGAACTCGCTGTTGTCAAACTGTATTGTAAAACTTTGAAGTTGCTGTTGTGGAACTCTATTGTAAAACGTTGAAGTGGCCACTCACAAACGTTGAAGTGGCCACGGTAAAGCTATAGTATCAAACGTTGAAGTGGCCACTCACAAACGTTGAAGTGGCCACGGTAAAGCTATAGTATCAAACGTTGAAGTGGCCACTCACAAACGTTGAAGTGGCCACGGTAAAACTGTATTATCAAATGTTGAAGTTGCCAGTGTAAAACGTTGACGTTGCCTCTGTAAAACTGTATTATCAAACTTCGAAGTTGGTCTTGTAAAACTTTGAAGTTGCCACTGTAAAAAATTTGCAGTTGCTGTTGTAGTACTGCACTATTAAACTTTGATGTTGCCATTCTAAAACTTTGAAGTTGCTGTTCTCAAAATGTACTGTAAAACTTTGAAGTTGCTGTTGTAAATCTTGGCATTACTATTGTGAAACTGTATTGTGAAACTTTGAAGTTGCTGTTGTTAACCAGTATTGTGAAACTTTGAACTTGCCATTGGCAAACTTTGAAGTTGCTGTTGTCCAACTGTGTTGTAAAACTTCAAAGTTCCTGTTTTAGAAGGGTGTTGTAAAACTTTGAAGTTGCTGTTGTAGAACTGTATTGTAAAACTTTGAAGTTGCTATTTGCAAACTCGGAAGTTGCTGTTGTCAAACTGTGTTGTAAAACTGTGAAGTTGCAATTGTGAACCTGTATTGGAAGACTTTGAAGTTACCATTGGCAAACTTTGAAGTTGCAGTCGTGAACCTGTATTGGAAGACTTTGAAGTTGCTATTTCCAAACTTTGAACTTACTGTTGTGTAACTCTATTGTAAAACGCTGAAGTTGCTGTTGTGCAACTCTATTGTAAAACGTTGCAGTTGCTGTTGTGCAACTCTATTGTAAAACGGTGACGTTGCTGTTGTGAAACTCTATTGTAAAACCTTGACGTTGCTGTTGTGCAACTCTATTGTAAAACGGTGATGTTGCTGTTGTGCAACTCTATTGTAAAACGTTGACGTTGCACTGTAAAACGTTGAAGTTGCTGTTGTCAAACTGTATTGTAAAACCCTGAAGTTGCTGTTGTGGAACTGTATTGTAAAACGTTGAAGTTGCTCTTGTGGAACTGTATTGTAAAACCCTGAAGTTGCTGTTGTGGAACTGTATTGTAAAACGTTGAAGTTGCTGTTGTGGAACTGTATTGTAAAACCCTGAAGTTGCTGTTGTGGAACTGTATTGTAAAACGTTGAAGTTGCTGTTGTGGAACTGTATTGTAAAACCCTGAAGTTGCTGTTGTGGAACTGTATTGTAAAACGTTGAAGTTGCTGTTGTGGAACTGTATTGTAAAACCCTGAAGTTGCTGTTGTGGAACTGTATTGTAAAACGTTGAAGTTGCTGTTGTGGAACTGTATTGTAAAACCCTGAAGTTGCTGTTGTGGAACTGTATTGTAAAACCCTGAAGTTGCTGTTGTGGAACTGTATTGTAAAACCCTGAAGTTGCCACGGTAAATCTCTGAAGTTGCTGTTGTCAAACTGTATTGTAAAACTTTGAAGCTGCTATTTCCAAACTTCGAACTCTCTGTTGTCAAACTGTAATGTAAAACGTTGAAGTTGCTGTTGTGGAACTGTATTGTAAAACTTTGAAGTGGCCATTCAGAAACGTTGAAGTTGCCACTGTAAAACTTAAGTTGCCATGGTAAAACTGTAGTATAAAACGTTGAAGTTGCCACCGTAAAACTGTAGTATCAATTGTTGAAGTTGCCACTATAAAACGCTGAAGTTGCCACTGTGCAACTGTGAAGTTGCTGTTGTGGAACTGTATTGTAAAGCCTTGATTTTGCCACGGTAAAACCTTGAAGTTGTTGTTGTGGAACTCTATGGTAAAACCTTGAAGTTGCCATGGTAAAACGTTGAAGTTGCCACTGTAAAACTTTGAAGTTGCTGTTGTAATACTGTACCGTGAAACTTTGATGTTGCCATTGGCAAGGTGTGAAGTTGCAGTTGTGAACCTGTATTGGAAGACTTTGAAGTTACCATTGGCAAACTTTGAAGTTGCTGTTGTGAAACTGTATTGTAAAACGTTGAAGCTGCTATTTCCAAACTTTGAACTCTCTGTTGTCAAACTGTAATGTAAAACTTTGAAGTTGCTGTTGTGGAACTCTATTGTAAAACTTTGATGTTGCCACTGTAAAACTTTGAAGTTGCCACTGTAAAACTGTAGTATGAAACGCTCAAGTTGCCACTGTAAAACGCTCAAGTTGCCACTGTAAAACGCTGAAGTTGCTGTTGTGGATCTGTATTGTAAAACGTTGAAGTTGCTGTTGTGGAACTGTATTGTAAAACCCTGAAGTTGCTGTTGTGGAACTGTATTGTAAAACCCTGAAGTTGCTGTTGTGGAACTGTATTGTAAAACGTTGAAGTTGCTGTTGTGGAACTGTATTGTAAAACCCTGAAGTTGCTGTTTGGAACTGTATTGTAAAACCCTGAAGTTGCCACGGTAAAACCCTGAAGTTGCCACGGTAAAACTATAGTATCAAACTTTGAAGTTGCCACTGTAAAACCTTGAAGTTGCTGTTGTGAAACTGTATTGTAAAACTCTGAGGTTGCTACTGTAAAACTCTGAGGTTGCCACTGTAAAACTCTGAGGTTGCAGTCGTGAACCTGTATTGGAAGACTTTGAAGTTGGTATTTCCAATCTTTGAACTTACTGTTTTGCAACTCTATTGTAAAACTTTGAAGTTGCTGTTGTGCAACTCTATTGTAAAATGGTGACGTTGCCATGGTAATACTGTAGTATCAAACACGGAAGTTGCCACGGTAATACTGTAGTATCAAACACTGAAGTTGCCACTGTAGAACACTGAAGTTGCCGTTGTAATACTGTACTGTCAAACTTTGATGTTGCCATTGGCAAACTGTGAAGTTGCCATTGTGAACCTGTATTGGAAGACTTTGAAGTTACCATTGGCAAACTTTGAAGTTGCTGTTGTCAAACGGTATTGTAAAACTTTGAAGCTGCTATTTCCAAACTTCGAACTCGCTGTTGTCAATCTGTAATGTAAAACGTTGAAGTTGCTGTTGTGGAACTCTATTGTAAAACTTTGAAGTTGCCATTCACAAAATGTTGAAGTTGCCACTGTAAAACTTAAGTTGCCATGGTAAAACTGTAGTATCAAACGTTGAAGTTGCCACCGTAAAATGTTGAAGTTGCCACGGTAAAACTGTAGTATCAAACATTGAAGTTGCCACCGTAAAATGTTGAAGTTGCCACCATAAAACTGTAGTATCAAACGTTGAAGTTGCCACTGTAAAACCGTGAAGTTGCCACTGTAAAACTTTGAAGTTGCTGCTGTAATACTCTACCGTCAAACTTTGATGTTGCCATGGGCAAACTGTGAATTTGCAATTGTGAAACTGTATTGTAAAACTTTGAAGTTGCTATTTCCAAACTTTGAACTCGCTGTTGTCAAACTGTATTGTAAAACTTTGAAGTTGCTATTTCCAAACTTTGAACTCGCTGTTGTCAAACTGTATTGTAAAACTTTGAAGTTGCTATTTCCAAACTTTGAACTCGCTGTTGTGAATCTGTATTGTAAAACTTTGAAGTTGCTATTTCCAAACTTTGAACTCGCTGTTGTCAAACTGTATTGTAAAACTTTGAAGTTGCTGTTGTGGAACTCTATTGTAAAACGTTGAAGTGGCCACTCACAAACGTTGAAGTGGCCACGGTAAAGCTATAGTATCAAACGTTGAAGTGGCCACTCACAAACGTTGAAGTGGCCACGGTAAAGCTATAGTATCAAACGTTGAAGTGGCCACTCACAAACGTTGAAGTGGCCACGGTAAAACTGTATTATCAAATGTTGAAGTTGCCAGTGTAAAACGTTGACGTTGCCTCTGTAAAACTGTATTATCAAACTTCGAAGTTGGTCTTGTAAAACTTTGAAGTTGCCACTGTAAAAAATTTGCAGTTGCTGTTGTAGTACTGCACTATTAAACTTTGATGTTGCCATTCTAAAACTTTGAAGTTGCTGTTCTCAAAATGTACTGTAAAACTTTGAAGTTGCTGTTGTAAATCTTGGCATTACTATTGTGAAACTGTATTGTGAAACTTTGAAGTTGCTGTTGTTAACCAGTATTGTGAAACTTTGAACTTGCCATTGGCAAACTTTGAAGTTGCTGTTGTCCAACTGTGTTGTAAAACTTCAAAGTTCCTGTTTTAGAAGGGTGTTGTAAAACTTTGAAGTTGCTGTTGTAGAACTGTATTGTAAAACTTTGAAGTTGCTATTTGCAAACTCGGAAGTTGCTGTTGTCAAACTGTGTTGTAAAACTGTGAAGTTGCAATTGTGAACCTGTATTGGAAGACTTTGAAGTTACCATTGGCAAACTTTGAAGTTGCAGTCGTGAACCTGTATTGGAAGACTTTGAAGTTGCTATTTCCAAACTTTGAACTTACTGTTGTGTAACTCTATTGTAAAACGTTGCAGTTGCTGTTGTGGAACTCTATTGTAAAACGTTGCAGTTGCTGTTGTGCAACTCTATTGTAAAACGGTGATGTTGCTGTTGTGCAACTCTATTGTAAAACGTTGACGTTGCACTGTAAAACGTTGAAGTTGCTGTTGTCAAACTGTATTGTAAAACCCTGAAGTTGCTGTTGTGGAACTGTATTGTAAAACCCTGAAGTTGCTGTTGTGGAACTGTATTGTAAAACCCTGAAGTTGCTGTTGTGGAACTGTATTGTAAAACGTTGAAGTTGCTGTTGTGGAACTGTATTGTAAAACGTTGAAGTTGCTGTTGTGGAACTGTATTGTAAAACCCTGAAGTTGCTGTTGTGGAACTGTATTGTAAAACTTTGAAGTTGCTGTTGTGGAACGTATTGTAAAACTTTGAAGTTGCTGTTGTGGAACTGTATTGTAAAACTTTGAAGTTGCTGTTGTGGAACATATTGTAAAACTTTGAAGTTGCTGTTGTGGAACTGTATTGTAAAACCCTGAAGTTGCTGTTGTGGAAATGTATTGTAAAACTTTGAAGTTGCTGTTGTGGAACGTATTGTAAAACTTTGAAGTTGCTGTTGTGGGACGTATTGTAAAACTTTGAAGTTGCTGTTGTGGAACTGTATTGTAAAACCCTGAAGTTGCTGTTGTGGAACGTATTGTAAAACTTTGAAGTTGCTGTTGTGGAACTGTATTGTAAAACCCTGAAGTTGCTGTTGTGGAACTGTATTGTAAAAACCTGAAGTTGCTGTTGTGGAACTGTATTGTAAAACTTTGAAGTTGCTGTTGTGGAACTGTATTGTAAAACCCTGAAGTTGCCACGGTAAATCTCTGAAGTTGCTGTTGTGGAGCTGTATTGTAAAACGTTGAAGTTGCTGTTGTGGAACTGTATTGTAAAACGTTGAAGTTGCTGTTGTGGAACTGTATTGTAAAACCCTGAAGTTGCTGTTGTGGAACTGTATTGTAGAACTTTGAAGTTGCTGTTGTGGAACGTATTGTAAAACTTTGAAGTTGCTGTTGTGGAACTGTATTGTAAAACTTTGAAGTTGCTGTTGTGGAACGTATTGTAAAACTTTGAAGTTGCTGTTGTGGAACGTATTGTAAAACTTTGAAGTTGCTGTTGTGGAACTGTATTGTAAAACCCTGAAGTTGCTGTTGTGGAACGTATTGTAAAACTTTGAAGTTGCTGTTGTGGAACTGTATTGTAAAAACCTGAAGTTGCTGTTGTGGAACTGTATTGTAAAAACCTGAAGTTGCTGTTGTGGAACTGTATTGTAAAACTTTGAAGTTGCTGTTGTGGAACTGTATTGTAAAACCCTGAAGTTGCCACGGTAAATCTCTGAAGTTGCTGTTGTGGAGCTGTATTGTAAAACTTTGAAGTTGCTGTTGTGGAACTCTATTGTAAAACGCTGAAGTTGCCATTCACAAAATGTTGAAGTTGCCACTGTAAAACTTAAGTTGCCACGGTAAAACTGTAGTATCAAACGTTGAAGTTGCCACTGTAAAACTTTGAAGTTGCTGTTATAATACTGTACCGTGAAACTTTGATGTTGCCATTGGCAAGGTGTGAAGTTGCAATTGTGAACCTGTATTGGAAGACTTTGAAGTTACCATTGGCAAACTTTGAAGTTGCTGTTGTGAAACTGTATTGTAAAACTTTGAAGTTGCTGTTGTGGAACGTATTGTAAAACTTTGAAGTTGCTGTTGTGGAACTGTATTGTAAAACCCTGAAGTTGCTGTTGTGGAACTGTATTGTAAAACTTTGAAGTTGCTGTTGTGGAACGTATTGTAAAACTTTGAAGTTGCTGTTGTGGAACTGTATTGTAAAACTTTGAAGTTGCTGTTGTGGAACGTATTGTAAAACTTTGAAGTTGCTGTTGTGGAACTGTATTGTAAAACCCTGAAGTTGCTGTTGTGGAACTGTATTGTAAAACTTTGAAGTTGCTGTTGTGGAACGTATTGTAAAACTTTGAAGTTGCTGTTGTGGAACTGTATTGTAAAACCCTGAAGTTGCTGTTGTGGAACGTATTGTAAAACTTTGAAGTTGCTGTTGTGGAACTGTATTGTAAAACCCTGAAGTTGCTGTTGTGGAACGTATTGTAAAACCCTGAAGTTGCTGTTGTGGAACGTATTGTAAAACTTTGAAGTTGCTGTTGTGGAACTGTATTGTAAAACTTTGAAGTTGCTGTTGTGGAACTGTATTGTAAAACCCTGAAGTTGCCACGGTAAATCTCTGAAGTTGCTGTTGTGGAGCTGTATTGTAAAACTTTGAAGTTGCTGTTGTGGAACTCTATTGTAAAACGCTGAAGTTGCCATTCACAAAATGTTGAAGTTGCCACTGTAAAACTTAAGTTGCCACGGTAAAACTGTAGTATCAAACGTTGAAGTTGCCACTGTAAAACTTTGAAGTTGCTGTTATAATACTGTACCGTGAAACTTTGATGTTGCCATTGGCAAGGTGTGAAGTTGCAATTGTGAACCTGTATTAGAAGACTTTGAAGTTACCATTGGCAAACTTTGAAGTTGCTGTTGTGAAACTGTATTGTAAAACGTTGAAGCTGCTATTTCCAAACTTTGAACTCACTGTTGTCAAACTGTAATGTAAAACTTTGAAGTTGCTGTTGTGGAACTCTATTGTAAAACTTTGATGTTGCCACAGTAAAACTTTGAAGTTGCCACTGTAAAACTGTAGTATCAAACGCTCAAGTTGCCACTGTAAAACGCTCAAGTTGCCACTGTAAAACGCTGAAGTTGGTGTTGTGGAAGTCTATTGTAAAACGCTGAAGTTGCTGTTGTGGAAGTCTATTGTAAAACGCTGAAGTTGCTGTTGTGGAAGTCTATTGTAAAACGTTGAACTTGCTGTTGTGGAAGTCTATTGTAAAACGCTGAAGTTGCTGTTGTGGAAGTCTATTGTAAAACGCTGAAGTTGCTGTTGTGGAAGTCTATTGTAAAACGCTGAAGTTGCTGTTGTGGAAGTCTATTGTAAAACGTTGAACTTGCTGTTGTGGAAGTCTATTGTAAAACCCTGAAGTTGCTGTTGTGGAACTGTATTGTAAAACTTTGAAGTTGCTGTTGTGGAACTGTATTGTAAAACCCTGAAGTTGCCACGGTAAATCTCTGAAGTTGCTGTTGTGGAACTGTATTGTAAAACTTTGAAGGTGCTGTTTCCAAACTTCGAACTCACTGTTGTCAATCTGTATTGTAAAACGTTGAAGTTGCTGTTGTGGAACTCTATTGTAAAACGCTGAAGTTGCCATTCACAAAATGTTGAAGTTGCCACTGTAAAACTTAAGTTGCCACGGTAAAACTGTAGTATCAAACATTGAAGTTGCCACCGTAAAATGTTGAAGTTGCCACGGTAAAACTGTAGTATCAAACATTGAAGTTGCCACCGTAAAATGTTGAAGTTGCCACCGTAAAACTGTAGTATCAAACGTTGAAGTTGCCACTGTAAAACTGTGAAGTTGCCACTGTAAACCTTTGAAGTTGCTGCTGTAATACTCTACCGTCAAACTTTGATGTTGCCATGGGCAAACTGTGAATTTGCAATTGTGAAACTGTATTGTAAAACTTTGAAGTTGCTATTTCCAAACTTTGAACTCGCTGTTGTGAATCTGTATTGTAAAACTTTGAAGTTGCTATTTCCAAACTTTGAACTCGCTGTTGTCAAACTGTATTGTAAAACTTTGAAGTTGCTGTTGTGGAACTCTATTGTAAAACGTTGAAGTGGCCACTCACAAACGTTGAAGTGGCCACGGTAAAGCTATAGTATCAAACGTTGAAGTGGCCACTCACAAACGTTGAAGTGGCCACGGTAAAGCTATAGTATCAAACGTTGAAGTGGCCACTCACAAACGTTGAAGTGGCCACGGTAAAACTGTATTATCAAATGTTGAAGTTGCCAGTGTAAAACGTTGACGTTGCCTCTGTAAAACTGTATTATCAAACTTCGAAGTTGGTCTTGTAAAACTTTGAAGTTGCCACTGTAAAAAATTTGCAGTTGCTGTTGTAGTACTGCACTATTAAACTTTGATGTTGCCATTCTAAAACTTTGAAGTTGCTGTTCTCAAAATGTACTGTAAAACTTTGAAGTTGCTGTTGTAAATCTTGGCATTACTATTGTGAAACTGTATTGTGAAACTTTGAAGTTGCTGTTGTTAACCAGTATTGTGAAACTTTGAACTTGCCATTGGCAAACTTTGAAGTTGCTGTTGTCCAACTGTGTTGTAAAACTTCAAAGTTCCTGTTTTAGAAGGGTGTTGTAAAACTTTGAAGTTGCTGTTGTAGAACTGTATTGTAAAACTTTGAAGTTGCTATTTGCAAACTCGGAAGTTGCTGTTGTCAAACTGTGTTGTAAAACTGTGAAGTTGCAATTGTGAACCTGTATTGGAAGACTTTGAAGTTACCATTGGCAAACTTTGAAGTTGCAGTCGTGAACCTGTATTGGAAGACTTTGAAGTTGCTATTTCCAAACTTTGAACTTACTGTTGTGTAACTCTATTGTAAAACGTTGAAGTTGCTGTTGTGCAACTCTATTGTAAAACGGTGACGTTGCTGTTGTGAAACTCTATTGTAAAACCTTGACGTTGCTGTTGTGCAACTCTATTGTAAAACGGTGATGTTGCTGTTGTGCAACTCTATTGTAAAACGTTGACGTTGCACTGTAAAATGTTGAAGTTGCTGTTGTCAAACTGTATTGTAAAACCCTGAAGTTGCTGTTGTGGAACTGTATTGTAAAACCCTGAAGTTGCTGTTGTGGAACTGTATTGTAAAACCCTGAAGTTGCTGTTGTGGAACTGTATTGTAAAACGTTGAAGTTGCTGTTGTGGAACTGTATTGTAAAACCCTGAAGTTGCTGTTGTGGAACTGTATTGTAAAACCCTGAAGTTGCCACGGTAAATCTCTGAAGTTGCTGTTGTCAAACTGTATTGTAAAACTTTGAAGCTGCTATTTCCAAACTTCGAACTCTCTGTTGTCAAACTGTAATGTAAAACCCTGAAGTTGCTGTTGTGGAACTCTATTGTAAAACTTTGAAGTGGCCATTCAGAAACGTTGAAGTTGCCACTGTAAAACTTAAGTTGCCATGGTAAAACTGTAGTATAAAACGTTGAAGTTGCCACCGTAAAACTGTAGTATCAATTGTTGAAGTTGCCACTGTAAAACGCTGAAGTTGCCACTGTGCAACTGTGAAGTTGCTGTTGTGGAACTGTATTGTAAAGCCTTGATTTTGCCACGGTAAAACCTTGAAGTTGTTGTTGTGGAACTCTATGGTAAAACCTTGAAGTTGCCATGGTAAAACGTTGAAGTTGCCACTGTAAAACTTTGAAGTTGCTGTTGTAATACTGTACCGTGAAACTTTGATGTTGCCATTGGCAAGGTGTGAAGTTGCAGTTGTGAACCTGTATTGGAAGACTTTGAAGTTACCATTGGCAAACTTTGAAGTTGCTGTTGTGAAACTGTATTGTAAAACGTTGAAGCTGCTATTTCCAAACTTTGAACTCTCTGTTGTCAAACTGTAATGTAAAACTTTGAAGTTGCTGTTGTGGAACTCTATTGTAAAACTTTGATGTTGCCACTGTAAAACTTTGAAGTTGCCACTGTAAAACTGTAGTATGAAACGCTCAAGTTGCCACTGTAAAACGCTCAAGTTGCCACTGTAAAACGCTGAAGTTGCTGTTGTGGATCTGTATTGTAAAACGTTGAAGTTGCTGTTGTGGATCTGTATTGTAAAACGTTGAAGTTGCTGTTGTGGAACTGTATTGTAAAACCCTGAAGTTGCTGTTGTGGAACTGTATTGTAAAACCCTGAAGTTGCTGTTGTGGAACTGTATTGTAAAACGTTGAAGTTGCTGTTGTGGAACTGTATTGTAAAACCCTGAAGTTGCCACGGTAAAACCCTGAAGTTGCCACGGTAAAACTATAGTATCAAACTTTGAAGTTGCCACTGTAAAACCTTGAAGTTGCTGTTGTGAAACTGTATTGTAAAACTCTGAGGTTGCTACTGTAAAACTCTGAGGTTGCCACTGTAAAACTCTGAGGTTGCAGTCGTGAACCTGTATTGGAAGACTTTGAAGTTGGTATTTCCAATCTTTGAACTTACTGTTTTGCAACTCTATTGTAAAACTTTGAAGTTGCTGTTGTGCAACTCTATTGTAAAATGGTGACGTTGCCATGGTAATACTGTAGTATCAAACACGGAAGTTGCCACGGTAATACTGTAGTATCAAACACTGAAGTTGCCACTGTAGAACACTGAAGTTGCCGTTGTAATACTGTACTGTCAAACTTTGATGTTGCCATTGGCAAACTGTGAAGTTGCCATTGTGAACCTGTATTGGAAGACTTTGAAGTTACCATTGGCAAACTTTGAAGTTGCTGTTGTCAAACGGTATTGTAAAACTTTGAAGCTGCTATTTCCAAACTTCGAACTCGCTGTTGTCAATCTGTAATGTAAAACGTTGAAGTTGCTGTTGTGGAACTCTATTGTAAAACTTTGAAGTTGCCATTCACAAAATGTTGAAGTTGCCACTGTAAAACTTAAGTTGCCATGGTAAAACTGTAGTATCAAACGTTGAAGTTGCCACCGTAAAATGTTGAAGTTGCCACGGTAAAACTGTAGTATCAAACATTGAAGTTGCCACCGTAAAATGTTGAAGTTGCCACCATAAAACTGTAGTATCAAACGTTGAAGTTGCCACTGTAAAACCGTGAAGTTGCCACTGTAAAACTTTGAAGTTGCTGCTGTAATACTCTACCGTCAAACTTTGATGTTGCCATGGGCAAACTGTGAATTTGCAATTGTGAAACTGTATTGTAAAACTTTGAAGTTGCTATTTCCAAACTTTGAACTCGCTGTTGTCAAACTGTATTGTAAAACTTTGAAGTTGCTATTTCCAAACTTTGAACTCGCTGTTGTCAAACTGTATTGTAAAACTTTGAAGTTGCTATTTCCAAACTTTGAACTCGCTGTTGTCAAACTGTATTGTAAAACTTTGAAGTTGCTATTTCCAAACTTTGAACTCGCTGTTGTCAAACTGTATTGTAAAACTTTGAAGTTGCTGTTGTGGAACTCTATTGTAAAACGTTGAAGTGGCCACTCAGAAACCTTGAAGTGGCCACGGTAAAGCTATAGTATCAAACGTTGAAGTGGCCACTCACAAACGTTGAAGTGGCCACGGTAAAGCTATAGTATCAAACGTTGAAGTGGCCACTCACAAACGTTGAAGTGGCCACGGTAAAACTGTATTATCAAATGTTGAAGTTGCCAGTGTAAAACGTTGACGTTGCCTCTGTAAAACTGTATTATCAAACTTCGAAGTTGGTCTTGTAAAACTTTGAAGTTGCCACTGTAAAAAATTTGCAGTTGCTGTTGTAGTACTGCACTATTAAACTTTGATGTTGCCATTCTAAAACTTTGAAGTTGCTGTTCTCAAAATGTACTGTAAAACTTTGAAGTTGCTGTTGTAAATCTTGGCATTACTATTGTGAAACTGTATTGTGAAACTTTGAAGTTGCTGTTGTTAACCTGTATTGTGAAACTTTGAACTTGCCATTGGCAAACTTTGAAGTTGCTGTTGTCCAACTGTGTTGTAAAACTTCAAAGTTCCTGTTTTAGAAGGGTGTTGTAAAACTTTGAAGTTGCTGTTGTAGAACTGTATTGTAAAACTTTGAAGTTGCTATTTGCAAACTCGGAAGTTGCTGTTGTCAAACTGTGTTGTAAAACTGTGAAGTTGCAATTGTGAACCTGTATTGGAAGACTTTGAAGTTACCATTGGCAAACTTTGAAGTTGCAGTCGTGAACCTGTATTGGAAGACTTTGAAGTTACCATTGGCAAACTTTGAACTTACTGTTGTGTAACTCTATTGTAAAACGTTGCAGTTGCTGTTGTGCAACTCTATTGTAAAACGTTGCAGTTGCTGTTGTGCAACTCTATTGTAAAACCTTGACGTTGCTGTTGTGCAACTCTATTGTAAAACGGTGATGTTGCTGTTGTGCAACTCTATTGTAAAACGTTGACGTTGCACTGTAAAACGTTGAAGTTGCTGTTGTCAAACTGTATTGTAAAACCCTGAAGTTGCTGTTGTGGAACTGTATTGTAAAACGTTGAAGTTGCTGTTGTGGAACTGTATTGTAAAACCCTGAAGTTGCTGTTGTGGAACTGTATTGTAAAACCCTGAATTTGCCACGGTAAATCTCTGAAGTTGCTGTTGTCAAACTGTATTGTAAAACTTTGAAGCTGCTATTTCCAAACTTCGAACTCTCTGTTGTCAAACTGTAATGTAAAACCCTGAAGTTGCTGTTGTGGAACTCTATTGTAAAACTTTGAAGTGGCCATTCAGAAACGTTGAAGTTGCCACTGTAAAACTTAAGTTGCCATGGTAAAACTGTAGTATAAAACGTTGAAGTTGCCACCGTAAAACTGTAGTATCAATTGTTGAAGTTGCCACTGTAAAACGCTGAAGTTGCCACTGTGCAACTGTGAAGTTGCTGTTGTGGAACTGTATTGTAAAGCCTTGATTTTGCCACGGTAAAACCTTGAAGTTGTTGTTGTGGAACTCTATGGTAAAACCTTGAAGTTGCCATGGTAAAACGTTGAAGTTGCCACTGTAAAACTTTGAAGTTGCTGTTGTAATACTGTACCGTGAAACTTTGATGTTGCCATTGGCAAGGTGTGAAGTTGCAGTTGTGAACCTGTATTGGAAGACTTTGAAGTTACCATTGGCAAACTTTGAAGTTGCTGTTGTGAAACTGTATTGTAAAACGTTGAAGCTGCTATTTCCAAACTTTGAACTCTCTGTTGTCAAACTGTAATGTAAAACTTTGAAGTTGCTGTTGTGGAACTCTATTGTAAAACTTTGATGTTGCCACTGTAAAACTTTGAAGTTGCCACTGTAAAACTGTAGTATGAAACGCTCAAGTTGCCACTGTAAAACGCTCAAGTTGCCACTGTAAAACGCTGAAGTTGCTGTTGTGGATCTGTATTGTAAAACGTTGAAGTTGCTGTTGTGGAACTGTATTGTAAAACCCTGAAGTTGCTGTTGTGGAACTGTATTGTAAAACCCTGAAGTTGCTGTTGTGGAACTGTATTGTAAAACCCTGAAGTTGCTGTTGTGGAACTGTATTGTAAAACCCTGAAGTTGCTGTTGTGGAACTGTATTGTAAAACCCTGAAGTTGCTGTTGTGGAACTGTATTGTAAAACCCTGAAGTTGCTGTTGTGGAACTGTATTGTAAAACCCTGAAGTTGCTGTTGTGGAACTGTATTGTAAAACCCTGAAGTTGCTGTTGTGGAACTGTATTGTAAAACCCTGAAGTTGCTGTTGTGGAACTGTATTGTAAAACGTTGAAGTTGCTGTTGTGGAACTGTATTGTAAAACCCTGAAGTTGCTGTTGTGGAACTGTATTGTAAAACCCTGAAGTTGCTGTTGTGGAACTGTATTGTAAAACCCTGAAGTTGCCATGGTAAAACCCTGAAGTTGCCACGGTAAAACTATAGTATCAAACTTTGAAGTTGCCACTGTAAAACGTTGAAGTTGCTGTTGTGGAACTGTATTGTAAAACCCTGAAGTTGCTGTTGTGGAACTGTATTGTAAAACCCTGAAGTTGCTGTTGTGGAACTGTATTGTAAAACCCTGAAGTTGCTGTTGTGGAACTGTATTGTAAAACCCTGAAGTTGCCACGGTAAAACCCTGAAGTTGCCACGGTAAAACTATAGTATCAAACTTTGAAGTTGCCACTGTAAAACCTTGAAGTTGCTGTTGTGAAACTGTATTGTAAAACTCTGAGGTTGCTACTGTAAAACTCTGAGGTTGCCACTGTAAAACTCTGAGGTTGCAATTGTGAACCTGTATTGGAAGACTTTGATGTTGCCATTGGCAAACTTTGAAGTTGCAGTCGTGAACCTGTATTGGAAGACTTTGAAGTTGGTATTTCCAATCTTTGAACTTACTGTTTTGCAACTCTATTGTAAAACTTTGAAGTTGCTGTTGTGCAACTCTATTGTAAAATGGTGATGTTGCCATGGTAATACTGTAGTATCAAACACGGAAGTTGCAACGTTAATACTGTAGTATCAAACACTGAAGTTGCCACTGTAGAACACTGAAGTTGCCGTTGTAATACTGTACTGTCAAACTTTGATGTTGCCATTGGCAAACTGTGAAGTTGCCATTGTGAACCTGTATTGGAAGACTTTGAAGTTACCATTGGCAAACTTTGAAGTTGCTGTTGTCAAACTGTATTGTAAAACTTGGAAGCTGCTATTTCCAAACTTCGAACTCGCTGTTGTCAATCTGTAATGTAAAACGTTGAAGTTGCTGTTGTGGAACTCTATTGTAAAACTTTGAAGTTGCCATTCACAAAATGTTGAAGTTGCCACTGTAAAACTTAAGTTGCCACGGTAAAACTGTAGTATCAAACGTTGAAGTTGCCACCGTAAAATGTTGAAGTTGCCACGGTAAAACTGTAGTATCAAACATTGAAGTTGCCACCGTAAAATGTTGAAGTTGCCACCGTAAAACTGTAGTATCAAACGTTGAAGTTGCCACTGTAAAACCGTGAAGTTGCCACTGTAAAACTTTGAAGTTGCTGCTGTAATACTCTACCGTCAAACTTTGATGTTGCCATGGGCAAACTGTGAATTTGCAATTGTGAAACTGTATTGTAAAACTTTGAAGTTGCTATTTCCAAACTTTGAACTCGCTGTTGTGAATCTGTATTGTAAAACTTTGAAGTTGCTATTTCCAAACTTTGAACTCGCTGTTGTCAAACTGTATTGTAAAACTTTGAAGTTGCTATTTCCAAACTTTGAACTCGCTGTTGTCAAACTGTATTGTAAAACTTTGAAGTTGCTATTTCCAAACTTTGAACTCGCTGTTGTCAAACTGTATTGTAAAACTTTGAAGTTGCTATTTCCAAACTTTGAACTCGCTGTTGTCAAACTGTATTGTAAAACTTTGAAGTTGCTGTTGTGGAACTCTATTGTAAAACGTTGAAGTGGCCACTCACAAACGTTGAAGTGGCCACGGTAAAGCTATAGTATCAAACGTTGAAGTGGCCACTCACAAACGTTGAAGTGGCCACGGTAAAGCTATAGTATCAAATGTTGAAGTTGCCAGTGTAAAACGTTGACGTTGCCTCTGTAAAACTGTATTATCAAACTTCGAAGTTGGTCTTGTAAAACTTTGAAGTTGCCACTGTAAAAAATTTGCAGTTGCTGTTGTAGTACTGCACTATTAAACTTTGATGTTGCCATTCCTAAACTTTGAAGTTGCTGTTTTCAAAATGTACTGTAAAACTTTGAAGTTGCTGTTGTAAATCTTGGCATTACTATTGTGAAACTGTATTGTGAAACTTTGAAGTTGCTGTTGTTAACCAGTATTGTGAAACTTTGAACTTGCCATTGGCAAACTTTGAAGTTGCTGTTGTCCAACTGTGTTGTAAAACTTCAAAGTTCCTGTTTTAGAAGGGTGTTGTAAAACTTTGAAGTTGCTGTTGTAGAACTGTATTGTAAAACTTTGAAGTTGCTATTTGCAAACTCGGAAGTTGCTGTTGTCAAACTGTGTTGTAAAACTGTGAAGTTGCAATTGTGAACCTGTATTGGAAGACTTTGAAGTTACCATTGGCAAACTTTGAAGTTGCAGTCGTGAACCTGTATTGGAAGACTTTGAAGTTGCTATTTCCAAACTTTGAACTTACTGTTGTGTAACTCTATTGTAAAACGCTGAAGTTGCTGTTGTGCAACTCTATTGTAAAACGTTGCAGTTGCTGTTGTGCAACTCTATTGTAAAACGTTGCAGTTGCTGTTGTGCAACTCTATTGTAAAACGTTGCAGTTGCTGTTGTGCAACTCTATTGTAAAACCTTGACGTTGCTGTTGTGCAACTCTATTGTAAAACGGTGATGTTGCTGTTGTGCAACTCTATTGTAAAACGTTGACGTTGCACTGTAAAACGTTGAAGTTGCTGTTGTCAAACTGTATTGTAAAACCCTGAAGTTGCTGTTGTGGAACTGTATTGTAAAACGTTGAAGTTGCTGTTGTGGAACTGTATTGTAAAACCCTGAAGTTGCTGTTGTGGAACTGTATTGTAAAACCCTGAAGTTGCCACGGTAAATCTCTGAAGTTGCTGTTGTCAAACTGTATTGTAAAACTTTGAAGCTGCTATTTCCAAACTTCGAACTCTCTGTTGTCAAACTGTAATGTAAAACCCTGAAGTTGCTGTTGTGGAACTCTATTGTAAAACTTTGAAGTGGCCATTCAGAAACGTTGAAGTTGCCACTGTAAAACTTAAGTTGCCATGGTAAAACTGTAGTATAAAACGTTGAAGTTGCCACCGTAAAACTGTAGTATCAATTGTTGAAGTTGCCACTGTAAAACGCTGAAGTTGCCACTGTGCAACTGTGAAGTTGCTGTTGTGGAACTGTATTGTAAAGCCTTGATTTTGCCACGGTAAAACCTTGAAGTTGTTGTTGTGGAACTCTATGGTAAAACCTTGAAGTTGCCATGGTAAAACGTTGAAGTTGCCACTGTAAAACTTTGAAGTTGCTGTTGTAATACTGTACCGTGAAACTTTGATGTTGCCATTGGCAAGGTGTGAAGTTGCAGTTGTGAACCTGTATTGGAAGACTTTGAAGTTACCATTGGCAAACTTTGAAGTTGCTGTTGTGAAACTGTATTGTAAAACGTTGAAGCTGCTATTTCCAAACTTTGAACTCTCTGTTGTCAAACTGTAATGTAAAACTTTGAAGTTGCTGTTGTGGAACTCTATTGTAAAACTTTGATGTTGCCACTGTAAAACTTTGAAGTTGCCACTGTAAAACTGTAGTATGAAACGCTCAAGTTGCCACTGTAAAACGCTCAAGTTGCCACTGTAAAACGCTGAAGTTGCTGTTGTGGATCTGTATTGTAAAACGTTGAAGTTGCTGTTGTGGAACTGTATTGTAAAACGCTGAAGTTGCTGTTGTGGAACTGTATTGTAAAACCCTGAAGTTGCTGTTGTGGAACTGTATTGTAAAACCCTGAAGTTGCTGTTGTGGAACTGTATTGTAAAACCCTGAAGTTGCTGTTGTGGAACTGTATTGTAAAACCCTGAAGTTGCTGTTGTGGAACTGTATTGTAAAACCCTGAAGTTGCTGTTTGGAACTGTATTGTAAAACCCTGAAGTTGCCACGGTAAAACCCTGAAGTTGCCACGGTAAAACTATAGTATCAAACTTTGAAGTTGCCACTGTAAAACCTTGAAGTTGCTGTTGTGAAACTGTATTGTAAAACTCTGAGGTTGCTACTGTAAAACTCTGAGGTTGCCACTGTAAAACTCTGAGGTTGCAATTGTGAACCTGTATTGGAAGACTTTGATGTTGCCATTGGCAAACTTTGAAGTTGCAGTCGTGAACCTGTATTGGAAGACTTTGAAGTTGGTATTTCCAATCTTTGAACTTACTGTTTTGCAACTCTATTGTAAAACTTTGAAGTTGCTGTTGTGCAACTCTATTGTAAAATGGTGACGTTGCCATGGTAATACTGTAGTATCAAACACGGAAGTTGCCACGGTAATACTGTAGTATCAAACACTGAAGTTGCCACTGTAGAACACTGAAGTTGCCGTTGTAATACTGTACTGTCAAACTTTGATGTTGCCATTGGCAAACTGTGAAGTTGCCATTGTGAACCTGTATTGGAAGACTTTGAAGTTACCATTGGCAAACTTTGAAGTTGCTGTTGTCAAACTGTATTGTAAAACTTGGAAGCTGCTATTTCCAAACTTCGAACTCGCTGTTGTCAATCTGTAATGTAAAACGTTGAAGTTGCTGTTGTGGAACTCTATTGTAAAACTTTGAAGTTGCCATTCACAAAATGTTGAAGTTGCCACTGTAAAACTTAAGTTGCCACGGTAAAACTGTAGTATCAAACGTTGAAGTTGCCACCGTAAAATGTTGAAGTTGCCACGGTAAAACTGTAGTATCAAACATTGAAGTTGCCACCGTAAAATGTTGAAGTTGCCACGGTAAAACTGTAGTATCAAACATTGAAGTTGCCACCGTAAAATGTTGAAGTTGCCACGGTAAAACTGTAGTATCAAACATTGAAGTTGCCACCGTAAAATGTTGAAGTTGCCACCATAAAACTGTAGTATCAAACGTTGAAGTTGCCACTGTAAAACCGTGAAGTTGCCACTGTAAAACTTTGAAGTTGCTGCTGTAATACTCTACCGTCAAACTTTGATGTTGCCATGGGCAAACTGTGAATTTGCAATTGTGAAACTGTATTGTAAAACTTTGAAGTTGCAATTTCCAAACTTTGAACTCGCTGTTGTGAATCTGTATTGTAAAACTTTGAAGTTGCTATTTCCAAACTTTGAACTCGCTGTTGTGAATCTGTATTGTAAAACTTTGAAGTTGCTATTTCCAAACTTTGAACTCGCTGTTGTGAATCTGTATTGTAAAACTTTGAAGTTGCTATTTCCAAACTTTGAACTCGCTGTTGTCAAACTGTATTGTAAAACTTTGAAGTTGCTATTTCCAAACTTTGAACTCGCTGTTGTGAATCTGTATTGTAAAACTTTGAAGTTGCTATTTCCAAACTTTGAACTCGCTGTTGTCAAACTGTATTGTAAAACTTTGAAGTTGCTATTTCCAAACTTTGAACTCGCTGTTGTCAAACTGTATTGTAAAACTTTGAAGTTGCTATTTCCAAACTTTGAACTCGCTGTTGTCAAACTGTATTGTAAAACTTTGAAGTTGCTATTTCCAAACTTTGAACTCGCTGTTGTCAAACTGTATTGTAAAACTTTGAAGTTGCTGTTGTGGAACTCTATTGTAAAACGTTGAAGTGGCCACTCACAAACGTTGAAGTGGCCACGGTAAAGCTATAGTATCAAACGTTGAAGTGGCCACTCACAAACGTTGAAGTGGCCACGGTAAAGCTATAGTATCAAACGTTGAAGTGGCCACTCACAAACGTTGAAGTGGCCACGGTAAAACTGTATTATCAAATGTTGAAGTTGCCAGTGTAAAACGTTGACGTTGCCTCTGTAAAACTGTATTATCAAACTTCGAAGTTGGTCTTGTAAAACTTTGAAGTTGCCACTGTAAAAAATTTGCAGTTGCTGTTGTAGTACTGCACTATTAAACTTTGATGTTGCCATTCTAAAACTTTGAAGTTGCTGTTTTCAAAATGTACTGTAAAACTTTGAAGTTGCTGTTGTAAACCTTGGCATTACTACTGTGAAACTGTATTGTGAAACTTTGAAGTTGCTGTTGTTAACCAGTATTGTGAAACTTTGAACTTGCCATTGGCAAACTTTGAAGTTGCTGTTGTCCAACTGTGTTGTAAAACTTCAAAGTTCCTGTTTTAGAAGGGTGTTGTAAAACTTTGAAGTTGCTGTTGTAGAACTGTATTGTAAAACTTTGAAGTTGCTATTTGCAAACTTTGAAGTTGCTGTTGTCAAACTGTGTTGTAAAACTGTGAAGTTGCAATTGTGAACCTGTATTGGAAGACTTTGAAGTTACCATTGGCAAACTTTGAAGTTGCAGTCGTGAACCTGTATTGGAAGACTTTGAAGTTGCTATTTCCAAACTTTGAACTTACTGTTGTGTAACTCTATTGTAAAACGCTGAAGTTGCTGTTGTGCAACTCTATTGTAAAACGTTGCAGTTGCTGTTGTGCAACTCTATTGTAAAACGTTGCAGTTGCTGTTGTGCAACTCTATTGTAAAACCTTGACGTTGCTGTTGTGCAACTCTATTGTAAAACGGTGATGTTGCTGTTGTGCAACTCTATTGTAAAACGTTGACGTTGCACTGTAAAACGTTGAAGTTGCTGTTGTCAAACTGTATTGTAAAACCCTGAAGTTGCTGTTGTGGAACTGTATTGTAAAACGTTGAAGTTGCTGTTGTGGAACTGTATTGTAAAACCCTGAAGTTGCTGTTGTGGAACTGTATTGTAAAACGTTGAAGTTGCTGTTGTGGAACTGTATTGTAAAACCCTGAAGTTGCTGTTGTGGAACTGTATTGTAAAACCCTGAAGTTGCTGTTGTGGAACTGTATTGTAAAACCCTGAAGTTGCTGTTGTGGAACTGTATTGTAAAACCCTGAAGTTGCTGTTGTGGAACTGTATTGTAAAACGTTGAAGTTGCTGTTGTGGAACTGTATTGTAAAACCCTGAAGTTGCTGTTGTGGAACTGTATTGTAAAACCCTGAATTTGCCACGGTAAATCTCTGAAGTTGCTGTTGTCAAACTGTATTGTAAAACTTTGAAGCTGCTATTTCCAAACTTCGAACTCTCTGTTGTCAAACTGTAATGTAAAACCCTGAAGTTGCTGTTGTGGAACTCTATTGTAAAACTTTGAAGTGGCCATTCAGAAACGTTGAAGTTGCCACTGTAAAACTTAAGTTGCCATGGTAAAACTGTAGTATAAAACGTTGAAGTTGCCACCGTAAAACTGTAGTATCAATTGTTGAAGTTGCCACTGTAAAACGCTGAAGTTGCCACTGTGCAACTGTGAAGTTGCTGTTGTGGAACTGTATTGTAAAGCCTTGATTTTGCCACGGTAAAACCTTGAAGTTGTTGTTGTGGAACTCTATGGTAAAACCTTGAAGTTGCCATGGTAAAACGTTGAAGTTGCCACTGTAAAACTTTGAAGTTGCTGTTGTAATACTGTACCGTGAAACTTTGATGTTGCCATTGGCAAGGTGTGAAGTTGCAGTTGTGAACCTGTATTGGAAGACTTTGAAGTTACCATTGGCAAACTTTGAAGTTGCTGTTGTGAAACTGTATTGTAAAACGTTGAAGCTGCTATTTCCAAACTTTGAACTCTCTGTTGTCAAACTGTAATGTAAAACTTTGAAGTTGCTGTTGTGGAACTCTATTGTAAAACTTTGATGTTGCCACTGTAAAACTTTGAAGTTGCCACTGTAAAACTGTAGTATGAAACGCTCAAGTTGCCACTGTAAAACGCTCAAGTTGCCACTGTAAAACGCTGAAGTTGCTGTTGTGGATCTGTATTGTAAAACGTTGAAGTTGCTGTTGTGGAACTGTATTGTAAAACCCTGAAGTTGCTGTTGTGGAACTGTATTGTAAAACCCTGAAGTTGCTGTTGTGGAACTGTATTGTAAAACCCTGAAGTTGCTGTTGTGGAACTGTATTGTAAAACCCTGAAGTTGCTGTTGTGGAACTGTATTGTAAAACCCTGAAGTTGCTGTTGTGGAACTGTATTGTAAAACCCTGAAGTTGCTGTTGTGGAACTGTATTGTAAAACCCTGAAGTTGCTGTTGTGGAACTGTATTGTAAAACCCTGAAGTTGCTGTTGTGGAACTGTATTGTAAAACCCTGAAGTTGCTGTTGTGGAACTGTATTGTAAAACCCTGAAGTTGCTGTTGTGGAACTGTATTGTAAAACCCTGAAGTTGCTGTTGTGGAACTGTATTGTAAAACCCTGAAGTTGCTGTTGTGGAACTGTATTGTAAAACCCTGAAGTTGCTGTTGTGGAACTGTATTGTAAAACCCTGAAGTTGCTGTTGTGGAACTGTATTGTAAAACCCTGAAGTTGCTGTTGTGGAACTGTATTGTAAAACCCTGAAGTTGCTGTTGTGGAACTGTATTGTAAAACCCTGAAGTTGCTGTTGTGGAACTGTATTGTAAAACCCTGAAGTTGCTGTTGTGGAACTGTATTGTAAAACCCTGAAGTTGCTGTTGTGGAACTGTATTGTAAAACCCTGAAGTTGCCACGTTAAAGCTATAGTATCAAACTTTGAAGTTGCCACTGTAAAACCTTGAAGTTGCTGTTGTGGAACTGTATTGTAAAACCCTGAAGTTGCCACGGTAAAACCCTGAAGTTGCCACGGTAAAACTATAGTATCAAACTTTGAAGTTGCCACTGTAAAACCTTGAAGTTGCTGTTGTGAAACTGTATTGTAAAACTCTGAGGTTGCTACTGTAAAACTCTGAGGTTGCCACTGTAAAACTCTGAGGTTGCAATTGTGAACCTGTATTGGAAGACTTTGATGTTGCCATTGGCAAACTTTGAAGTTGCAGTCGTGAACCTGTATTGGAAGACTTTGAAGTTGGTATTTCCAATCTTTGAACTTACTGTTTTGCAACTCTATTGTAAAACTTTGAAGTTGCTGTTGTGCAACTCTATTGTAAAATGGTGACGTTGCCATGGTAATACTGTAGTATCAAACACGGAAGTTGCCACGGTAATACTGTAGTATCAAACACTGAAGTTGCCACTGTAGAACACTGAAGTTGCCGTTGTAATACTGTACTGTCAAACTTTGATGTTGCCATTGGCAAACTGTGAAGTTGCCATTGTGAACCTGTATTGGAAGACTTTGAAGTTACCATTGGCAAACTTTGAAGTTGCTGTTGTCAAACTGTATTGTAAAACTTGGAAGCTGCTATTTCCAAACTTCGAACTCTCTGTTGTCAAACTGTAATGTAAAACCCTGAAGTTGCTGTTGTGGAACTCTATTGTAAAACTTTGAAGTGGCCATTCAGAAACGTTGAAGTTGCCACTGTAAAACTTAAGTTGCCATGGTAAAACTGTAGTATAAAACGTTGAAGTTGCCACCGTAAAACTGTAGTATCAATTGTTGAAGTTGCCACTGTAAAACGCTGAAGTTGCCACTGTGCAACTGTGAAGTTGCTGTTGTGGAACTGTATTGTAAAGCCTTGATTTTGCCACGGTAAAACCTTGAAGTTGTTGTTGTGGAACTCTATGGTAAAACCTTGAAGTTGCCATGGTAAAACGTTGAAGTTGCCACTGTAAAACTTTGAAGTTGCTGTTGTAATACTGTACCGTGAAACTTTGATGTTGCCATTGGCAAGGTGTGAAGTTGCAGTTGTGAACCTGTATTGGAAGACTTTGAAGTTACCATTGGCAAACTTTGAAGTTGCTGTTGTGAAACTGTATTGTAAAACGTTGAAGCTGCTATTTCCAAACTTTGAACTCTCTGTTGTCAAACTGTAATGTAAAACTTTGAAGTTGCTGTTGTGGAACTCTATTGTAAAACTTTGATGTTGCCACTGTAAAACTTTGAAGTTGCCACTGTAAAACTGTAGTATGAAACGCTCAAGTTGCCACTGTAAAACGCTCAAGTTGCCACTGTAAAACGCTGAAGTTGCTGTTGTGGATCTGTATTGTAAAACGTTGAAGTTGCTGTTGTGGAACTGTATTGTAAAACCCTGAAGTTGCTGTTGTGGAACTGTATTGTAAAACCCTGAAGTTGCTGTTGTGGAACTGTATTGTAAAACCCTGAAGTTGCTGTTGTGGAACTGTATTGTAAAACCCTGAAGTTGCTGTTGTGGAACTGTATTGTAAAACCCTGAAGTTGCTGTTGTGGAACTGTATTGTAAAACCCTGAAGTTGCTGTTGTGGAACTGTATTGTAAAACCCTGAAGTTGCTGTTGTGGAACTGTATTGTAAAACCCTGAAGTTGCTGTTGTGGAACTGTATTGTAAAACCCTGAAGTTGCTGTTGTGGAACTGTATTGTAAAACCCTGAAGTTGCTGTTGTGGAACTGTATTGTAAAACCCTGAAGTTGCTGTTGTGGAACTGTATTGTAAAACCCTGAAGTTGCTGTTGTGGAACTGTATTGTAAAACCCTGAAGTTGCTGTTGTGGAACTGTATTGTAAAACCCTGAAGTTGCTGTTGTGGAACTGTATTGTAAAACCCTGAAGTTGCTGTTGTGGAACTGTATTGTAAAACCCTGAAGTTGCTGTTGTGGAACTGTATTGTAAAACCCTGAAGTTGCTGTTGTGGAACTGTATTGTAAAACCCTGAAGTTGCCACGTTAAAGCTATAGTATCAAACTTTGAAGTTGCCACTGTAAAACCTTGAAGTTGCTGTTGTGGAACTGTATTGTAAAACCCTGAAGTTGCCACGGTAAAACCCTGAAGTTGCCACGGTAAAACTATAGTATCAAACTTTGAAGTTGCCACTGTAAAACCTTGAAGTTGCTGTTGTGAAACTGTATTGTAAAACTCTGAGGTTGCTACTGTAAAACTCTGAGGTTGCCACTGTAAAACTCTGAGGTTGCAATTGTGAACCTGTATTGGAAGACTTTGATGTTGCCATTGGCAAACTTTGAAGTTGCAGTCGTGAACCTGTATTGGAAGACTTTGAAGTTGGTATTTCCAATCTTTGAACTTACTGTTTTGCAACTCTATTGTAAAACTTTGAAGTTGCTGTTGTGCAACTCTATTGTAAAATGGTGACGTTGCCATGGTAATACTGTAGTATCAAACACGGAAGTTGCCACGGTAATACTGTAGTATCAAACACTGAAGTTGCCACTGTAGAACACTGAAGTTGCCGTTGTAATACTGTACTGTCAAACTTTGATGTTGCCATTGGCAAACTGTGAAGTTGCCATTGTGAACCTGTATTGGAAGACTTTGAAGTTACCATTGGCAAACTTTGAAGTTGCTGTTGTCAAACTGTATTGTAAAACTTGGAAGCTGCTATTTCCAAACTTCGAACTCGCTGTTGTCAATCTGTAATGTAAAACCCTGAAGTTGCTGTTGTGGAACTCTATTGTAAAACTTTGAAGTTGCCATTCACAAAATGTTGAAGTTGCCACTGTAAAACTTAAGTTGCCACGGTAAAACTGTAGTATCAAACGTTGAAGTTGCCACCGTAAAATGTTGAAGTTGCCACGGTAAAACTGTAGTATCAAACATTGAAGTTGCCACCGTAAAATGTTGAAGTTGCCACGGTAAAACTGTAGTATCAAACATTGAAGTTGCCACCGTAAAATGTTGAAGTTGCCACGGTAAAACTGTAGTATCAAACGTTGAAGTTGCCACTGTAAAACCGTGAAGTTGCCACTGTAAAACTTTGAAGTTGCTGCTGTAATACTCTACCGTCAAACTTTGATGTTGCCATGGGCAAACTGTGAATTTGCAATTGTGAAACTGTATTGTAAAACTTTGAAGTTGCAATTTCCAAACTTTGAACTCGCTGTTGTGAATCTGTATTGTAAAACTTTGAAGTTGCTATTTCCAAACTTTGAACTCGCTGTTGTCAAACTGTATTGTAAAACTTTGAAGTTGCTATTTCCAAACTTTGAACTCGCTGTTGTCAAACTGTATTGTAAAACTTTGAAGTTGCTATTTCCAAACTTTGAACTCGCTGTTGTCAAACTGTATTGTAAAACTTTGAAGTTGCTGTTGTGGTTGAAGTGGCCACTCACAAACGTTGAAGTGGCCACGGTAAAGCTATAGTATCAAACGTTGAAGTGGCCACTCACAAACGTTGAAGTGGCCACGGTAAAACTGTATTATCAAATGTTGAAGTTGCCAGTGTAAAACGTTGACGTTGCCTCTGTAAAACTGTATTATCAAACTTCGAAGTTGGTCTTGTAAAACTTTGAAGTTGCCACTGTAAAAAATTTGCAGTTGCTGTTGTAGTACTGCACTATTAAACTTTGATGTTGCCATTCCTAAACTTTGAAGTTGCTGTTCTCAAAATGTACTGTAGAACTTTGAAGTTGCTGTTGTAAATCTTGGCATTACTATTGTGAAACTGTATTGTGAAACTTTGAAGTTGCTGTTGTTAACCAGTATTGTGAAACTTTGAACTTGCCATTGGCAAACTTTGAAGTTGCTGTTGTCCAACTGTGTTGTAAAACTTCAAAGTTCCTGTTTTAGAAGGGTGTTGTAAAACTTTGAAGTTGCTGTTGTAGAACTGTATTGTAAAACTTTGAAGTTGCTATTTGCAAACTCGGAAGTTGCTGTTGTCAAACTGTGTTGTAAAACTGTGAAGTTGCAATTGTGAACCTGTATTGGAAGACTTTGAAGTTACCATTGGCAAACTTTGAAGTTGCAGTCGTGAACCTGTATTGGAAGACTTTGAAGTTGCTATTTCCAAACTTTGAACTTACTGTTGTGTAACTCTATTGTAAAACGTTGCAGTTGCTGTTGTGCAACTCTATTGTAAAACGTTGAAGTTGCTGTTGTGGAACTCTATTGTAAAACCTTGACGTTGCTGTTGTGCAACTCTATTGTAAAACGTTGAAGTTGCTGTTGTGGAACTCTATTGTAAAACCTTGACGTTGCTGTTGTGCAACTCTATTGTAAAACGTTGAAGTTGCTGTTGTGGAACTCTATTGTAAAACCTTGACGTTGCTGTTGTGCAACTCTATTGTAAAACGTTGAAGTTGCTGTTGTGGAACTCTATTGTAAAACCTTGACGTTGCTGTTGTGCAACTCTATTGTAAAACGTTGAAGTTGCTGTTGTGGAACTCTATTGTAAAACCTTGACGTTGCTGTTGTGCAACTCTATTGTAAAACGGTGATGTTGCTGTTGTCAAACTGTATTGTAAAACCCTGAAGTTGCTGTTGTGGAACTGTATTGTAAAACGTTGAAGTTGCTGTTGTGGAACTGTATTGTAAAACCCTGAAGTTGCTGTTGTGGAACTGTATTGTAAAACCCTGAAGTTGCCACGGTAAATCTCTGAAGTTGCTGTTGTCAAACTGTATTGTAAAACTTTGAAGCTGCTATTTCCAAACTTCGAACTCTCTGTTGTCAAACTGTAATGTAAAACCCTGAAGTTGCTGTTGTGGAACTCTATTGTAAAACTTTGAAGTGGCCATTCAGAAACGTTGAAGTTGCCACTGTAAAACTTCAGTTGCCATGGTAAAACTGTAGTATAAAACGTTGAAGTTGCCACCGTAAAACTGTAGTATCAATTGTTGAAGTTGCCACTGTAAAACGCTGAAGTTGCCACTGTGCAACTGTGAAGTTGCTGTTGTGGAACTGTATTGTAAAGCCTTGATTTTGCCACGGTAAAACCTTGAAGTTGTTGTTGTGGAACTCTATGGTAAAACCTTGAAGTTGCCATGGTAAAACGTTGAAGTTGCCACTGTAAAACTTTGAAGTTGCTGTTGTAATACTGTACCGTGAAACTTTGATGTTGCCATTGGCAAGGTGTGAAGTTGCAGTTGTGAACCTGTATTGGAAGACTTTGAAGTTACCATTGGCAAACTTTGAAGTTGCTGTTGTGAAACTGTATTGTAAAACGTTGAAGCTGCTATTTCCAAACTTTGAACTCTCTGTTGTCAAACTGTAATGTAAAACTTTGAAGTTGCTGTTGTGGAACTCTATTGTAAAACTTTGATGTTGCCACTGTAAAACTTTGAAGTTGCCACTGTAAAACTGTAATATGAAACGCTCAAGTTGCCACTGTAAAACGCTCAAGTTGCCACTGTAAAACGCTGAAGTTGCTGTTGTGGATCTGTATTGTAAAACGTTGAAGTTGCTGTTGTGGAACTGTATTGTAAAACCCTGAAGTTGCTGTTGTGGAACTGTATTGTAAAACGTTGAAGTTGCTGTTGTGGAACTGTATTGTAAAACCCTGAAGTTGCTGTTGTGGAACTGTATTGTAAAACCCTGAAGTTGCTGTTGTGGAACTGTATTGTAAAACCCTGAAGTTGCTGTTGTGGAACTGTATTGTAAAACCCTGAAGTTGCTGTTGTGGAACTGTATTGTAAAACCCTGAAGTTGCTGTTTGGAACTGTATTGTAAAACCCTGAAGTTGCCACGGTAAAACCCTGAAGTTGCCACGGTAAAACTATAGTATCAAACTTTGAAGTTGCCACTGTAAAACCTTGAAGTTGCTGTTGTGAAACTGTATTGTAAAACTCTGAGGTTGCTACTGTAAAACTCTGAGGTTGCCACTGTAAAACTCTGAGGTTGCAATTGTGAACCTGTATTGGAAGACTTTGATGTTGCCATTGGCAAACTTTGAAGTTGCAGTCGTGAACCTGTATTGGAAGACTTTGAAGTTGGTATTTCCAATCTTTGAACTTACTGTTTTGCAACTCTATTGTAAAACTTTGAAGTTGCTGTTGTGCAACTCTATTGTAAAATGGTGACGTTGCCATGGTAATACTGTAGTATCAAACACGGAAGTTGCCACGGTAATACTGTAGTATCAAACACTGAAGTTGCCACTGTAGAACACTGAAGTTGCCGTTGTAATACTGTACTGTCAAACTTTGATGTTGCCATTGGCAAACTGTGAAGTTGCCATTGTGAACCTGTATTGGAAGACTTTGAAGTTACCATTGGCAAACTTTGAAGTTGCTGTTGTCAAACTGTATTGTAAAACTTGGAAGCTGCTATTTCCAAACTTCGAACTCTCTGTTGTCAAACTGTAATGTAAAACCCTGAAGTTGCTGTTGTGGAACTCTATTGTAAAACTTTGAAGTTGCCATTCACAAAATGTTGAAGTTGCCACTGTAAAACTTAAGTTGCCACGGTAAAACTGTAGTATCAAACGTTGAAGTTGCCACCGTAAAACTGTAGTATCAATTGTTGAAGTTGCCACTGTAAAACGCTGAAGTTGCCACTGTGCAACTGTGAAGTTGCTGTTGTGGAACTGTATTGTAAAGCCTTGATTTTGCCACGGTAAAACCTTGAAGTTGTTGTTGTGGAACTCTATGGTAAAACCTTGAAGTTGCCATGGTAAAACGTTGAAGTTGCCACTGTAAAACTTTGAAGTTGCTGTTGTAATACTGTACCGTGAAACTTTGATGTTGCCATTGGCAAGGTGTGAAGTTGCAGTTGTGAACCTGTATTGGAAGACTTTGAAGTTACCATTGGCAAACTTTGAAGTTGCTGTTGTGAAACTGTATTGTAAAACGTTGAAGCTGCTATTTCCAAACTTTGAACTCTCTGTTGTCAAACTGTAATGTAAAACTTTGAAGTTGCTGTTGTGGAACTCTATTGTAAAACTTTGATGTTGCCACTGTAAAACTTTGAAGTTGCCACTGTAAAACTGTAGTATGAAACGCTCAAGTTGCCACTGTAAAACGCTCAAGTTGCCACTGTAAAACGCTGAAGTTGCTGTTGTGGATCTGTATTGTAAAACGTTGAAGTTGCTGTTGTGGAACTGTATTGTAAAACCCTGAAGTTGCTGTTGTGGAACTGTATTGTAAAACCCTGAAGTTGCTGTTGTGGAACTGTATTGTAAAACCCTGAAGTTGCTGTTGTGGAACTGTATTGTAAAACCCTGAAGTTGCTGTTGTGGAACTGTATTGTAAAACCCTGAAGTTGCTGTTGTGGAACTGTATTGTAAAACCCTGAAGTTGCTGTTGTGGAACTGTATTGTAAAACCCTGAAGTTGCTGTTGTGGAACTGTATTGTAAAACCCTGAAGTTGCTGTTGTGGAACTGTATTGTAAAACCCTGAAGTTGCTGTTGTGGAACTGTATTGTAAAACCCTGAAGTTGCTGTTGTGGAACTGTATTGTAAAACCCTGAAGTTGCTGTTGTGGAACTGTATTGTAAAACCCTGAAGTTGCTGTTGTGGAACTGTATTGTAAAACCCTGAAGTTGCTGTTGTGGAACTGTATTGTAAAACCCTGAAGTTGCTGTTGTGGAACTGTATTGTAAAACCCTGAAGTTGCTGTTGTGGAACTGTATTGTAAAACCCTGAAGTTGCTGTTGTGGAACTGTATTGTAAAACCCTGAAGTTGCTGTTGTGGAACTGTATTGTAAAACCCTGAAGTTGCTGTTGTGGAACTGTATTGTAAAACCCTGAAGTTGCTGTTGTGGAACTGTATTGTAAAACCCTGAAGTTGCTGTTGTGGAACTGTATTGTAAAACCCTGAAGTTGCTGTTGTGGAACTGTATTGTAAAACCCTGAAGTTGCTGTTGTGGAACTGTATTGTAAAACCCTGAAGTTGCCACGGTAAAACTATAGTATCAAACTTTGAAGTTGCCACTGTAAAACCTTGAAGTTGCTGTTGTGGAACTGTATTGTAAAACCCTGAAGTTGCCACGGTAAAACTATAGTATCAAACTTTGAAGTTGCCACTGTAAAACCTTGAAGTTGCTGTTGTGAAACTGTATTGTAAAACTCTGAGGTTGCTACTGTAAAACTCTGAGGTTGCCACTGTAAAACTCTGAGGTTGCAATTGTGAACCTGTATTGGAAGACTTTGATGTTGCCATTGGCAAACTTTGAAGTTGCAGTCGTGAACCTGTATTGGAAGACTTTGAAGTTGGTATTTCCAATCTTTGAACTTACTGTTTTGCAACTCTATTGTAAAACTTTGAAGTTGCTGTTGTGCAACTCTATTGTAAAATGGTGACGTTGCCATGGTAATACTGTAGTATCAAACACGGAAGTTGCCACGGTAATACTGTAGTATCAAACACTGAAGTTGCCACTGTAGAACACTGAAGTTGCCGTTGTAATACTGTACTGTCAAACTTTGATGTTGCCATTGGCAAACTGTGAAGTTGCCATTGTGAACCTGTATTGGAAGACTTTGAAGTTACCATTGGCAAACTTTGAAGTTGCTGTTGTCAAACTGTATTGTAAAACTTTGAAGCTGCTATTTCCAAACTTCGAACTCGCTGTTGTCAATCTGTAATGTAAAACGTTGAAGTTGCTGTTGTGGAACTCTATTGTAAAACTTTGAAGTTGCCATTCACAAAATGTTGAAGTTGCCACTGTAAAACTTAAGTTGCCACGGTAAAACTGTAGTATCAAACGTTGAAGTTGCCACCGTAAAATGTTGAAGTTGCCACGGTAAAACTGTAGTATCAAACATTGAAGTTGCCACCGTAAAATGTTGAAGTTGCCACGGTAAAACTGTAGTATCAAACATTGAAGTTGCCACCGTAAAATGTTGAAGTTGCCACGGTAAAACTGTAGTATCAAACATTGAAGTTGCCACCGTAAAATGTTGAAGTTGCCACGGTAAAACTGTAGTATCAAACGTTGAAGTTGCCACTGTAAAACCGTGAAGTTGCCACTGTAAAACTTTGAAGTTGCTGCTGTAATACTCTACCGTCAAACTTTGATGTTGCCATGGGCAAACTGTGAATTTGCAATTGTGAAACTGTATTGTAAAACTTTGAAGTTGCAATTTCCAAACTTTGAACTCGCTGTTGTGAATCTGTATTGTAAAACTTTGAAGTTGCTATTTCCAAACTTTGAACTCGCTGTTGTCAAACTGTATTGTAAAACTTTGAAGTTGCTATTTCCAAACTTTGAACTCGCTGTTGTCAAACTGTATTGTAAAACTTTGAAGTTGCTATTTCCAAACTTTGAACTCGCTGTTGTCAAACTGTATTGTAAAACTTTGAAGTTGCTGTTGTGGTTGAAGTGGCCACTCACAAACGTTGAAGTGGCCACGGTAAAGCTATAGTATCAAACGTTGAAGTGGCCACTCACAAACGTTGAAGTGGCCACGGTAAAACTGTATTATCAAATGTTGAAGTTGCCAGTGTAAAACGTTGACGTTGCCTCTGTAAAACTGTATTATCAAACTTCGAAGTTGGTCTTGTAAAACTTTGAAGTTGCCACTGTAAAAAATTTGCAGTTGCTGTTGTAGTACTGCACTATTAAACTTTGATGTTGCCATTCTAAAACTTTGAAGTTGCTGTTCTCAAAATGTACTGTAGAACTTTGAAGTTGCTGTTGTAAATCTTGGCATTACTATTGTGAAACTGTATTGTGAAACTTTGAAGTTGCTGTTGTTAACCAGTATTGTGAAACTTTGAACTTGCCATTGGCAAACTTTGAAGTTGCTGTTGTCCAACTGTGTTGTAAAACTTCAAAGTTCCTGTTTTAGAAGGGTGTTGTAAAACTTTGAAGTTGCTGTTGTAGAACTGTATTGTAAAACTTTGAAGTTGCTATTTGCAAACTCGGAAGTTGCTGTTGTCAAACTGTGTTGTAAAACTGTGAAGTTGCAATTGTGAACCTGTATTGGAAGACTTTGAAGTTACCATTGGCAAACTTTGAAGTTGCAGTCGTGAACCTGTATTGGAAGACTTTGAAGTTGCTATTTCCAAACTTTGAACTTACTGTTGTGTAACTCTATTGTAAAACGTTGCAGTTGCTGTTGTGCAACTCTATTGTAAAACGTTGAAGTTGCTGTTGTGGAACTCTATTGTAAAACCTTGACGTTGCTGTTGTGCAACTCTATTGTAAAACGTTGAAGTTGCTGTTGTGGAACTCTATTGTAAAACCTTGACGTTGCTGTTGTGCAACTCTATTGTAAAACGTTGAAGTTGCTGTTGTGGAACTCTATTGTAAAACCTTGACGTTGCTGTTGTGCAACTCTATTGTAAAACCTTGAAGTTGCTGTTGTGGAACTCTATTGTAAAACCTTGACGTTGCTGTTGTGCAACTCTATTGTAAAACGGTGATGTTGCTGTTGTCAAACTGTATTGTAAAACCCTGAAGTTGCTGTTGTGGAACTGTATTGTAAAACGTTGAAGTTGCTGTTGTGGAACTGTATTGTAAAACCCTGAAGTTGCTGTTGTGGAACTGTATTGTAAAACCCTGAAGTTGCCACGGTAAATCTCTGAAGTTGCTGTTGTCAAACTGTATTGTAAAACTTTGAAGCTGCTATTTCCAAACTTCGAACTCTCTGTTGTCAAACTGTAATGTAAAACCCTGAAGTTGCTGTTGTGGAACTCTATTGTAAAACTTTGAAGTGGCCATTCAGAAACGTTGAAGTTGCCACTGTAAAACTTAAGTTGCCATGGTAAAACTGTAGTATAAAACGTTGAAGTTGCCACCGTAAAACTGTAGTATCAATTGTTGAAGTTGCCACTGTAAAACGCTGAAGTTGCCACTGTGCAACTGTGAAGTTGCTGTTGTGGAACTGTATTGTAAAGCCTTGATTTTGCCACGGTAAAACCTTGAAGTTGTTGTTGTGGAACTCTATGGTAAAACCTTGAAGTTGCCATGGTAAAACGTTGAAGTTGCCACTGTAAAACTTTGAAGTTGCTGTTGTAATACTGTACCGTGAAACTTTGATGTTGCCATTGGCAAGGTGTGAAGTTGCAGTTGTGAACCTGTATTGGAAGACTTTGAAGTTACCATTGGCAAACTTTGAAGTTGCTGTTGTGAAACTGTATTGTAAAACGTTGAAGCTGCTATTTCCAAACTTTGAACTCTCTGTTGTCAAACTGTAATGTAAAACTTTGAAGTTGCTGTTGTGGAACTCTATTGTAAAACTTTGATGTTGCCACTGTAAAACTTTGAAGTTGCCACTGTAAAACTGTAGTATGAAACGCTCAAGTTGCCACTGTAAAACGCTCAAGTTGCCACTGTAAAACGCTGAAGTTGCTGTTGTGGATCTGTATTGTAAAACGTTGAAGTTGCTGTTGTGGATCTGTATTGTAAAACGTTGAAGTTGCTGTTGTGGAACTGTATTGTAAAACCCTGAAGTTGCTGTTGTGGAACTGTATTGTAAAACCCTGAAGTTGCTGTTGTGGAACTGTATTGTAAAACGTTGAAGTTGCTGTTGTGGAACTGTATTGTAAAACCCTGAAGTTGCCACGGTAAAACCCTGAAGTTGCCACGGTAAAACTATAGTATCAAACTTTGAAGTTGCCACTGTAAAACCTTGAAGTTGCTGTTGTGAAACTGTATTGTAAAACTCTGAGGTTGCTACTGTAAAACTCTGAGGTTGCCACTGTAAAACTCTGAGGTTGCAGTCGTGAACCTGTATTGGAAGACTTTGAAGTTGGTATTTCCAATCTTTGAACTTACTGTTTTGCAACTCTATTGTAAAACTTTGAAGTTGCTGTTGTGCAACTCTATTGTAAAATGGTGACGTTGCCATGGTAATACTGTAGTATCAAACACGGAAGTTGCCACGGTAATACTGTAGTATCAAACACTGAAGTTGCCACTGTAGAACACTGAAGTTGCCGTTGTAATACTGTACTGTCAAACTTTGATGTTGCCATTGGCAAACTGTGAAGTTGCCATTGTGAACCTGTATTGGAAGACTTTGAAGTTACCATTGGCAAACTTTGAAGTTGCTGTTGTCAAACTGTATTGTAAAACTTGGAAGCTGCTATTTCCAAACTTCGAACTCGCTGTTGTCAATCTGTAATGTAAAACGTTGAAGTTGCTGTTGTGGAACTCTATTGTAAAACTTTGAAGTTGCCATTCACAAAATGTTGAAGTTGCCACTGTAAAACTTAAGTTGCCATGGTAAAACTGTAGTATCAAACGTTGAAGTTGCCACCGTAAAATGTTGAAGTTGCCACGGTAAAACTGTAGTATCAAACATTGAAGTTGCCACCGTAAAATGTTGAAGTTGCCACCATAAAACTGTAGTATCAAACGTTGAAGTTGCCACTGTAAAACCGTGAAGTTGCCACTGTAAAACTTTGAAGTTGCTGCTGTAATACTCTACCGTCAAACTTTGATGTTGCCATGGGCAAACTGTGAATTTGCAATTGTGAAACTGTATTGTAAAACTTTGAAGTTGCTATTTCCAAACTTTGAACTCGCTGTTGTCAAACTGTATTGTAAAACTTTGAAGTTGCTATTTCCAAACTTTGAACTCGCTGTTGTCAAACTGTATTGTAAAACTTTGAAGTTGCTATTTCCAAACTTTGAACTCGCTGTTGTCAAACTGTATTGTAAAACTTTGAAGTTGCTATTTCCAAACTTTGAACTCGCTGTTGTCAAACTGTATTGTAAAACTTTGAAGTTGCTGTTGTGGAACTCTATTGTAAAACGTTGAAGTGGCCACTCACAAACCTTGAAGTGGCCACGGTAAAGCTATAGTATCAAACGTTGAAGTGGCCACTCACAAACGTTGAAGTGGCCACGGTAAAGCTATAGTATCAAACGTTGAAGTGGCCACTCACAAACGTTGAAGTGGCCACGGTAAAACTGTATTATCAAATGTTGAAGTTGCCAGTGTAAAACGTTGACGTTGCCTCTGTAAAACTGTATTATCAAACTTCGAAGTTGGTCTTGTAAAACTTTGAAGTTGCCACTGTAAAAAATTTGCAGTTGCTGTTGTAGTACTGCACTATTAAACTTTGATGTTGCCATTCTAAAACTTTGAAGTTGCTGTTCTCAAAATGTACTGTAAAACTTTGAAGTTGCTGTTGTAAATCTTGGCATTACTATTGTGAAACTGTATTGTGAAACTTTGAAGTTGCTGTTGTTAACCTGTATTGTGAAACTTTGAACTTGCCATTGGCAAACTTTGAAGTTGCTGTTGTCCAACTGTGTTGTAAAACTTCAAAGTTCCTGTTTTAGAAGGGTGTTGTAAAACTTTGAAGTTGCTGTTGTAGAACTGTATTGTAAAACTTTGAAGTTGCTATTTGCAAACTCGGAAGTTGCTGTTGTCAAACTGTGTTGTAAAACTGTGAAGTTGCAATTGTGAACCTGTATTGGAAGACTTTGAAGTTACCATTGGCAAACTTTGAAGTTGCAGTCGTGAACCTGTATTGGAAGACTTTGAAGTTACCATTGGCAAACTTTGAACTTACTGTTGTGTAACTCTATTGTAAAACGTTGCAGTTGCTGTTGTGCAACTCTATTGTAAAACGTTGCAGTTGCTGTTGTGCAACTCTATTGTAAAACCTTGACGTTGCTGTTGTGCAACTCTATTGTAAAACGGTGATGTTGCTGTTGTGCAACTCTATTGTAAAACGTTGACGTTGCACTGTAAAACGTTGAAGTTGCTGTTGTCAAACTGTATTGTAAAACCCTGAAGTTGCTGTTGTGGAACTGTATTGTAAAACGTTGAAGTTGCTGTTGTGGAACTGTACTGTAAAACGTTGAAGTTGCTGTTGTGGAACTGTATTGTAAAACCCTGAAGTTGCCACGGTAAATCTCTGAAGTTGCTGTTGTCAAACTGTATTGTAAAACTTTGAAGCTGCTATTTCCAAACTTCGAACTCTCTGTTGTCAAACTGTAATGTAAAACCCTGAAGTTGCTGTTGTGGAACTCTATTGTAAAACTTTGAAGTGGCCATTCAGAAACGTTGAAGTTGCCACTGTAAAACTTAAGTTGCCATGGTAAAACTGTAGTATAAAACGTTGAAGTTGCCACCGTAAAACTGTAGTATCAATTGTTGAAGTTGCCACTGTAAAACGCTGAAGTTGCCACTGTGCAACTGTGAAGTTGCTGTTGTGGAACTGTATTGTAAAGCCTTGATTTTGCCACGGTAAAACCTTGAAGTTGTTGTTGTGGAACTCTATGGTAAAACCTTGAAGTTGCCATGGTAAAACGTTGAAGTTGCCACTGTAAAACTTTGAAGTTGCTGTTGTAATACTGTACCGTGAAACTTTGATGTTGCCATTGGCAAGGTGTGAAGTTGCAGTTGTGAACCTGTATTGGAAGACTTTGAAGTTACCATTGGCAAACTTTGAAGTTGCTGTTGTGAAACTGTATTGTAAAACGTTGAAGCTGCTATTTCCAAACTTTGAACTCTCTGTTGTCAAACTGTAATGTAAAACTTTGAAGTTGCTGTTGTGGAACTCTATTGTAAAACTTTGATGTTGCCACTGTAAAACTTTGAAGTTGCCACTGTAAAACTGTAGTATGAAACGCTCAAGTTGCCACTGTAAAACGCTCAAGTTGCCACTGTAAAACGCTGAAGTTGCTGTTGTGGATCTGTATTGTAAAACGCTGAAGTTGCTGTTGTGGAACTGTATTGTAAAACCCTGAAGTTGCTGTTGTGGAACTGTATTGTAAAACCCTGAAGTTGCTGTTGTGGAACTGTATTGTAAAACCCTGAAGTTGCTGTTGTGGAACTGTATTGTAAAACCCTGAAGTTGCTGTTGTGGAACTGTATTGTAAAACCCTGAAGTTGCTGTTGTGGAACTGTATTGTAAAACCCTGAAGTTGCTGTTGTGGAACTGTATTGTAAAACCCTGAAGTTGCTGTTGTGGAACTGTATTGTAAAACCCTGAAGTTGCTGTTGTGGAACTGTATTGTAAAACCCTGAAGTTGCTGTTGTGGAACTGTATTGTAAAACCCTGAAGTTGCTGTTGTGGAACTGTATTGTAAAACCCTGAAGTTGCTGTTGTGGAACTGTATTGTAAAACCCTGAAGTTGCTGTTGTGGAACTGTATTGTAAAACCCTGAAGTTGCTGTTGTGGAACTGTATTGTAAAACCCTGAAGTTGCTGTTGTGGAACTGTATTGTAAAACGTTGAAGTTGCTGTTGTGGAACTGTATTGTAAAACCCTGAAGTTGCTGTTGTGGAACTGTATTGTAAAACGTTGAAGTTGCTGTTGTGGAACTGTATTGTAAAACGTTGAAGTTGCTGTTGTGGAACTGTATTGTAAAACGTTGAAGTTGCTGTTGTGGAACTGTATTGTAAAACGTTGAAGTTGCTGTTGTGGAACTGTATTGTAAAACGTTGAAGTTGCTGTTGTGGAACTGTATTGTAAAACGTTGAAGTTGCTGTTGTGGAACTGTATTGTAAAACGTTGAAGTTGCTGTTGTGGAACTGTATTGTAAAACCCTGAAGTTGCTGTTGTGGAACTGTATTGTAAAACCCTGAAGTTGCCATGGTAAAACCCTGAAGTTGCCACGGTAAAACTATAGTATCAAACTTTGAAGTTGCCACTGTAAAACGTTGAAGTTGCTGTTGTGGAACTGTATTGTAAAACCCTGAAGTTGCTGTTGTGGAACTGTATTGTAAAACCCTGAAGTTGCTGTTGTGGAACTGTATTGTAAAACCCTGAAGTTGCCACGGTAAAACCCTGAAGTTGCCACGGTAAAACTATAGTATCAAACTTTGAAGTTGCCACTGTAAAACCTTGAAGTTGCTGTTGTGAAACTGTATTGTAAAACTCTGAGGTTGCTACTGTAAAACTCTGAGGTTGCCACTGTAAAACTCTGAGGTTGCAATTGTGAACCTGTATTGGAAGACTTTGATGTTGCCATTGGCAAACTTTGAAGTTGCAGTCGTGAACCTGTATTGGAAGACTTTGAAGTTGGTATTTCCAATCTTTGAACTTACTGTTTTGCAACTCTATTGTAAAACTTTGAAGTTGCTGTTGTGCAACTCTATTGTAAAATGGTGATGTTGCCATGGTAATACTGTAGTATCAAACACGGAAGTTGCCACGGTAATACTGTAGTATCAAACACTGAAGTTGCCACTGTAGAACACTGAAGTTGCCGTTGTAATACTGTACTGTCAAACTTTGATGTTGCCATTGGCAAACTGTGAAGTTGCCATTGTGAACCTGTATTGGAAGACTTTGAAGTTACCATTGGCAAACTTTGAAGTTGCTGTTGTCAAACTGTATTGTAAAACTTGGAAGCTGCTATTTCCAAACTTCGAACTCGCTGTTGTCAATCTGTAATGTAAAACGTTGAAGTTGCTGTTGTGGAACTCTATTGTAAAACTTTGAAGTTGCCATTCACAAAATGTTGAAGTTGCCACTGTAAAACTTAAGTTGCCACGGTAAAACTGTAGTATCAAACGTTGAAGTTGCCACCGTAAAATGTTGAAGTTGCCACGGTAAAACTGTAGTATCAAACATTGAAGTTGCCACCGTAAAATGTTGAAGTTGCCACCGTAAAACTGTAGTATCAAACGTTGAAGTTGCCACTGTAAAACCGTGAAGTTGCCACTGTAAAACTTTGAAGTTGCTGCTGTAATACTCTACCGTCAAACTTTGATGTTGCCATGGGCAAACTGTGAATTTGCAATTGTGAAACTGTATTGTAAAACTTTGAAGTTGCTATTTCCAAACTTTGAACTCGCTGTTGTGAATCTGTATTGTAAAACTTTGAAGTTGCTATTTCCAAACTTTGAACTCGCTGTTGTCAAACTGTATTGTAAAACTTTGAAGTTGCTATTTCCAAACTTTGAACTCGCTGTTGTCAAACTGTATTGTAAAACTTTGAAGTTGCTATTTCCAAACTTTGAACTCGCTGTTGTCAAACTGTATTGTAAAACTTTGAAGTTGCTATTTCCAAACTTTGAACTCGCTGTTGTCAAACTGTATTGTAAAACTTTGAAGTTGCTGTTGTGGAACTCTATTGTAAAACGTTGAAGTGGCCACTCACAAACGTTGAAGTGGCCACGGTAAAGCTATAGTATCAAACGTTGAAGTGGCCACTCACAAACGTTGAAGTGGCCACGGTAAAGCTATAGTATCAAATGTTGAAGTTGCCAGTGTAAAACGTTGACGTTGCCTCTGTAAAACTGTATTATCAAACTTCGAAGTTGGTCTTGTAAAACTTTGAAGTTGCCACTGTAAAAAATTTGCAGTTGCTGTTGTAGTACTGCACTATTAAACTTTGATGTTGCCATTCCTAAACTTTGAAGTTGCTGTTTTCAAAATGTACTGTAAAACTTTGAAGTTGCTGTTGTAAATCTTGGCATTACTATTGTGAAACTGTATTGTGAAACTTTGAAGTTGCTGTTGTTAACCAGTATTGTGAAACTTTGAACTTGCCATTGGCAAACTTTGAAGTTGCTGTTGTCCAACTGTGTTGTAAAACTTCAAAGTTCCTGTTTTAGAAGGGTGTTGTAAAACTTTGAAGTTGCTGTTGTAGAACTGTATTGTAAAACTTTGAAGTTGCTATTTGCAAACTCGGAAGTTGCTGTTGTCAAACTGTGTTGTAAAACTGTGAAGTTGCAATTGTGAACCTGTATTGGAAGACTTTGAAGTTACCATTGGCAAACTTTGAAGTTGCAGTCGTGAACCTGTATTGGAAGACTTTGAAGTTGCTATTTCCAAACTTTGAACTTACTGTTGTGCAACTCTATTGTAAAACGCTGAAGTTGCTGTTGTGCAACTCTATTGTAAAACGTTGCAGTTGCTGTTGTGCAACTCTATTGTAAAACGTTGCAGTTGCTGTTGTGCAACTCTATTGTAAAACGTTGCAGTTGCTGTTGTGCAACTCTATTGTAAAACCTTGACGTTGCTGTTGTGCAACTCTATTGTAAAACGGTGATGTTGCTGTTGTGCAACTCTATTGTAAAACGTTGACGTTGCACTGTAAAACGTTGAAGTTGCTGTTGTCAAACTGTATTGTAAAACCCTGAAGTTGCTGTTGTGGAACTGTATTGTAAAACGTTGAAGTTGCTGTTGTGGAACTGTATTGTAAAACCCTGAAGTTGCTGTTGTGGAACTGTATTGTAAAACCCTGAAGTTGCCACGGTAAATCTCTGAAGTTGCTGTTGTCAAACTGTATTGTAAAACTTTGAAGCTGCTATTTCCAAACTTCGAACTCTCTGTTGTCAAACTGTAATGTAAAACCCTGAAGTTGCTGTTGTGGAACTCTATTGTAAAACTTTGAAGTGGCCATTCAGAAACGTTGAAGTTGCCACTGTAAAACTTAAGTTGCCATGGTAAAACTGTAGTATAAAACGTTGAAGTTGCCACCGTAAAACTGTAGTATCAATTGTTGAAGTTGCCACTGTAAAACGCTGAAGTTGCCACTGTGCAACTGTGAAGTTGCTGTTGTGGAACTGTATTGTAAAGCCTTGATTTTGCCACGGTAAAACCTTGAAGTTGTTGTTGTGGAACTCTATGGTAAAACCTTGAAGTTGCCATGGTAAAACGTTGAAGTTGCCACTGTAAAACTTTGAAGTTGCTGTTGTAATACTGTACCGTGAAACTTTGATGTTGCCATTGGCAAGGTGTGAAGTTGCAGTTGTGAACCTGTATTGGAAGACTTTGAAGTTACCATTGGCAAACTTTGAAGTTGCTGTTGTGAAACTGTATTGTAAAACGTTGAAGCTGCTATTTCCAAACTTTGAACTCTCTGTTGTCAAACTGTAATGTAAAACTTTGAAGTTGCTGTTGTGGAACTCTATTGTAAAACTTTGATGTTGCCACTGTAAAACTTTGAAGTTGCCACTGTAAAACTGTAGTATGAAACGCTCAAGTTGCCACTGTAAAACGCTCAAGTTGCCACTGTAAAACGCTGAAGTTGCTGTTGTGGATCTGTATTGTAAAACGTTGAAGTTGCTGTTGTGGAACTGTATTGTAAAACGCTGAAGTTGCTGTTGTGGAACTGTATTGTAAAACCCTGAAGTTGCTGTTGTGGAACTGTATTGTAAAACCCTGAAGTTGCTGTTGTGGAACTGTATTGTAAAACCCTGAAGTTGCTGTTGTGGAACTGTATTGTAAAACCCTGAAGTTGCTGTTGTGGAACTGTATTGTAAAACCCTGAAGTTGCTGTTTGGAACTGTATTGTAAAACCCTGAAGTTGCCACGGTAAAACCCTGAAGTTGCCACGGTAAAACTATAGTATCAAACTTTGAAGTTGCCACTGTAAAACCTTGAAGTTGCTGTTGTGAAACTGTATTGTAAAACTCTGAGGTTGCTACTGTAAAACTCTGAGGTTGCCACTGTAAAACTCTGAGGTTGCAATTGTGAACCTGTATTGGAAGACTTTGATGTTGCCATTGGCAAACTTTGAAGTTGCAGTCGTGAACCTGTATTGGAAGACTTTGAAGTTGGTATTTCCAATCTTTGAACTTACTGTTTTGCAACTCTATTGTAAAACTTTGAAGTTGCTGTTGTGCAACTCTATTGTAAAATGGTGACGTTGCCATGGTAATACTGTAGTATCAAACACGGAAGTTGCCACGGTAATACTGTAGTATCAAACACTGAAGTTGCCACTGTAGAACACTGAAGTTGCCGTTGTAATACTGTACTGTCAAACTTTGATGTTGCCATTGGCAAACTGTGAAGTTGCCATTGTGAACCTGTATTGGAAGACTTTGAAGTTACCATTGGCAAACTTTGAAGTTGCTGTTGTCAAACTGTATTGTAAAACTTGGAAGCTGCTATTTCCAAACTTCGAACTCGCTGTTGTCAATCTGTAATGTAAAACGTTGAAGTTGCTGTTGTGGAACTCTATTGTAAAACTTTGAAGTTGCCATTCACAAAATGTTGAAGTTGCCACTGTAAAACTTAAGTTGCCACGGTAAAACTGTAGTATCAAACGTTGAAGTTGCCACCGTAAAATGTTGAAGTTGCCACGGTAAAACTGTAGTATCAAACATTGAAGTTGCCACCGTAAAATGTTGAAGTTGCCACGGTAAAACTGTAGTATCAAACATTGAAGTTGCCACCGTAAAATGTTGAAGTTGCCACGGTAAAACTGTAGTATCAAACATTGAAGTTGCCACCGTAAAATGTTGAAGTTGCCACGGTAAAACTGTAGTATCAAACATTGAAGTTGCCACCGTAAAATGTTGAAGTTGCCACCATAAAACTGTAGTATCAAACGTTGAAGTTGCCACTGTAAAACCGTGAAGTTGCCACTGTAAAACTTTGAAGTTGCTGCTGTAATACTCTACCGTCAAACTTTGATGTTGCCATGGGCAAACTGTGAATTTGCAATTGTGAAACTGTATTGTAAAACTTTGAAGTTGCAATTTCCAAACTTTGAACTCGCTGTTGTGAATCTGTATTGTAAAACTTTGAAGTTGCTATTTCCAAACTTTGAACTCGCTGTTGTGAATCTGTATTGTAAAACTTTGAAGTTGCTATTTCCAAACTTTGAACTCGCTGTTGTGAATCTGTATTGTAAAACTTTGAAGTTGCTATTTCCAAACTTTGAACTCGCTGTTGTCAAACTGTATTGTAAAACTTTGAAGTTGCTATTTCCAAACTTTGAACTCGCTGTTGTGAATCTGTATTGTAAAACTTTGAAGTTGCTATTTCCAAACTTTGAACTCGCTGTTGTCAAACTGTATTGTAAAACTTTGAAGTTGCTATTTCCAAACTTTGAACTCGCTGTTGTCAAACTGTATTGTAAAACTTTGAAGTTGCTATTTCCAAACTTTGAACTCGCTGTTGTCAAACTGTATTGTAAAACTTTGAAGTTGCTATTTCCAAACTTTGAACTCGCTGTTGTCAAACTGTATTGTAAAACTTTGAAGTTGCTGTTGTGGAACTCTATTGTAAAACGTTGAAGTGGCCACTCACAAACGTTGAAGTGGCCACGGTAAAGCTATAGTATCAAACGTTGAAGTGGCCACTCACAAACGTTGAAGTGGCCACGGTAAAGCTATAGTATCAAACGTTGAAGTGGCCACTCACAAACGTTGAAGTGGCCACGGTAAAACTGTATTATCAAATGTTGAAGTTGCCAGTGTAAAACGTTGACGTTGCCTCTGTAAAACTGTATTATCAAACTTCGAAGTTGGTCTTGTAAAACTTTGAAGTTGCCACTGTAAAAAATTTGCAGTTGCTGTTGTAGTACTGCACTATTAAACTTTGATGTTGCCATTCTAAAACTTTGAAGTTGCTGTTTTCAAAATGTACTGTAAAACTTTGAAGTTGCTGTTGTAAACCTTGGCATTACTACTGTGAAACTGTATTGTGAAACTTTGAAGTTGCTGTTGTTAACCAGTATTGTGAAACTTTGAACTTGCCATTGGCAAACTTTGAAGTTGCTGTTGTCCAACTGTGTTGTAAAACTTCAAAGTTCCTGTTTTAGAAGGGTGTTGTAAAACTTTGAAGTTGCTGTTGTAGAACTGTATTGTAAAACTTTGAAGTTGCTATTTGCAAACTTTGAAGTTGCTGTTGTCAAACTGTGTTGTAAAACTGTGAAGTTGCAATTGTGAACCTGTATTGGAAGACTTTGAAGTTACCATTGGCAAACTTTGAAGTTGCAGTCGTGAACCTGTATTGGAAGACTTTGAAGTTGCTATTTCCAAACTTTGAACTTACTGTTGTGTAACTCTATTGTAAAACGCTGAAGTTGCTGTTGTGCAACTCTATTGTAAAACGTTGCAGTTGCTGTTGTGCAACTCTATTGTAAAACGTTGCAGTTGCTGTTGTGCAACTCTATTGTAAAACCTTGACGTTGCTGTTGTGCAACTCTATTGTAAAACGGTGATGTTGCTGTTGTGCAACTCTATTGTAAAACGTTGACGTTGCACTGTAAAACGTTGAAGTTGCTGTTGTCAAACTGTATTGTAAAACCCTGAAGTTGCTGTTGTGGAACTGTATTGTAAAACGTTGAAGTTGCTGTTGTGGAACTGTATTGTAAAACCCTGAAGTTGCTGTTGTGGAACTGTATTGTAAAACGTTGAAGTTGCTGTTGTGGAACTGTATTGTAAAACCCTGAAGTTGCTGTTGTGGAACTGTATTGTAAAACCCTGAAGTTGCTGTTGTGGAACTGTATTGTAAAACGTTGAAGTTGCTGTTGTGGAACTGTATTGTAAAACCCTGAAGTTGCTGTTGTGGAACTGTATTGTAAAACCCTGAATTTGCCACGGTAAATCTCTGAAGTTGCTGTTGTCAAACTGTATTGTAAAACTTTGAAGCTGCTATTTCCAAACTTCGAACTCTCTGTTGTCAAACTGTAATGTAAAACCCTGAAGTTGCTGTTGTGGAACTCTATTGTAAAACTTTGAAGTGGCCATTCAGAAACGTTGAAGTTGCCACTGTAAAACTTAAGTTGCCATGGTAAAACTGTAGTATAAAACGTTGAAGTTGCCACCGTAAAACTGTAGTATCAATTGTTGAAGTTGCCACTGTAAAACGCTGAAGTTGCCACTGTGCAACTGTGAAGTTGCTGTTGTGGAACTGTATTGTAAAGCCTTGATTTTGCCACGGTAAAACCTTGAAGTTGTTGTTGTGGAACTCTATGGTAAAACCTTGAAGTTGCCATGGTAAAACGTTGAAGTTGCCACTGTAAAACTTTGAAGTTGCTGTTGTAATACTGTACCGTGAAACTTTGATGTTGCCATTGGCAAGGTGTGAAGTTGCAGTTGTGAACCTGTATTGGAAGACTTTGAAGTTACCATTGGCAAACTTTGAAGTTGCTGTTGTGAAACTGTATTGTAAAACGTTGAAGCTGCTATTTCCAAACTTTGAACTCTCTGTTGTCAAACTGTAATGTAAAACTTTGAAGTTGCTGTTGTGGAACTCTATTGTAAAACTTTGATGTTGCCACTGTAAAACTTTGAAGTTGCCACTGTAAAACTGTAGTATGAAACGCTCAAGTTGCCACTGTAAAACGCTCAAGTTGCCACTGTAAAACGCTGAAGTTGCTGTTGTGGATCTGTATTGTAAAACGTTGAAGTTGCTGTTGTGGAACTGTATTGTAAAACCCTGAAGTTGCTGTTGTGGAACTGTATTGTAAAACCCTGAAGTTGCTGTTGTGGAACTGTATTGTAAAACCCTGAAGTTGCTGTTGTGGAACTGTATTGTAAAACCCTGAAGTTGCTGTTGTGGAACTGTATTGTAAAACCCTGAAGTTGCTGTTGTGGAACTGTATTGTAAAACCCTGAAGTTGCTGTTGTGGAACTGTATTGTAAAACCCTGAAGTTGCTGTTGTGGAACTGTATTGTAAAACCCTGAAGTTGCTGTTGTGGAACTGTATTGTAAAACCCTGAAGTTGCTGTTGTGGAACTGTATTGTAAAACCCTGAAGTTGCTGTTGTGGAACTGTATTGTAAAACCCTGAAGTTGCTGTTGTGGAACTGTATTGTAAAACCCTGAAGTTGCTGTTGTGGAACTGTATTGTAAAACCCTGAAGTTGCTGTTGTGGAACTGTATTGTAAAACCCTGAAGTTGCTGTTGTGGAACTGTATTGTAAAACCCTGAAGTTGCTGTTGTGGAACTGTATTGTAAAACCCTGAAGTTGCTGTTGTGGAACTGTATTGTAAAACCCTGAAGTTGCTGTTGTGGAACTGTATTGTAAAACCCTGAAGTTGCTGTTGTGGAACTGTATTGTAAAACCCTGAAGTTGCTGTTGTGGAACTGTATTGTAAAACCCTGAAGTTGCCACGTTAAAGCTATAGTATCAAACTTTGAAGTTGCCACTGTAAAACCTTGAAGTTGCTGTTGTGGAACTGTATTGTAAAACCCTGAAGTTGCCACGGTAAAACCCTGAAGTTGCCACGGTAAAACTATAGTATCAAACTTTGAAGTTGCCACTGTAAAACCTTGAAGTTGCTGTTGTGAAACTGTATTGTAAAACTCTGAGGTTGCTACTGTAAAACTCTGAGGTTGCCACTGTAAAACTCTGAGGTTGCAATTGTGAACCTGTATTGGAAGACTTTGATGTTGCCATTGGCAAACTTTGAAGTTGCAGTCGTGAACCTGTATTGGAAGACTTTGAAGTTGGTATTTCCAATCTTTGAACTTACTGTTTTGCAACTCTATTGTAAAACTTTGAAGTTGCTGTTGTGCAACTCTATTGTAAAATGGTGACGTTGCCATGGTAATACTGTAGTATCAAACACGGAAGTTGCCACGGTAATACTGTAGTATCAAACACTGAAGTTGCCACTGTAGAACACTGAAGTTGCCGTTGTAATACTGTACTGTCAAACTTTGATGTTGCCATTGGCAAACTGTGAAGTTGCCATTGTGAACCTGTATTGGAAGACTTTGAAGTTACCATTGGCAAACTTTGAAGTTGCTGTTGTCAAACTGTATTGTAAAACTTGGAAGCTGCTATTTCCAAACTTCGAACTCTCTGTTGTCAAACTGTAATGTAAAACCCTGAAGTTGCTGTTGTGGAACTCTATTGTAAAACTTTGAAGTGGCCATTCAGAAACGTTGAAGTTGCCACTGTAAAACTTAAGTTGCCATGGTAAAACTGTAGTATAAAACGTTGAAGTTGCCACCGTAAAACTGTAGTATCAATTGTTGAAGTTGCCACTGTAAAACGCTGAAGTTGCCACTGTGCAACTGTGAAGTTGCTGTTGTGGAACTGTATTGTAAAGCCTTGATTTTGCCACGGTAAAACCTTGAAGTTGTTGTTGTGGAACTCTATGGTAAAACCTTGAAGTTGCCATGGTAAAACGTTGAAGTTGCCACTGTAAAACTTTGAAGTTGCTGTTGTAATACTGTACCGTGAAACTTTGATGTTGCCATTGGCAAGGTGTGAAGTTGCAGTTGTGAACCTGTATTGGAAGACTTTGAAGTTACCATTGGCAAACTTTGAAGTTGCTGTTGTGAAACTGTATTGTAAAACGTTGAAGCTGCTATTTCCAAACTTTGAACTCTCTGTTGTCAAACTGTAATGTAAAACTTTGAAGTTGCTGTTGTGGAACTCTATTGTAAAACTTTGATGTTGCCACTGTAAAACTTTGAAGTTGCCACTGTAAAACTGTAGTATGAAACGCTCAAGTTGCCACTGTAAAACGCTCAAGTTGCCACTGTAAAACGCTGAAGTTGCTGTTGTGGATCTGTATTGTAAAACGTTGAAGTTGCTGTTGTGGAACTGTATTGTAAAACCCTGAAGTTGCTGTTGTGGAACTGTATTGTAAAACCCTGAAGTTGCTGTTGTGGAACTGTATTGTAAAACCCTGAAGTTGCTGTTGTGGAACTGTATTGTAAAACCCTGAAGTTGCTGTTGTGGAACTGTATTGTAAAACCCTGAAGTTGCTGTTGTGGAACTGTATTGTAAAACCCTGAAGTTGCTGTTTGGAACTGTATTGTAAAACCCTGAAGTTGCTGTTGTGGAACTGTATTGTAAAACCCTGAAGTTGCTGTTGTGGAACTGTATTGTAAAACCCTGAAGTTGCTGTTGTGGAACTGTATTGTAAAACCCTGAAGTTGCTGTTGTGGAACTGTATTGTAAAACCCTGAAGTTGCTGTTGTGGAACTGTATTGTAAAACCCTGAAGTTGCTGTTGTGGAACTGTATTGTAAAACCCTGAAGTTGCTGTTGTGGAACTGTATTGTAAAACCCTGAAGTTGCTGTTGTGGAACTGTATTGTAAAACCCTGAAGTTGCTGTTGTGGAACTGTATTGTAAAACCCTGAAGTTGCTGTTGTGGAACTGTATTGTAAAACCCTGAAGTTGCTGTTGTGGAACTGTATTGTAAAACCCTGAAGTTGCTGTTGTGGAACTGTATTGTAAAACCCTGAAGTTGCTGTTGTGGAACTGTATTGTAAAACCCTGAAGTTGCTGTTGTGGAACTGTATTGTAAAACGTTGAAGTTGCTGTTGTGGAACTGTATTGTAAAACCCTGAAGTTGCTGTTGTGGAACTGTATTGTAAAACGTTGAAGTTGCCACGTTAAAGCTATAGTATCAAACTTTGAAGTTGCCACTGTAAAACCTTGAAGTTGCTGTTGTGGAACTGTATTGTAAAACCCTGAAGTTGCCACGGTAAAACCCTGAAGTTGCCACGGTAAAACTATAGTATCAAACTTTGAAGTTGCCACTGTAAAACCTTGAAGTTGCTGTTGTGAAACTGTATTGTAAAACTCTGAGGTTGCTACTGTAAAACTCTGAGGTTGCCACTGTAAAACTCTGAGGTTGCAATTGTGAACCTGTATTGGAAGACTTTGATGTTGCCATTGGCAAACTTTGAAGTTGCAGTCGTGAACCTGTATTGGAAGACTTTGAAGTTGGTATTTCCAATCTTTGAACTTACTGTTTTGCAACTCTATTGTAAAACTTTGAAGTTGCTGTTGTGCAACTCTATTGTAAAATGGTGACGTTGCCATGGTAATACTGTAGTATCAAACACGGAAGTTGCCACGGTAATACTGTAGTATCAAACACTGAAGTTGCCACTGTAGAACACTGAAGTTGCCGTTGTAATACTGTACTGTCAAACTTTGATGTTGCCATTGGCAAACTGTGAAGTTGCCATTGTGAACCTGTATTGGAAGACTTTGAAGTTACCATTGGCAAACTTTGAAGTTGCTGTTGTCAAACTGTATTGTAAAACTTGGAAGCTGCTATTTCCAAACTTCGAACTCGCTGTTGTCAATCTGTAATGTAAAACGTTGAAGTTGCTGTTGTGGAACTCTATTGTAAAACTTTGAAGTTGCCATTCACAAAATGTTGAAGTTGCCACTGTAAAACTTAAGTTGCCACGGTAAAACTGTAGTATCAAACGTTGAAGTTGCCACCGTAAAATGTTGAAGTTGCCACGGTAAAACTGTAGTATCAAACATTGAAGTTGCCACCGTAAAATGTTGAAGTTGCCACGGTAAAACTGTAGTATCAAACATTGAAGTTGCCACCGTAAAATGTTGAAGTTGCCACGGTAAAACTGTAGTATCAAACGTTGAAGTTGCCACTGTAAAACCGTGAAGTTGCCACTGTAAAACTTTGAAGTTGCTGCTGTAATACTCTACCGTCAAACTTTGATGTTGCCATGGGCAAACTGTGAATTTGCAATTGTGAAACTGTATTGTAAAACTTTGAAGTTGCAATTTCCAAACTTTGAACTCGCTGTTGTGAATCTGTATTGTAAAACTTTGAAGTTGCTATTTCCAAACTTTGAACTCGCTGTTGTCAAACTGTATTGTAAAACTTTGAAGTTGCTATTTCCAAACTTTGAACTCGCTGTTGTCAAACTGTATTGTAAAACTTTGAAGTTGCTATTTCCAAACTTTGAACTCGCTGTTGTCAAACTGTATTGTAAAACTTTGAAGTTGCTGTTGTGGTTGAAGTGGCCACTCACAAACGTTGAAGTGGCCACGGTAAAGCTATAGTATCAAACGTTGAAGTGGCCACTCACAAACGTTGAAGTGGCCACGGTAAAACTGTATTATCAAATGTTGAAGTTGCCAGTGTAAAACGTTGACGTTGCCTCTGTAAAACTGTATTATCAAACTTCGAAGTTGGTCTTGTAAAACTTTGAAGTTGCCACTGTAAAAAATTTGCAGTTGCTGTTGTAGTACTGCACTATTAAACTTTGATGTTGCCATTCCTAAACTTTGAAGTTGCTGTTCTCAAAATGTACTGTAGAACTTTGAAGTTGCTGTTGTAAATCTTGGCATTACTATTGTGAAACTGTATTGTGAAACTTTGAAGTTGCTGTTGTTAACCAGTATTGTGAAACTTTGAACTTGCCATTGGCAAACTTTGAAGTTGCTGTTGTCCAACTGTGTTGTAAAACTTCAAAGTTCCTGTTTTAGAAGGGTGTTGTAAAACTTTGAAGTTGCTGTTGTAGAACTGTATTGTAAAACTTTGAAGTTGCTATTTGCAAACTCGGAAGTTGCTGTTGTCAAACTGTGTTGTAAAACTGTGAAGTTGCAATTGTGAACCTGTATTGGAAGACTTTGAAGTTACCATTGGCAAACTTTGAAGTTGCAGTCGTGAACCTGTATTGGAAGACTTTGAAGTTGCTATTTCCAAACTTTGAACTTACTGTTGTGTAACTCTATTGTAAAACGTTGCAGTTGCTGTTGTGCAACTCTATTGTAAAACGTTGAAGTTGCTGTTGTGGAACTCTATTGTAAAACCTTGACGTTGCTGTTGTGCAACTCTATTGTAAAACGTTGAAGTTGCTGTTGTGGAACTCTATTGTAAAACCTTGACGTTGCTGTTGTGCAACTCTATTGTAAAACGTTGAAGTTGCTGTTGTGGAACTCTATTGTAAAACCTTGACGTTGCTGTTGTGCAACTCTATTGTAAAACGTTGAAGTTGCTGTTGTGGAACTCTATTGTAAAACCTTGACGTTGCTGTTGTGCAACTCTATTGTAAAACGTTGAAGTTGCTGTTGTGGAACTCTATTGTAAAACCTTGACGTTGCTGTTGTGCAACTCTATTGTAAAACGGTGATGTTGCTGTTGTCAAACTGTATTGTAAAACCCTGAAGTTGCTGTTGTGGAACTGTATTGTAAAACGTTGAAGTTGCTGTTGTGGAACTGTATTGTAAAACCCTGAAGTTGCTGTTGTGGAACTGTATTGTAAAACCCTGAAGTTGCCACGGTAAATCTCTGAAGTTGCTGTTGTCAAACTGTATTGTAAAACTTTGAAGCTGCTATTTCCAAACTTCGAACTCTCTGTTGTCAAACTGTAATGTAAAACCCTGAAGTTGCTGTTGTGGAACTCTATTGTAAAACTTTGAAGTGGCCATTCAGAAACGTTGAAGTTGCCACTGTAAAACTTCAGTTGCCATGGTAAAACTGTAGTATAAAACGTTGAAGTTGCCACCGTAAAACTGTAGTATCAATTGTTGAAGTTGCCACTGTAAAACGCTGAAGTTGCCACTGTGCAACTGTGAAGTTGCTGTTGTGGAACTGTATTGTAAAGCCTTGATTTTGCCACGGTAAAACCTTGAAGTTGTTGTTGTGGAACTCTATGGTAAAACCTTGAAGTTGCCATGGTAAAACGTTGAAGTTGCCACTGTAAAACTTTGAAGTTGCTGTTGTAATACTGTACCGTGAAACTTTGATGTTGCCATTGGCAAGGTGTGAAGTTGCAGTTGTGAACCTGTATTGGAAGACTTTGAAGTTACCATTGGCAAACTTTGAAGTTGCTGTTGTGAAACTGTATTGTAAAACGTTGAAGCTGCTATTTCCAAACTTTGAACTCTCTGTTGTCAAACTGTAATGTAAAACTTTGAAGTTGCTGTTGTGGAACTCTATTGTAAAACTTTGATGTTGCCACTGTAAAACTTTGAAGTTGCCACTGTAAAACTGTAATATGAAACGCTCAAGTTGCCACTGTAAAACGCTCAAGTTGCCACTGTAAAACGCTGAAGTTGCTGTTGTGGATCTGTATTGTAAAACGTTGAAGTTGCTGTTGTGGAACTGTATTGTAAAACCCTGAAGTTGCTGTTGTGGAACTGTATTGTAAAACCCTGAAGTTGCTGTTGTGGAACTGTATTGTAAAACCCTGAAGTTGCTGTTGTGGAACTGTATTGTAAAACCCTGAAGTTGCTGTTGTGGAACTGTATTGTAAAACCCTGAAGTTGCTGTTGTGGAACTGTATTGTAAAACCCTGAAGTTGCTGTTGTGGAACTGTATTGTAAAACCCTGAAGTTGCTGTTTGGAACTGTATTGTAAAACCCTGAAGTTGCCACGGTAAAACCCTGAAGTTGCCACGGTAAAACTATAGTATCAAACTTTGAAGTTGCCACTGTAAAACCTTGAAGTTGCTGTTGTGAAACTGTATTGTAAAACTCTGAGGTTGCTACTGTAAAACTCTGAGGTTGCCACTGTAAAACTCTGAGGTTGCAATTGTGAACCTGTATTGGAAGACTTTGATGTTGCCATTGGCAAACTTTGAAGTTGCAGTCGTGAACCTGTATTGGAAGACTTTGAAGTTGGTATTTCCAATCTTTGAACTTACTGTTTTGCAACTCTATTGTAAAACTTTGAAGTTGCTGTTGTGCAACTCTATTGTAAAATGGTGACGTTGCCATGGTAATACTGTAGTATCAAACACGGAAGTTGCCACGGTAATACTGTAGTATCAAACACTGAAGTTGCCACTGTAGAACACTGAAGTTGCCGTTGTAATACTGTACTGTCAAACTTTGATGTTGCCATTGGCAAACTGTGAAGTTGCCATTGTGAACCTGTATTGGAAGACTTTGAAGTTACCATTGGCAAACTTTGAAGTTGCTGTTGTCAAACTGTATTGTAAAACTTGGAAGCTGCTATTTCCAAACTTCGAACTCGCTGTTGTCAATCTGTAATGTAAAACGTTGAAGTTGCTGTTGTGGAACTCTATTGTAAAACTTTGAAGTTGCCATTCACAAAATGTTGAAGTTGCCACTGTAAAACTTAAGTTGCCACGGTAAAACTGTAGTATCAAACGTTGAAGTTGCCACCGTAAAACTGTAGTATCAATTGTTGAAGTTGCCACTGTAAAACGCTGAAGTTGCCACTGTGCAACTGTGAAGTTGCTGTTGTGGAACTGTATTGTAAAGCCTTGATTTTGCCACGGTAAAACCTTGAAGTTGTTGTTGTGGAACTCTATGGTAAAACCTTGAAGTTGCCATGGTAAAACGTTGAAGTTGCCACTGTAAAACTTTGAAGTTGCTGTTGTAATACTGTACCGTGAAACTTTGATGTTGCCATTGGCAAGGTGTGAAGTTGCAGTTGTGAACCTGTATTGGAAGACTTTGAAGTTACCATTGGCAAACTTTGAAGTTGCTGTTGTGAAACTGTATTGTAAAACGTTGAAGCTGCTATTTCCAAACTTTGAACTCTCTGTTGTCAAACTGTAATGTAAAACTTTGAAGTTGCTGTTGTGGAACTCTATTGTAAAACTTTGATGTTGCCACTGTAAAACTTTGAAGTTGCCACTGTAAAACTGTAGTATGAAACGCTCAAGTTGCCACTGTAAAACGCTCAAGTTGCCACTGTAAAACGCTGAAGTTGCTGTTGTGGATCTGTATTGTAAAACGTTGAAGTTGCTGTTGTGGAACTGTATTGTAAAACCCTGAAGTTGCTGTTGTGGAACTGTATTGTAAAACCCTGAAGTTGCTGTTGTGGAACTGTATTGTAAAACCCTGAAGTTGCTGTTGTGGAACTGTATTGTAAAACCCTGAAGTTGCTGTTGTGGAACTGTATTGTAAAACCCTGAAGTTGCTGTTGTGGAACTGTATTGTAAAACCCTGAAGTTGCTGTTGTGGAACTGTATTGTAAAACCCTGAAGTTGCTGTTGTGGAACTGTATTGTAAAACCCTGAAGTTGCTGTTGTGGAACTGTATTGTAAAACCCTGAAGTTGCTGTTGTGGAACTGTATTGTAAAACCCTGAAGTTGCTGTTGTGGAACTGTATTGTAAAACCCTGAAGTTGCTGTTGTGGAACTGTATTGTAAAACCCTGAAGTTGCTGTTGTGGAACTGTATTGTAAAACCCTGAAGTTGCTGTTGTGGAACTGTATTGTAAAACCCTGAAGTTGCTGTTGTGGAACTGTATTGTAAAACCCTGAAGTTGCTGTTGTGGAACTGTATTGTAAAACCCTGAAGTTGCCACGGTAAAACTATAGTATCAAACTTTGAAGTTGCCACTGTAAAACCTTGAAGTTGCTGTTGTGGAACTGTATTGTAAAACCCTGAAGTTGCCACGGTAAAACCCTGAAGTTGCCACGGTAAAACTATAGTATCAAACTTTGAAGTTGCCACTGTAAAACCTTGAAGTTGCTGTTGTGAAACTGTATTGTAAAACTCTGAGGTTGCTACTGTAAAACTCTGAGGTTGCCACTGTAAAACTCTGAGGTTGCAATTGTGAACCTGTATTGGAAGACTTTGATGTTGCCATTGGCAAACTTTGAAGTTGCAGTCGTGAACCTGTATTGGAAGACTTTGAAGTTGGTATTTCCAATCTTTGAACTTACTGTTTTGCAACTCTATTGTAAAACTTTGAAGTTGCTGTTGTGCAACTCTATTGTAAAATGGTGACGTTGCCATGGTAATACTGTAGTATCAAACACGGAAGTTGCCACGGTAATACTGTAGTATCAAACACTGAAGTTGCCACTGTAGAACACTGAAGTTGCCGTTGTAATACTGTACTGTCAAACTTTGATGTTGCCATTGGCAAACTGTGAAGTTGCCATTGTGAACCTGTATTGGAAGACTTTGAAGTTACCATTGGCAAACTTTGAAGTTGCTGTTGTCAAACTGTATTGTAAAACTTTGAAGCTGCTATTTCCAAACTTCGAACTCGCTGTTGTCAATCTGTAATGTAAAACGTTGAAGTTGCTGTTGTGGAACTCTATTGTAAAACTTTGAAGTTGCCATTCACAAAATGTTGAAGTTGCCACTGTAAAACTTAAGTTGCCACGGTAAAACTGTAGTATCAAACGTTGAAGTTGCCACCGTAAAATGTTGAAGTTGCCACGGTAAAACTGTAGTATCAAACATTGAAGTTGCCACCGTAAAATGTTGAAGTTGCCACGGTAAAACTGTAGTATCAAACATTGAAGTTGCCACCGTAAAATGTTGAAGTTGCCACGGTAAAACTGTAGTATCAAACATTGAAGTTGCCACCGTAAAATGTTGAAGTTGCCACGGTAAAACTGTAGTATCAAACGTTGAAGTTGCCACTGTAAAACCGTGAAGTTGCCACTGTAAAACTTTGAAGTTGCTGCTGTAATACTCTACCGTCAAACTTTGATGTTGCCATGGGCAAACTGTGAATTTGCAATTGTGAAACTGTATTGTAAAACTTTGAAGTTGCAATTTCCAAACTTTGAACTCGCTGTTGTGAATCTGTATTGTAAAACTTTGAAGTTGCTATTTCCAAACTTTGAACTCGCTGTTGTCAAACTGTATTGTAAAACTTTGAAGTTGCTATTTCCAAACTTTGAACTCGCTGTTGTCAAACTGTATTGTAAAACTTTGAAGTTGCTATTTCCAAACTTTGAACTCGCTGTTGTCAAACTGTATTGTAAAACTTTGAAGTTGCTGTTGTGGTTGAAGTGGCCACTCACAAACGTTGAAGTGGCCACGGTAAAGCTATAGTATCAAACGTTGAAGTGGCCACTCACAAACGTTGAAGTGGCCACGGTAAAACTGTATTATCAAATGTTGAAGTTGCCAGTGTAAAACGTTGACGTTGCCTCTGTAAAACTGTATTATCAAACTTCGAAGTTGGTCTTGTAAAACTTTGAAGTTGCCACTGTAAAAAATTTGCAGTTGCTGTTGTAGTACTGCACTATTAAACTTTGATGTTGCCATTCTAAAACTTTGAAGTTGCTGTTCTCAAAATGTACTGTAGAACTTTGAAGTTGCTGTTGTAAATCTTGGCATTACTATTGTGAAACTGTATTGTGAAACTTTGAAGTTGCTGTTGTTAACCAGTATTGTGAAACTTTGAACTTGCCATTGGCAAACTTTGAAGTTGCTGTTGTCCAACTGTGTTGTAAAACTTCAAAGTTCCTGTTTTAGAAGGGTGTTGTAAAACTTTGAAGTTGCTGTTGTAGAACTGTATTGTAAAACTTTGAAGTTGCTATTTGCAAACTCGGAAGTTGCTGTTGTCAAACTGTGTTGTAAAACTGTGAAGTTGCAATTGTGAACCTGTATTGGAAGACTTTGAAGTTACCATTGGCAAACTTTGAAGTTGCAGTCGTGAACCTGTATTGGAAGACTTTGAAGTTGCTATTTCCAAACTTTGAACTTACTGTTGTGTAACTCTATTGTAAAACGTTGCAGTTGCTGTTGTGCAACTCTATTGTAAAACGTTGAAGTTGCTGTTGTGGAACTCTATTGTAAAACCTTGACGTTGCTGTTGTGCAACTCTATTGTAAAACGTTGAAGTTGCTGTTGTGGAACTCTATTGTAAAACCTTGACGTTGCTGTTGTGCAACTCTATTGTAAAACGTTGAAGTTGCTGTTGTGGAACTCTATTGTAAAACCTTGACGTTGCTGTTGTGCAACTCTATTGTAAAACGTTGAAGTTGCTGTTGTGGAACTCTATTGTAAAACCTTGACGTTGCTGTTGTGCAACTCTATTGTAAAACGGTGATGTTGCTGTTGTCAAACTGTATTGTAAAACCCTGAAGTTGCTGTTGTGGAACTGTATTGTAAAACGTTGAAGTTGCTGTTGTGGAACTGTATTGTAAAACCCTGAAGTTGCTGTTGTGGAACTGTATTGTAAAACCCTGAAGTTGCCACGGTAAATCTCTGAAGTTGCTGTTGTCAAACTGTATTGTAAAACTTTGAAGCTGCTATTTCCAAACTTCGAACTCTCTGTTGTCAAACTGTAATGTAAAACCCTGAAGTTGCTGTTGTGGAACTCTATTGTAAAACTTTGAAGTGGCCATTCAGAAACGTTGAAGTTGCCACTGTAAAACTTAAGTTGCCATGGTAAAACTGTAGTATAAAACGTTGAAGTTGCCACCGTAAAACTGTAGTATCAATTGTTGAAGTTGCCACTGTAAAACGCTGAAGTTGCCACTGTGCAACTGTGAAGTTGCTGTTGTGGAACTGTATTGTAAAGCCTTGATTTTGCCACGGTAAAACCTTGAAGTTGTTGTTGTGGAACTCTATGGTAAAACCTTGAAGTTGCCATGGTAAAACGTTGAAGTTGCCACTGTAAAACTTTGAAGTTGCTGTTGTAATACTGTACCGTGAAACTTTGATGTTGCCATTGGCAAGGTGTGAAGTTGCAGTTGTGAACCTGTATTGGAAGACTTTGAAGTTACCATTGGCAAACTTTGAAGTTGCTGTTGTGAAACTGTATTGTAAAACGTTGAAGCTGCTATTTCCAAACTTTGAACTCTCTGTTGTCAAACTGTAATGTAAAACTTTGAAGTTGCTGTTGTGGAACTCTATTGTAAAACTTTGATGTTGCCACTGTAAAACTTTGAAGTTGCCACTGTAAAACTGTAGTATGAAACGCTCAAGTTGCCACTGTAAAACGCTCAAGTTGCCACTGTAAAACGCTGAAGTTGCTGTTGTGGATCTGTATTGTAAAACGTTGAAGTTGCTGTTGTGGAACTGTATTGTAAAACCCTGAAGTTGCTGTTGTGGAACTGTATTGTAAAACGTTGAAGTTGCTGTTGTGGAACTGTATTGTAAAACCCTGAAGTTGCTGTTGTGGAACTGTATTGTAAAACCCTGAAGTTGCTGTTGTGGAACTGTATTGTAAAACCCTGAAGTTGCTGTTGTGGAACTGTATTGTAAAACCCTGAAGTTGCTGTTGTGGAACTGTATTGTAAAACCCTGAAGTTGCTGTTGTGGAACTGTATTGTAAAACCCTGAAGTTGCTGTTGTGGAACTGTATTGTAAAACCCTGAAGTTGCTGTTGTGGAACTGTATTGTAAAACCCTGAAGTTGCTGTTGTGGAACTGTATTGTAAAACCCTGAAGTTGCTGTTTGGAACTGTATTGTAAAACCCTGAAGTTGCCACGGTAAAACCCTGAAGTTGCCACGGTAAAACTATAGTATCAAACTTTGAAGTTGCCACTGTAAAACCTTGAAGTTGCTGTTGTGAAACTGTATTGTAAAACTCTGAGGTTGCTACTGTAAAACTCTGAGGTTGCCACTGTAAAACTCTGAGGTTGCAATTGTGAACCTGTATTGGAAGACTTTGATGTTGCCATTGGCAAACTTTGAAGTTGCAGTCGTGAACCTGTATTGGAAGACTTTGAAGTTGGTATTTCCAATCTTTGAACTTACTGTTTTGCAACTCTATTGTAAAACTTTGAAGTTGCTGTTGTGCAACTCTATTGTAAAATGGTGACGTTGCCATGGTAATACTGTAGTATCAAACACGGAAGTTGCCACGGTAATACTGTAGTATCAAACACGGAAGTTGCCACGGTAATACTGTAGTATCAAACACTGAAGTTGCCACTGTAGAACACTGAAGTTGCCGTTGTAATACTGTACTGTCAAACTTTGATGTTGCCATTGGCAAACTGTGAAGTTGCCATTGTGAACCTGTATTGGAAGACTTTGAAGTTACCATTGGCAAACTTTGAAGTTGCTGTTGTCAAACTGTATTGTAAAACTTGGAAGCTGCTATTTCCAAACTTCGAACTCGCTGTTGTCAATCTGTAATGTAAAACGTTGAAGTTGCTGTTGTGGAACTCTATTGTAAAACTTTGAAGTTGCCATTCACAAAATGTTGAAGTTGCCACTGTAAAACTTAAGTTGCCACGGTAAAACTGTAGTATCAAACGTTGAAGTTGCCACCGTAAAATGTTGAAGTTGCCACGGTAAAACTGTAGTATCAAACATTGAAGTTGCCACCGTAAAATGTTGAAGTTGCCACGGTAAAACTGTAGTATCAAACATTGAAGTTGCCACCGTAAAATGTTGAAGTTGCCACCATAAAACTGTAGTATCAAACGTTGAAGTTGCCACTGTAAAACCGTGAAGTTGCCACTGTAAAACTTTGAAGTTGCTGCTGTAATACTCTACCGTCAAACTTTGATGTTGCCATGGGCAAACTGTGAATTTGCAATTGTGAAACTGTATTGTAAAACTTTGAAGTTGCAATTTCCAAACTTTGAACTCGCTGTTGTGAATCTGTATTGTAAAACTTTGAAGTTGCTATTTCCAAACTTTGAACTCTCTGTTGTGAATCTGTATTGTAAAACTTTGAAGTTGCTATTTCCAAACTTTGAACTCGCTGTTGTCAAACTGTATTGTAAAACTTTGAAGTTGCTATTTCCAAACTTTGAACTCGCTGTTGTCAAACTGTATTGTAAAACTTTGAAGTTGCTATTTCCAAACTTTGAACTCGCTGTTGTCAAACTGTATTGTAAAACTTTGAAGTTGCTGTTGTGGAACTCTATTGTAAAACGTTGAAGTGGCCACTCATAAACGTTGAAGTGGCCACGGTAAAGCTATAGTATCAAACGTTGAAGTGGCCACTCACAAACGTTGAAGTGGCCACGGTAAAGCTATAGTATCAAACGTTGAATTGGCCACTCACAAACGTTGAAGTGGCCACGGTAAAACTGTATTATCAAATGTTGAAGTTGCCAGTGTAAAACGTTGACGTTGCCTCTGTAAAACTGTATTATCAAACTTCGAAGTTGGTCTTGTAAAACTTTGAAGTTGCCACTGTAAAAAATTTGCAGTTGCTGTTGTAGTACTGCACTATTAAACTTTGATGTTGCCATTCTAAAACTTTGAAGTTGCTGTTTTCAAAATGTACTGTAAAACTTTGAAGTTGCTGTTGTAAACCTTGGCATTACTACTGTGAAACTGTATTGTGAAACTTTGAAGTTGCTGTTGTTAACCAGTATTGTGAAACTTTGAACTTGCCATTGGCAAACTTTGAAGTTGCTGTTGTCCAACTGTGTTGTAAAACTTCAAAGTTCCTGTTTTAGAAGGGTGTTGTAAAACTTTGAAGTTGCTGTTGTAGAACTGTATTGTAAAACTTTGAAGTTGCTATTTGCAAACTTTGAAGTTGCTGTTGTCAAACTGTGTTGTAAAACTGTGAAGTTGCAATTGTGAACCTGTATTGGAAGACTTTGAAGTTACCATTGGAAAACTTTGAAGTTGCAGTCGTGAACCTGTATTGGAAGACTTTGAAGTTGCTATTTCCAAACTTTGAACTTACTGTTGTGTAACTCTATTGTAAAACGCTGAAGTTGCTGTTGTGCAACTCTATTGTAAAACGTTGCAGTTGCTGTTGTGCAACTCTATTGTAAAACGGTGACGTTGCTGTTGTGAAACTCTATTGTAAAACCTTGACGTTGCTGTTGTGCAACTCTATTGTAAAACGGTGATGTTGCTGTTGTGCAACTCTATTGTAAAACGTTGACGTTGCACTGTAAAACGTTGAAGTTGCTGTTGTCAAACTGTATTGTAAAACCCTGAAGTTGCTGTTGTGGAACTGTATTGTAAAACGTTGAAGTTGCTGTTGTGGAACTGTATTGTAAAACCCTGAAGTTGCTGTTGTGGAACTGTATTGTAAAACGTTGAAGTTGCTGTTGTGGAACTGTATTGTAAAACCCTGAAGTTGCTGTTGTGGAACTGTATTGTAAAACCCTGAAGTTGCTGTTGTGGAACTGTATTGTAAAATGTTGAAGTTGCTGTTGTGGAACTGTATTGTAAAACCCTGAAGTTGCTGTTGTGGAACTGTATTGTAAAACCCTGAATTTGCCACGGTAAATCTCTGAAGTTGCTGTTGTCAAACTGTATTGTAAAACTTTGAAGCTGCTATTTCCAAACTTCGAACTCTCTGTTGTCAAACTGTAATGTAAAACCCTGAAGTTGCTGTTGTGGAACTCTATTGTAAAACTTTGAAGTGGCCATTCAGAAACGTTGAAGTTGCCACTGTAAAACTTAAGTTGCCATGGTAAAACTGTAGTATAAAACGTTGAAGTTGCCACCGTAAAACTGTAGTATCAATTGTTGAAGTTGCCACTGTAAAACGCTGAAGTTGCCACTGTGCAACTGTGAAGTTGCTGTTGTGGAACTGTATTGTAAAGCCTTGATTTTGCCACGGTAAAACCTTGAAGTTGTTGTTGTGGAACTCTATGGTAAAACCTTGAAGTTGCCATGGTAAAACGTTGAAGTTGCCACTGTAAAACTTTGAAGTTGCTGTTGTAATACTGTACCGTGAAACTTTGATGTTGCCATTGGCAAGGTGTGAAGTTGCAGTTGTGAACCTGTATTGGAAGACTTTGAAGTTACCATTGGCAAACTTTGAAGTTGCTGTTGTGAAACTGTATTGTAAAACGTTGAAGCTGCTATTTCCAAACTTTGAACTCTCTGTTGTCAAACTGTAATGTAAAACTTTGAAGTTGCTGTTGTGGAACTCTATTGTAAAACTTTGATGTTGCCACTGTAAAACTTTGAAGTTGCCACTGTAAAACTGTAGTATGAAACGCTCAAGTTGCCACTGTAAAACGCTCAAGTTGCCACTGTAAAACGCTGAAGTTGCTGTTGTGGATCTGTATTGTAAAACCCTGAAGTTGCTGTTGTGGAACTGTATTGTAAAACCCTGAAGTTGCTGTTGTGGAACTGTATTGTAAAACCCTGAAGTTGCTGTTGTGGAACTGTATTGTAAAACCCTGAAGTTGCTGTTGTGGAACTGTATTGTAAAACCCTGAAGTTGCTGTTGTGGAACTGTATTGTAAAACCCTGAAGTTGCTGTTGTGGAACTGTATTGTAAAACGTTGAAGTTGCTGTTGTGGAACTGTATTGTAAAACGTTGAAGTTGCTGTTGTGGAACTGTATTGTAAAACGTTGAAGTTGCTGTTGTGGAACTGTATTGTAAAACCCTGAAGTTGCTGTTGTGGAACTGTATTGTAAAACCCTCAAGTTGCTGTTGTGGAACTGTATTGTAAAACCCTCAAGTTGCTGTTGTGGAACTGTATTGTAAAACCCTCAAGTTGCTGTTGTGGAACTGTATTGTAAAACCCTCAAGTTGCTGTTGTGGAACTGTATTGTAAAACCCTCAAGTTGCTGTTGTGGAACTGTATTGTAAAACCCTCAAGTTGCTGTTGTGGAACTGTATTGTAAAACCCTCAAGTTGCTGTTGTGGAACTGTATTGTAAAACCTTGAAGTTGCTGTTGTGGAACTGTATTGTAAAACCCTGAAGTTGCTGTTGTGGAACTGTATTGTAAAACCCTGAAGTTGCTGTTGTGGAACTGTATTGTAAAACCCTGAAGTTGCTGTTGTGGAACTGTATTGTAAAACCCTGAAGTTGCTGTTGTGGAACTGTATTGTAAAACCCTCAAGTTGCTGTTGTGGAACTGTATTGTAAAACCCTGAAGTTGCTGTTGTGGAACTGTATTGTAAAACCCTCAAGTTGCTGTTGTGGAACTGTATTGTAAAACCCTCAAGTTGCTGTTGTGGAACTGTATTGTAAAACCCTCAAGTTGCTGTTGTGGAACTGTATTGTAAAACCCTCAAGTTGCTGTTGTGGAACTGTATTGTAAAACCCTCAAGTTGCTGTTGTGGAACTGTATTGTAAAACCCTCAAGTTGCTGTTGTGGAACTGTATTGTAAAACCCTCAAGTTGCTGTTGTGGAACTGTATTGTAAAACCCTCAAGTTGCTGTTGTGGAACTGTATTGTAAAACCCTGAAGTTGCTGTTGTGGAACTGTATTGTAAAACCCTGAAGTTGCTGTTGTGGAACTGTATTGTAAAACCCTGAAGTTGCCACGGTAAAACCCTGAAGTTGCCACGGTAAAACTATAGTATCAAACTTTGAAGTTGCCACTGTAAAACCTTGAAGTTGCTGTTGTGGAACTGTATTGTAAAACCCTGAAGTTGCCACGGTAAAACCCTGAAGTTGCCACGGTAAAACTATAGTATCAAACTTTGAAGTTGCCACTGTAAAACCTTGAAGTTGCTGTTGTGAAACTGTATTGTAAAACTCTGAGGTTGCTACTGTAAAACTCTGAGGTTGCCACTGTAAAACTCTGAGGTTGCAATTGTGAACCTGTATTGGAAGACTTTGATGTTGCCATTGGCAAACTTTGAAGTTGCAGTCGTGAACCTGTATTGGAAGACTTTGAAGTTGGTATTTCCAATCTTTGAACTTACTGTTTTGCAACTCTATTGTAAAACTTTGAAGTTGCTGTTGTGCAACTCTATTGTAAAATGGTGACGTTGCCATGGTAATACTGTAGTATCAAACACGGAAGTTGCCACGGTAATACTGTAGTATCAAACACTGAAGTTGCCACTGTAGAACACTGAAGTTGCCGTTGTAATACTGTACTGTCAAACTTTGATGTTGCCATTGGCAAACTGTGAAGTTGCCATTGTGAACCTGTATTGGAAGACTTTGAAGTTACCATTGGCAAACTTTGAAGTTGCTGTTGTCAAACTGTATTGTAAAACTTGGAAGCTGCTATTTCCAAACTTCGAACTCGCTGTTGTCAATCTGTAATGTAAAACGTTGAAGTTGCTGTTGTGGAACTCTATTGTAAAACTTTGAAGTTGCCATTCACAAAATGTTGAAGTTGCCACTGTAAAACTTAAGTTGCCACGGTAAAACTGTAGTATCAAACGTTGAAGTTGCCACCGTAAAATGTTGAAGTTGCCACGGTAAAACTGTAGTATCAAACATTGAAGTTGCCACCGTAAAATGTTGAAGTTGCCACGGTAAAACTGTAGTATCAAACATTGAAGTTGCCACCGTAAAATGTTGAAGTTGCCACGGTAAAACTGTAGTATCAAACATTGAAGTTGCCACCGTAAAATGTTGAAGTTGCCACGGTAAAACTGTAGTATCAAACATTGAAGTTGCCACCGTAAAATGTTGAAGTTGCCACGGTAAAACTGTAGTATCAAACATTGAAGTTGCCACCGTAAAATGTTGAAGTTGCCACGGTAAAACTGTAGTATCAAACGTTGAAGTTGCCACTGTAAAACCGTGAAGTTGCCACTGTAAAACTTTGAAGTTGCTGCTGTAATACTCTACCGTCAAACTTTGATGTTGCCATGGGCAAACTGTGAATTTGCAATTGTGAAACTGTATTGTAAAACTTTGAAGTTGCAATTTCCAAACTTTGAACTCGCTGTTGTGAATCTGTATTGTAAAACTTTGAAGTTGCTATTTCCAAACTTTGAACTCGCTGTTGTCAAACTGTATTGTAAAACTTTGAAGTTGCTATTTCCAAACTTTGAACTCGCTGTTGTCAAAATGTATTGTAAAACTTTGAAGTTGCTATTTCCAAACTTTGAACTCGCTGTTGTCAAACTGTATTGTAAAACTTTGAAGTTGCTATTTCCAAACTTTGAACTCGCTGTTGTCAAACTGTATTGTAAAACTTTGAAGTTGCTATTTCCAAACTTTGAACTCGCTGTTGTCAAACTGTATTGTAAAACTTTGAAGTTGCTGTTGTGGTTGAAGTGGCCACTCACAAACGTTGAAGTGGCCACGGTAAAGCTATAGTATCAAACGTTGAAGTGGCCACTCACAAACGTTGAAGTGGCCACGGTAAAACTGTATTATCAAATGTTGAAGTTGCCAGTGTAAAACGTTGACGTTGCCTCTGTAAAACTGTATTATCAAACTTCGAAGTTGGTCTTGTAAAACTTTGAAGTTGCCACTGTAAAAAATTTGCAGTTGCTGTTGTAGTACTGCACTATTAAACTTTGATGTTGCCATTCCTAAACTTTGAAGTTGCTGTTCTCAAAATGTACTGTAGAACTTTGAAGTTGCTGTTGTAAATCTTGGCATTACTATTGTGAAACTGTATTGTGAAACTTTGAAGTTGCTGTTGTTAACCAGTATTGTGAAACTTTGAACTTGCCATTGGCAAACTTTGAAGTTGCTGTTGTCCAACTGTGTTGTAAAACTTCAAAGTTCCTGTTTTAGAAGGGTGTTGTAAAACTTTGAAGTTGCTGTTGTAGAACTGTATTGTAAAACTTTGAAGTTGCTATTTGCAAACTCGGAAGTTGCTGTTGTCAAACTGTGTTGTAAAACTGTGAAGTTGCAATTGTGAACCTGTATTGGAAGACTTTGAAGTTACCATTGGCAAACTTTGAAGTTGCAGTCGTGAACCTGTATTGGAAGACTTTGAAGTTGCTATTTCCAAACTTTGAACTTACTGTTGTGTAACTCTATTGTAAAACGTTGCAGTTGCTGTTGTGCAACTCTATTGTAAAACGTTGAAGTTGCTGTTGTGGAACTCTATTGTAAAACCTTGACGTTGCTGTTGTGCAACTCTATTGTAAAACGTTGAAGTTGCTGTTGTGGAACTCTATTGTAAAACCTTGACGTTGCTGTTGTGCAACTCTATTGTAAAACGGTGATGTTGCTGTTGTCAAACTGTATTGTAAAACCCTGAAGTTGCTGTTGTGGAACTGTATTGTAAAACGTTGAAGTTGCTGTTGTGGAACTGTATTGTAAAACCCTGAAGTTGCTGTTGTGGAACTGTATTGTAAAACCCTGAAGTTGCCACGGTAAATCTCTGAAGTTGCTGTTGTCAAACTGTATTGTAAAACTTTGAAGCTGCTATTTCCAAACTTCGAACTCTCTGTTGTCAAACTGTAATGTAAAACCCTGAAGTTGCTGTTGTGGAACTCTATTGTAAAACTTTGAAGTGGCCATTCAGAAACGTTGAAGTTGCCACTGTAAAACTTAAGTTGCCATGGTAAAACTGTAGTATAAAACGTTGAAGTTGCCACCGTAAAACTGTAGTATCAATTGTTGAAGTTGCCACTGTAAAACGCTGAAGTTGCCACTGTGCAACTGTGAAGTTGCTGTTGTGGAACTGTATTGTAAAGCCTTGATTTTGCCACGGTAAAACCTTGAAGTTGTTGTTGTGGAACTCTATGGTAAAACCTTGAAGTTGCCATGGTAAAACGTTGAAGTTGCCACTGTAAAACTTTGAAGTTGCTGTTGTAATACTGTACCGTGAAACTTTGATGTTGCCATTGGCAAGGTGTGAAGTTGCAGTTGTGAACCTGTATTGGAAGACTTTGAAGTTACCATTGGCAAACTTTGAAGTTGCTGTTGTGAAACTGTATTGTAAAACGTTGAAGCTGCTATTTCCAAACTTTGAACTCTCTGTTGTCAAACTGTAATGTAAAACTTTGAAGTTGCTGTTGTGGAACTCTATTGTAAAACTTTGATGTTGCCACTGTAAAACTGTAGTATGAAACGCTCAAGTTGCCACTGTAAAACGCTCAAGTTGCCACTGTAAAATGCTGAAGTTGCTGTTGTGGATCTGTATTGTAAAACGTTGAAGTTGCTGTTGTGGAACTGTATTGTAAAACCCTGAAGTTGCTGTTGTGGAACTGTATTGTAAAACGTTGAAGTTGCTGTTGTGGAACTGTATTGTAAAACCCTGAAGTTGCTGTTGTGGAACTGTATTGTAAAACCCTGAAGTTGCTGTTGTGGAACTGTATTGTAAAACCCTGAAGTTGCTGTTGTGGAACTGTATTGTAAAACCCTGAAGTTGCTGTTGTGGAACTGTATTGTAAAACCCTGAAGTTGCTGTTGTGGAACTGTATTGTAAAACCCTGAAGTTGCTGTTGTGGAACTGTATTGTAAAACCCTGAAGTTGCTGTTGTGGAACTGTATTGTAAAACCCTGAAGTTGCTGTTGTGGAACTGTATTGTAAAACCCTGAAGTTGCTGTTGTGGAACTGTATTGTAAAACCCTGAAGTTGCTGTTGTGGAACTGTATTGTAAAACCCTGAAGTTGCTGTTGTGGAACTGTATTGTAAAACCCTGAAGTTGCTGTTGTGGAACTGTATTGTAAAACCCTGAAGTTGCCACGGTAAAACCCTGAAGTTGCCACGGTAAAACTATAGTATCAAACTTTGAAGTTGCCACTGTAAAACCTTGAAGTTGCTGTTGTGAAACTGTATTGTAAAACTCTGAGGTTGCTACTGTAAAACTCTGAGGTTGCCACTGTAAAACTCTGAGGTTGCAATTGTGAACCTGTATTGGAAGACTTTGATGTTGCCATTGGCAAACTTTGAAGTTGCAGTCGTGAACCTGTATTGGAAGACTTTGAAGTTGGTATTTCCAATCTTTGAACTTACTGTTTTGCAACTCTATTGTAAAACTTTGAAGTTGCTGTTGTGCAACTCTATTGTAAAATGGTGACGTTGCCATGGTAATACTGTAGTATCAAACACGGAAGTTGCCACGGTAATACTGTAGTATCAAACACTGAAGTTGCCACTGTAGAACACTGAAGTTGCCGTTGTAATACTGTACTGTCAAACTTTGATGTTGCCATTGGCAAACTGTGAAGTTGCCATTGTGAACCTGTATTGGAAGACTTTGAAGTTACCATTGGCAAACTTTGAAGTTGCTGTTGTCAAACTGTATTGTAAAACTTGGAAGCTGCTATTTCCAAACTTCGAACTCGCTGTTGTCAATCTGTAATGTAAAACGTTGAAGTTGCTGTTGTGGAACTCTATTGTAAAACTTTGAAGTTGCCATTCACAAAATGTTGAAGTTGCCACTGTAAAACTTAAGTTGCCACGGTAAAACTGTAGTATCAAACGTTGAAGTTGCCACCGTAAAATGTTGAAGTTGCCACGGTAAAACTGTAGTATCAAACATTGAAGTTGCCACCGTAAAATGTTGAAGTTGCCACGGTAAAACTGTAGTATCAAACATTGAAGTTGCCACCGTAAAATGTTGAAGTTGCCACGGTAAAACTGTAGTATCAAACATTGAAGTTGCCACCGTAAAATGTTGAAGTTGCCACGGTAAAACTGTAGTATCAAACATTGAAGTTGCCACCGTAAAATGTTGAAGTTGCCACGGTAAAACTGTAGTATCAAACATTGAAGTTGCCACCGTAAAATGTTGAAGTTGCCACGGTAAAACTGTAGTATCAAACATTGAAGTTGCCACCGTAAAATGTTGAAGTTGCCACGGTAAAACTGTAGTATCAAACATTGAAGTTGCCACCGTAAAATGTTGAAGTTGCCACCATAAAACTGTAGTATCAAACGTTGAAGTTGCCACTGTAAAACCGTGAAGTTGCCACTGTAAAACTTTGAAGTTGCTGCTGTAATACTCTACCGTCAAACTTTGATGTTGCCATGGGCAAACTGTGAATTTGCAATTGTGAAACTGTATTGTAAAACTTTGAAGTTGCAATTTCCAAACTTTGAACTCGCTGTTGTGAATCTGTATTGTAAAACTTTGAAGTTGCTATTTCCAAACTTTGAACTCGCTGTTGTCAAACTGTTTTGTAAAACTTTGAAGTTGCTATTTCCAAACTTTGAACTCGCTGTTGTCAAACTGTATTGTAAAACTTTGAAGTTGCTATTTCCAAACTTTGAACTCGCTGTTGTCAAACTGTATTGTAAAACTTTGAAGTTGCTGTTGTGGAACTCTATTGTAAAACGTTGAAGTGGCCACTCACAAACGTTGAAGTGGCCACGGTAAAGCTATAGTATCAAACGTTGAATTGGCCACTCACAAACGTTGAAGTGGCCACGGTAAAACTGTATTATCAAATGTTGAAGTTGCCAGTGTAAAACGTTGACGTTGCCTCTGTAAAACTGTATTATCAAACTTCGAAGTTGGTCTTGTAAAACTTTGAAGTTGCCACTGTAAAAAATTTGCAGTTGCTGTTGTAGTACTGCACTATTAAACTTTGATGTTGCCATTCTAAAACTTTGAAGTTGCTGTTCTCAAAATGTACTGTAGAACTTTGAAGTTGCTGTTGTAAATCTTGGCATTACTATTGTGAAACTGTATTGTGAAACTTTGAAGTTGCTGTTGTTAACCAGTATTGTGAAACTTTGAACTTGCCATTGGCAAACTTTGAAGTTGCTGTTGTCCAACTGTGTTGTAAAACTTCAAAGTTCCTGTTTTAGAAGGGTGTTGTAAAACTTTGAAGTTGCTGTTGTAGAACTGTATTGTAAAACTTTGAAGTTCCTATTTGCAAACTCGGAAGTTGCTGTTGTCAAACTGTGTTGTAAAACTGTGAAGTTGCAATTGTGAACCTGTATTGGAAGACTTTGAAGTTACCATTGGCAAACTTTGAAGTTGCAGTCGTGAACCTGTATTGGAAGACTTTGAAGTTGCTATTTCCAAACTTTGAACTTACTGTTGTGTAACTCTATTGTAAAACGCTGAAGTTGCTGTTGTGGAACTCTATTGTAAAACGTTGCAGTTGCTGTTGTGCAACTCTATTGTAAAACGTTGAAGTTGCTGTTGTGGAACTCTATTGTAAAACCTTGACGTTGCTGTTGTGCAACTCTATTGTAAAACGGTGATGTTGCTGTTGTGCAACTCTATTGTAAAACGTTGACGTTGCACTGTAAAACGTTGAAGTTGCTGTTGTCAAACTGTATTGTAAAACCCTGAAGTTGCTGTTGTCAAACTGTATTGTAAAACCCTGAAGTTGCTGTTGTGGAACTGTATTGTAAAACCCTGAAGTTGCTGTTGTGGAACTGTATTGTAAAACCCTGAAGTTGCTGTTGTGGAACTGTATTGTAAAACCCTGAAGTTGCTGTTGTGGAACTGTATTGTAAAACCCTGAAGTTGCTGTTGTGGAACTGTATTGTAAAACCCTGAAGTTGCTGTTGTGGAACTGTATTGTAAAACCCTGAAGTTGCTGTTGTGGAACTGTATTGTAAAACCCTGAAGTTGCTGTTGTGGAACTGTATTGTAAAACCCTGAAGTTGCTGTTGTGGAACTGTATTGTAAAACCCTGAAGTTGCTGTTGTGGAACTGTATTGTAAAACCCTGAAGTTGCCACGGTAAATCTCTGAAGTTGCTGTTGTCAAACTGTATTGTAAAACTTTGAAGCTGCTATTTCCAAACTTCGAACTCTCTGTTGTCAAACTGTAATGTAAAACGTTGAAGTTGCTGTTGTGGAACTGTATTGTAAAACTTTGAAGTGGCCATTCAGAAACGTTGAAGTTGCCACTGTAAAACTTAAGTTGCCATGGTAAAACTGTAGTATAAAACGTTGAAGTTGCCACCGTAAAACTGTAGTATCAATTGTTGAAGTTGCCACTGTAAAACGCTGAAGTTGCCACTGTGCAACTGTGAAGTTGCTGTTGTGGAACTGTATTGTAAAGCCTTGATATTGCCACGGTAAAACCTTTGAAGTTGTTGTTGTGGAACTCTATGGTAAAACCTTGAAGTTGCCATGGTAAAACGTTGAAGTTGCCACTGTAAAACTTTGAAGTTGCTGTTGTAATACTGTACCGTGAAACTTTGATGTTGCCATTGGCAAGGTGTGAAGTTGCAGTTGTGAACCTGTATTGGAAGACTTTGAAGTTACCATTGGCAAAATTTGAAGTTGCTGTTGTGAAACTGTATTGTAAAACGTTGAAGCTGCTATTTCCAAACTTTGAACTCTCTGTTGTCAAACTGTAATGTAAAACTTTGAAGTTGCTGTTGTGGAACTCTATTGTAAAACTTTGATGTTGCCACTGTAAAACTGTAGTATGAAACGCTCAAGTTGCCACTGTAAAACGCTCAAGTTGCCACTGTAAAATGCTGAAGTTGCTGTTGTGGATCTGTATTGTAAAACGTTGAAGTTGCTGTTGTGGAACTGTATTGTAAAACCCTGAAGTTGCTGTTGTGGAACTGTATTGTAAAACTTTGAAGTTGCTGTTGTGGAACTGTATTGTAAAACCCTGAAGTTGCTGTTGTGGAACTGTATTGTAAAACCCTGAAGTTGCTGTTGTGGAACTGTATTGTAAAACCCTGAAGTTGCTGTTGTGGAACTGTATTGTAAAACCCTGAAGTTGCTGTTGTGGAACTGTATTGTAAAACCCTGAAGTTGCTGTTGTGGAACTGTATTGTAAAACCCTGAAGTTGCTGTTGTGGAACTGTATTGTAAAACCCTGAAGTTGCTGTTGTGGAACTGTATTGTAAAACCCTGAAGTTGCTGTTGTGGAACTGTATTGTAAAACCCTGAAGTTGCTGTTGTGGAACTGTATTGTAAAACCCTGAAGTTGCTGTTGTGGAACTGTATTGTAAAACCCTGAAGTTGCTGTTGTGGAACTGTATTGTAAAACCCTGAAGTTGCTGTTGTGGAACTGTATTGTAAAACCCTGAAGTTGCCACGGTAAAACCCTGAAGTTGCCACGGTAAAACTATAGTATCAAACTTTGAAGTTGCCACTGTAAAACCTTGAAGTTGCTGTTGTGAAACTGTATTGTAAAACTCTGAGGTTGCTACTGTAAAACTCTGAGGTTGCCACTGTAAAACTCTGAGGTTGCAATTGTGAACCTGTATTGGAAGACTTTGATGTTGCCATTGGCAAACTTTGAAGTTGCAGTCGTGAACCTGTATTGGAAGACTTTGAAGTTGGTATTTCCAATCTTTGAACTTACTGTTTTGCAACTCTATTGTAAAACTTTGAAGTTGCTGTTGTGCAACTCTATTGTAAAATGGTGACGTTGCCATGGTAATACTGTAGTATCAAACACGGAAGTTGCCACGGTAATACTGTAGTATCAAACACTGAAGTTGCCACTGTAGAACACTGAAGTTGCCGTTGTAATACTGTACTGTCAAACTTTGATGTTGCCATTGGCAAACTGTGAAGTTGCCATTGTGAACCTGTATTGGAAGACTTTGAAGTTACCATTGGCAAACTTTGAAGTTGCTGTTGTCAAACTGTATTGTAAAACTTGGAAGCTGCTATTTCCAAACTTCGAACTCGCTGTTGTCAATCTGTAATGTAAAACGTTGAAGTTGCTGTTGTGGAACTCTATTGTAAAACTTTGAAGTTGCCATTCACAAAATGTTGAAGTTGCCACTGTAAAACTTAAGTTGCCACGGTAAAACTGTAGTATCAAACGTTGAAGTTGCCACCGTAAAATGTTGAAGTTGCCACGGTAAAACTGTAGTATCAAACATTGAAGTTGCCACCGTAAAATGTTGAAGTTGCCACGGTAAAACTGTAGTATCAAACATTGAAGTTGCCACCGTAAAATGTTGAAGTTGCCACGGTAAAACTGTAGTATCAAACATTGAAGTTGCCACCGTAAAATGTTGAAGTTGCCACGGTAAAACTGTAGTATCAAACATTGAAGTTGCCACCGTAAAATGTTGAAGTTGCCACGGTAAAACTGTAGTATCAAACATTGAAGTTGCCACCGTAAAATGTTGAAGTTGCCACGGTAAAACTGTAGTATCAAACATTGAAGTTGCCACCGTAAAATGTTGAAGTTGCCACGGTAAAACTGTAGTATCAAACATTGAAGTTGCCACCGTAAAATGTTGAAGTTGCCACCATAAAACTGTAGTATCAAACGTTGAAGTTGCCACTGTAAAACCGTGAAGTTGCCACTGTAAAACTTTGAAGTTGCTGCTGTAATACTCTACCGTCAAACTTTGATGTTGCCATGGGCAAACTGTGAATTTGCAATTGTGAAACTGTATTGTAAAACTTTGAAGTTGCAATTTCCAAACTTTGAACTCGCTGTTGTGAATCTGTATTGTAAAACTTTGAAGTTGCTATTTCCAAACTTTGAACTCGCTGTTGTCAAACTGTTTTGTAAAACTTTGAAGTTGCTATTTCCAAACTTTGAACTCGCTGTTGTCAAACTGTATTGTAAAACTTTGAAGTTGCTATTTCCAAACTTTGAACTCGCTGTTGTCAAACTGTATTGTAAAACTTTGAAGTTGCTGTTGTGGAACTCTATTGTAAAACGTTGAAGTGGCCACTCACAAACGTTGAAGTGGCCACGGTAAAGCTATAGTATCAAACGTTGAATTGGCCACTCACAAACGTTGAAGTGGCCACGGTAAAACTGTATTATCAAATGTTGAAGTTGCCAGTGTAAAACGTTGACGTTGCCTCTGTAAAACTGTATTATCAAACTTCGAAGTTGGTCTTGTAAAACTTTGAAGTTGCCACTGTAAAAAATTTGCAGTTGCTGTTGTAGTACTGCACTATTAAACTTTGATGTTGCCATTCTAAAACTTTGAAGTTGCTGTTCTCAAAATGTACTGTAGAACTTTGAAGTTGCTGTTGTAAATCTTGGCATTACTATTGTGAAACTGTATTGTGAAACTTTGAAGTTGCTGTTGTTAACCAGTATTGTGAAACTTTGAACTTGCCATTGGCAAACTTTGAAGTTGCTGTTGTCCAACTGTGTTGTAAAACTTCAAAGTTCCTGTTTTAGAAGGGTGTTGTAAAACTTTGAAGTTGCTGTTGTAGAACTGTATTGTAAAACTTTGAAGTTCCTATTTGCAAACTCGGAAGTTGCTGTTGTCAAACTGTGTTGTAAAACTGTGAAGTTGCAATTGTGAACCTGTATTGGAAGACTTTGAAGTTACCATTGGCAAACTTTGAAGTTGCAGTCGTGAACCTGTATTGGAAGACTTTGAAGTTGCTATTTCCAAACTTTGAACTTACTGTTGTGTAACTCTATTGTAAAACGTTGCAGTTGCTGTTGTGGAACTCTATTGTAAAACGTTGCAGTTGCTGTTGTGCAACTCTATTGTAAAACGTTGAAGTTGCTGTTGTGGAACTCTATTGTAAAACCTTGACGTTGCTGTTGTGCAACTCTATTGTAAAACGGTGATGTTGCTGTTGTGCAACTCTATTGTAAAACGTTGACGTTGCACTGTAAAACGTTGAAGTTGCTGTTGTCAAACTGTATTGTAAAACCCTGAAGTTGCTGTTGTGGAACTGTATTGTAAAACCCTGAAGTTGCTGTTGTGGAACTGTATTGTAAAACCCTGAAGTTGCTGTTGTGGAACTGTATTGTAAAACCCTGAAGTTGCTGTTGTGGAACTGTATTGTAAAACCCTGAAGTTGCTGTTGTGGAACTGTATTGTAAAACCCTGAAGTTGCTGTTGTGGAACTGTATTGTAAAACCCTGAAGTTGCTGTTGTGGAACTGTATTGTAAAACCCTGAAGTTGCTGTTGTGGAACTGTATTGTAAAACCCTGAAGTTGCTGTTGTGGAACTGTATTGTAAAACCCTGAAGTTGCTGTTGTGGAACTGTATTGTAAAACCCTGAAGTTGCTGTTGTGGAACTGTATTGTAAAACCCTGAAGTTGCTGTTGTGGAACTGTATTGTAAAACCCTGAAGTTGCTGTTGTGGAACTGTATTGTAAAACCCTGAAGTTGCTGTTGTGGAACTGTATTGTAAAACCCTGAAGTTGCCACGGTAAATCTCTGAAGTTGCTGTTGTCAAACTGTATTGTAAAACTTTGAAGCTGCTATTTCCAAACTTCGAACTCTCTGTTGTCAAACTGTAATGTAAAACGTTGAAGTTGCTGTTGTGGAACTCTATTGTAAAACTTTGAAGTGGCCATTCAGAAACGTTGAAGTTGCCACTGTAAAACTTAAGTTGCCATGGTAAAACTGTAGTATAAAACGTTGAAGTTGCCACCGTAAAACTGTAGTATCAATTGTTGAAGTTGCCACTGTAAAACGCTGAAGTTGCCACTGTGCAACTGTGAAGTTGCTGTTGTGGAACTGTATTGTAAAGCCTTGATATTGCCACGGTAAAACCTTTGAAGTTGTTGTTGTGGAACTCTATGGTAAAACCTTGAAGTTGCCATGGTAAAACGTTGAAGTTGCCACTGTAAAACTTTGAAGTTGCTGTTGTAATACTGTACCGTGAAACTTTGATGTTGCCATTGGCAAGGTGTGAAGTTGCAGTTGTGAACCTGTATTGGAAGACTTTGAAGTTACCATTGGCAAACTTTGAAGTTGCTGTTGTGAAACTGTATTGTAAAACGTTGAAGCTGCTATTTCCAAACTTTGAACTCTCTGTTGTCAAACTGTAATGTAAAACTTTGAAGTTGCTGTTGTGGAACTCTATTGTAAAACTTTGATGTTGCCACTGTAAAACTTTGAAGTTGCCACTGTAAAACTGTAGTATGAAACGCTCAAGTTGCCACTGTAAAACGCTCAAGTTGCCACTGTAAAACGCTGAAGTTGCTGTTGTGGATCTGTATTGTAAAACGTTGAAGTTGCTGTTGTGGAACTGTATTGTAAAACCCTGAAGTTGCTGTTGTGGAACTGTATTGTAAAACCCTGAAGTTGCTGTTGTGGAACTGTATTGTAAAACGTTGAAGTTGCTGTTGTGGAACTGTATTGTAAAACCCTGAAGTTGCTGTTGTGGAACTGTATTGTAAAACCCTCAAGTTGCTGTTGTGGAACTGTATTGTAAAACCCTCAAGTTGCTGTTGTGGAACTGTATTGTAAAACCCTCAAGTTGCTGTTGTGGAACTGTATTGTAAAACCCTGAAGTTGCTGTTGTGGAACTGTATTGTAAAACCCTGAAGTTGCTGTTGTGGAACTGTATTGTAAAACCCTGAAGTTGCTGTTGTGGAACTGTATTGTAAAACCCTGAAGTTGCTGTTGTGGAACTGTATTGTAAAACCCTGAAGTTGCTGTTGTGGAACTGTATTGTAAAACCCTGAAGTTGCTGTTGTGGAACTGTATTGTAAAACTCTGAGGTTGCTACTGTAAAACTCTGAGGTTGCCACTGTAAAACTCTGAGGTTGCAATTGTGAACCTGTATTGGAAGACTTTGATGTTGCCATTGGCAAACTTTGAAGTTGCAGTCGTGAACCTGTATTGGAAGACTTTGAAGTTGGTATTTCCAATCTTTGAACTTACTGTTTTGCAACTCTATTGTAAAACTTTGAAGTTGCTGTTGTGCAACTCTATTGTAAAATGGTGACGTTGCCATGGTAATACTGTAGTATCAAACACGGAAGTTGCCACGGTAATACTGTAGTATCAAACACTGAAGTTGCCACTGTAGAACACTGAAGTTGCCGTTGTAATACTGTACTGTCAAACTTTGATGTTGCCATTGGCAAACTGTGAAGTTGCCATTGTGAACCTGTATTGGAAGACTTTGAAGTTACCATTGGCAAACTTTGAAGTTGCTGTTGTCAAACTGTATTGTAAAACTTGGAAGCTGCTATTTCCAAACTTCGAACTCGCTGTTGTCAATCTGTAATGTAAAACATTGAAGTTGCTGTTGTGGAACTCTATTGTAAAACTTTGAAGTTGCCATTCACAAAATGTTGAAGTTGCCACCGTAAAATGTTGAAGTTGCCACGGTAAAACTGTAGTATCAAACATTGAAGTTGCCACCGTAAAATGTTGAAGTTGCCACGGTAAAACTGTAGTATCAAACATTGAAGTTGCCACCGTAAAATGTTGAAGTTGCCACGGTAAAACTGTAGTATCAAACATTGAAGTTGCCACCGTAAAATGTTGAAGTTGCCACGGTAAAACTGTAGTATCAAACATTGAAGTTGCCACCGTAAAATGTTGAAGTTGCCACGGTAAAACTGTAGTATCAAACATTGAAGTTGCCACCGTAAAATGTTGAAGTTGCCACGGTAAAACTGTAGTATCAAACATTGAAGTTGCCACCGTAAAATGTTGAAGTTGCCACCATAAAACTGTAGTATCAAACGTTGAAGTTGCCACTGTAAAACCGTGAAGTTGCCACTGTAAAACTTTGAAGTTGCTGCTGTAATACTCTACCGTCAAACTTTGATGTTGCCATGGGCAAACTGTGAATTTGCAATTGTGAAACTGTATTGTAAAACTTTGAAGTTGCAATTTCCAAACTTTGAACTCGCTGTTGTGAATCTGTATTGTAAAACTTTGAAGTTGCTATTTCCAAACTTTGAACTCACTGTTGTCAAACTGTATTGTAAAACTTTGAAGTTGCTATTTCCAAACTTTGAACTCGCTGTTGTGAATCTGTATTGTAAAACTTTGAAGTTGCTATTTCCAAACTTTGAACTCGCTGTTGTCAAACTGTATTGTAAAACTTTGAAGTTGCTATTTCCAAACTTTGAACTCGCTGTTGTCAAACTGTATTGTAAAACTTTGAAGTTGCTATTTCCAAACTTTGAACTCGCTGTTGTCAAACTGTATTGTAAAACTTTGAAGTTGCTGTTGTGGAACTCTATTGTAAAACGTTGAAGTGGCCACTCACAAACGTTGAAGTGGCCACGGTAAAGCTATAGTATCAAACGTTGAAGTGGCCACTCACAAACGTTGAAGTGGCCACGGTAAAGCTATAGTATCAAACGTTGAATTGGCCACTCACAAACGTTGAAGTGGCCACGGTAAAACTGTATTATCAAATGTTGAAGTTGCCAGTGTAAAACGTTGACGTTGCCTCTGTAAAACTGTATTATCAAACTTCGAAGTTGGTCTTGTAAAACTTTGAAGTTGCCACTGTAAAAAATTTGCAGTTGCTGTTGTAGTACTGCACTATTAAACTTTGATGTTGCCATTCCTAAACTTTGAAGTTGCTGTTCTCAAAATGTACTGTAGAACTTTGAAGTTGCTGTTGTAAATCTTGGCATTACTATTGTGAAACTGTATTGTGAAACTTTGAAGTTGCTGTTGTTAACCAGTATTGTGAAACTTTGAACTTGCCATTGGCAAACTTTGAAGTTGCTGTTGTCCAACTGTGTTGTAAAACTTCAAAGTTCCTGTTTTAGAAGGGTGTTGTAAAACTTTGAAGTTGCTGTTGTAGAACTGTATTGTAAAACTTTGAAGTTGCTATTTGCAAACTCGGAAGTTGCTGTTGTCAAACTGTGTTGTAAAACTGTGAAGTTGCAATTGTGAACCTGTATTGGAAGACTTTGAAGTTACCATTGGCAAACTTTGAAGTTGCAGTCGTGAACCTGTATTGGAAGACTTTGAAGTTGCTATTTCCAAACTTTGAACTTACTGTTGTGTAACTCTATTGTAAAACGTTGCAGTTGCTGTTGTGGAACTCTATTGTAAAACGTTGCAGTTGCTGTTGTGCAACTCTATTGTAAAACGTTGAAGTTGCTGTTGTGGAACTCTATTGTAAAACCTTGACGTTGCTGTTGTGCAACTCTATTGTAAAACGTTGAAGTTGCTGTTGTGGAACTCTATTGTAAAACCTTGACGTTGCTGTTGTGCAACTCTATTGTAAAACGGTGATGTTGCTGTTGTGCAACTCTATTGTAAAACGTTGACGTTGCACTGTAAAACGTTGAAGTTGCTGTTGTCAAACTGTAATGTAAAACCCTGAAGTTGCTGTTGTGGAACTGTATTGTAAAACGTTGAAGTTGCTGTTGTGGAACTGTATTGTAAAACCCTGAAGTTGCTGTTGTGGAACTGTATTGTAAAACCCTGAAGTTGCCACGGTAAAACCCTGAAGTTGCTGTTGTGGAACTGTATTGTAAAACCCTGAAGTTGCCACGGTAAATCTCTGAAGTTGCTGTTGTGAAACTGTATTGTAAAACTTTGAAGCTGCTATTTCCAAACTTCGAACTCTCTGTTGTCAAACTGTAATGTAAAACGTTGAAGTTGCTGTTGTGGAACTCTATTGTAAAACTTTGAAGTGGCCATTCAGAAACGTTGAAGTTGCCACTGTAAAACTTAAGTTGCCATGGTAAAACTGTAGTATAAAACGTTGAAGTTGCCACCGTAAAACTGTAGTATGAAACGCTCAAGTTGCCACTGTAAAACGCTCAAGTTGCCACTGTAAAACGCTGAAGTTGCTGTTGTGGATCTGTATTGTAAAACGTTGAAGTTGCTGTTGTGGAACTGTATTGTAAAACCCTGAAGTTGCTGTTGTGGAACTGTATTGTAAAACCCTGAAGTTGCTGTTGTGGAACTGTATTGTAAAACCCTGAAGTTGCTGTTGTGGAACTGTATTGTAAAACCCTGAAGTTGCTGTTGTGGAACTGTATTGTAAAACCCTGAAGTTGCTGTTGTGGAACTGTATTGTAAAACGTTGAAGTTGCTGTTGTGGAACTGTATTGTAAAACTTTGAAGTTGCTGTTGTGGAACTGTATTGTAAAACCCTGAAGTTGCTGTTGTGGAACTGTATTGTAAAACCCTGAAGTTGCTGTTGTGGAACTGTATTGTAAAACCCTGAAGTTGCTGTTGTGGAACTGTATTGTAAAACCCTGAAGTTGCCACGGTAAAACCCTGAAGTTGCCACGGTAAAACTATAGTATCAAACTTTGAAGTTGCCACTGTAAAACCTTGAAGTTGCTGTTGTGAAACTGTATTGTAAAACTCTGAGGTTGCTACTGTAAAACTCTGAGGTTGCCACTGTAAAACTCTGAGGTTGCAATTGTGAACCTGTATTGGAAGACTTTGATGTTGCCATTGGCAAACTTTGAAGTTGCAGTCGTGAACCTGTATTGGAAGACTTTGAAGTTGGTATTTCCAATCTTTGAACTTACTGTTTTGCAACTCTATTGTAAAACTTTGAAGTTGCTGTTGTGCAACTCTATTGTAAAATGGTGACGTTGCCATGGTAATACTGTAGTATCAAACACGGAAGTTGCCACGGTAATACTGTAGTATCAAACACTGAAGTTGCCACTGTAGAACACTGAAGTTGCCGTTGTAATACTGTACTGTCAAACTTTGATGTTGCCATTGGCAAACTGTGAAGTTGCCATTGTGAACCTGTATTGGAAGACTTTGAAGTTACCATTGGCAAACTTTGAAGTTGCTGTTGTCAAACTGTATTGTAAAACTTGGAAGCTGCTATTTCCAAACTTCGAACTCGCTGTTGTCAATCTGTAATGTAAAACGTTGAAGTTGCTGTTGTGGAACTCTATTGTAAAACTTTGAAGTTGCCATTCACAAAATGTTGAAGTTGCCACTGTAAAACTTAAGTTGCCACGGTAAAACTGTAGTATCAAACATTGAAGTTGCCACCGTAAAATGTTGAAGTTGCCACGGTAAAACTGTAGTATCAAACATTGAAGTTGCCACCGTAAAATGTTGAAGTTGCCACGGTAAAACTGTAGTATCAAACATTGAAGTTGCCACCGTAAAATGTTGAAGTTGCCACGGTAAAACTGTAGTATCAAACATTGAAGTTGCCACCGTAAAATGTTGAAGTTGCCACGGTAAAACTGTAGTATCAAACATTGAAGTTGCCACCGTAAAATGTTGAAGTTGCCACGGTAAAACTGTAGTATCAAACATTGAAGTTGCCACCGTAAAATGTTGAAGTTGCCACGGTAAAACTGTAGTATCAAACATTGAAGTTGCCACCGTAAAATGTTGAAGTTGCCACGGTAAAACTGTAGTATCAAACATTGAAGTTGCCACCGTAAAATGTTGAAGTTGCCACGGTAAAACTGTAGTATCAAACGTTGAAGTTGCCACTGTAAAACCGTGAAGTTGCCACTGTAAAACTTTGAAGTTGCTGCTGTAATACTCTACCGTCAAACTTTGATGTTGCCATGGGCAAACTGTGAATTTGCAATTGTGAAACTGTATTGTAAAACTTTGAAGTTGCAATTTCCAAACTTTGAACTCGCTGTTGTGAATCTGTATTGTAAAACTTCGAAGTTGCTATTTCCAAACTTTGAACTCGCTGTTGTCAAACTGTATTGTAAAACTTTGAAGTTGCTATTTCCAAACTTTGAACTCGCTGTTGTGAATCTGTATTGTAAAACTTTGAAGTTGCTATTTCCAAACTTTGAACTCGCTGTTGTCAAACTGTATTGTAAAACTTTGAAGTTGCTATTTCCAAACTTTGAACTCGCTGTTGTCAAACTGTATTGTAAAACTTTGAAGTTGCTATTTCCAAACTTTGAACTCGCTGTTGTCAAACTGTATTGTAAAACTTTGAAGTTGCTATTTCCAAACTTTGAACTCGCTGTTGTCAAACTGTATTGTAAAACTTTGAAGTTGCTATTTCCAAACTTTGAACTCGCTGTTGTCAAACTGTATTGTAAAACTTTGAAGTTGCTGTTGTGGAACTCTATTGTAAAACGTTGAAGTGGCCACTCACAAACGTTGAAGTGGCCACGGTAAAGCTATAGTATCAAACGTTGAAGTGGCCACTCACAAACGTTGAAGTGGCCACGGTAAAGCTATAGTATCAAACGTTGAAGTGGCCACTCACAAACGTTGAAGTGGCCACGGTAAAGCTATAGTATCAAACGTTGAATTGGCCACTCACAAACGTTGAAGTGGCCACGGTAAAACTGTATTATCAAATGTTGAAGTTGCCAGTGTAAAACGTTGACGTTGCCTCTGTAAAACTGTATTATGAAACTTCGAAGTTGGTCTTGTAAAACTTTGAAGTTGCCACTGTAAAAAATTTGCAGTTGCTGTTGCAGTACTGCACTATTAAACTTTGATGTTGCCATTCCTAAACTTTGAAGTTGCTGTTCTCAAAATGTACTGTAGAACTTTGAAGTTGCTGTTGTAAATCTTGGCATTACTATTGTGAAACTGTATTGTGAAACTTTGAAGTTGCTGTTGTTAACCAGTATTGTGAAACTTTGAACTTGCCATTGGCAAACTTTGAAGTTGCTGTTGTCCAACTGTGTTGTAAAACTTCAAAGTTCCTGTTTTAGAAGGGTGTTGTAAAACTTTGAAGTTGCTGTTGTAGAACTGTATTGTAAAACTTTGAAGTTGCTATTTGCAAACTCGGAAGTTGCTGTTGTCAAACTGTGTTGTAAAACTGTGAAGTTGCAATTGTGAACCTGTATTGGAAGACTTTGAAGTTACCATTGGCAAACTTTGAAGTTGCAGTCGTGAACCTGTATTGGAAGACTTTGAAGTTGCTATTTCCAAACTTTGAACTTACTGTTGTGTAACTCTATTGTAAAACGCTGAAGTTGCTGTTGTGCAACTCTATTGTAAAACGTTGCAGTTGCTGTTGTGCAACTCTATTGTAAAACGTTGCAGTTGCTGTTGTGCAACTCTATTGTAAAACCTTGACGTTGCTGTTGTGCAACTCTATTGTAAAACGGTGATGTTGCTGTTGTGCAACTCTATTGTAAAACGTTGACGTTGCACTGTAAAACGTTGAAGTTGCTGTTGTCAAACTGTATTGTAAAACCCTGAAGTTGCTGTTGTGGAACTGTATTGTAAAACGTTGAAGTTGCTGTTGTGGAACTGTATTGTAAAACCCTGAAGTTGCTGTTGTGGAACTGTATTGTAAAACCCTGAAGTTGCCACGGTAAATCTCTGAAGTTGCTGTTGTCAAACTGTATTGTAAAACTTTGAAGCTGCTATTTCCAAACTTCGAACTCTCTGTTGTTAAACTGTAATGTAAAACCCTGAAGTTGCTGTTGTGGAACTCTATTGTAAAACTTTGAAGTGGCCATTCAGAAACGTTGAAGTTGCCACTGTAAAACTTAAGTTGCCATGGTAAAACTGTAGTATAAAACGTTGAAGTTGCCACCGTAAAACTGTAGTATCAATTGTTGAAGTTGCCACTGTAAAACGCTGAAGTTGCCACTGTGCAACTGTGAAGTTGCTGTTGTGGAACTGTATTGTAAAGCCTTGATTTTGCCACGGTAAAACCTTGAAGTTGTTGTTGTGGAACTCTATGGTAAAACCTTGAAGTTGCCATGGTAAAACGTTGAAGTTGCCACTGTAAAACTTTGAAGTTGCTGTTGTAATACTGTACCGTGAAACTTTGATGTTGCCATTGGCAAGGTGTGAAGTTGCAGTTGTGAACCTCTATTGGAAGACTTTGAAGTTACCATTGGCAAACTTTGAAGTTGCTGTTGTGAAACTGTATTGTAAAACGTTGAAGCTGCTATTTCCAAACTTTGAACTCTCTGTTGTCAAACTGTAATGTAAAACTTTGAAGTTGCTGTTGTGGAACTCTATTGTAAAACTTTGATGTTGCCACTGTAAAACTTTGAAGTTGCCACTGTAAAACTGTAGTATGAAACGCTCAAGTTGCCACTGTAAAACGCTCAAGTTGCCACTGTAAAACGCTGAAGTTGCTGTTGTGGATCTGTATTGTAAAACGTTGAAGTTGCTGTTGTGGAACTGTATTGTAAAACTTTGAAGTTGCTGTTGTGGAACTGTATTGTAAAACTTTGAAGTTGCTGTTGTGGAACTGTATTGTAAAACGTTGAAGTTGCTGTTGTGGAACTGTATTGTAAAACCCTGAAGTTGCTGTTGTGGAACTGTATTGTAAAACCCTGAAGTTGCTGTTGTGGAACTGTATTGTAAAACCCTGAAGTTGCCACGGTAAAACCCTGAAGTTGCCACGGTAAAACTATAGTATCAAACTTTGAAGTTGCCACTGTAAAACCTTGAAGTTGCTGTTGTGAAACTGTATTGTAAAACTCTGAGGTTGCTACTGTAAAACTCTGAGGTTGCCACTGTAAAACTCTGAGGTTGCAATTGTGAACCTGTATTGGAAGACTTTGATGTTGCCATTGGCAAACTTTGAAGTTGCAGTCGTGAACCTGTATTGGAAGACTTTGAAGTTGGTATTTCCAATCTTTGAACTTACTGTTTTGCAACTCTATTGTAAAACTTTGAAGTTGCTGTTGTGCAACTCTATTGTAAAATGGTGATGTTGCCATGGTAATACTGTAGTATCAAACACGGAAGTTGCCACGGTAATACTGTAGTATCAAACACTGAAGTTGCCACTGTAGAACACTGAAGTTGCCGTTGTAATACTGTACTGTCAAACTTTGATGTTGCCATTGGCAAACTGTGAAGTTGCCATTGTGAACCTGTATTGGAAGACTTTGAAGTTACCATTGGCAAACTTTGAAGTTGCTGTTGTCAAACTGTATTGTAAAACTTTGAAGCTGCTATTTCCAAACTTCGAACTCGCTGTTGTCAATCTGTAATGTAAAACGTTGAAGTTGCTGTTGTGGAACTCTATTGTAAAACTTTGAAGTTGCCATTCACAAAATGTTGAAGTTGCCACTGTAAAACTTAAGTTGCCACGGTAAAACTGTAGTATCAAACGTTGAAGTTGCCACCGTAAAATGTTGAAGTTGCCACGGTAAAACTGTAGTATCAAACATTGAAGTTGCCACCGTAAAATGTTGAAGTTGCCACCATAAAACTGTAGTATCAAACGTTGAAGTTGCCACTGTAAAACCGTGAAGTTGCCACTGTAAAACTTTGAAGTTGCTGCTGTAATACTCTACCGTCAAACTTTGATGTTGCCATGGGCAAACTGTGAATTTGCAATTGTGAAACTGTATTGTAAAACTTTGAAGTTGCAATTTCCAAACTTTGAACTCGCTGTTGTGAATCTGTATTGTAAAACTTCGAAGTTGCTATTTCCAAACTTTGAACTCGCTGTTGTGAATCTGTATTGTAAAACTTTGAAGTTGCTATTTCCAAACTTTGAACTCGCTGTTGTCAAACTGTATTGTAAAACTTTGAAGTTGCTATTTCCAAACTTTGAACTCGCTGTTGTCAAACTGTATTGTAAAACTTTGAAGTTGCTATTTCCAAACTTTGAACTCGCTGTTGTCAAACTGTATTGTAAAACTTTGAAGTTGCTATTTCCAAACTTTGAACTCGCTGTTGTCAAACTGTATTGTAAAACTTTGAAGTTGCTATTTCCAAACTTTGAACTCGCTGTTGTCAAACTGTATTGTAAAACTTTGAAGTTGCTATTTCCAAACTTTGAACTCGCTGTTGTCAAACTGTATTGTAAAACTTTGAAGTTGCTGTTGTGGAACTCTATTGTAAAACGTTGAAGTGGCCACTCACAAACGTTGAAGTGGCCACGGTAAAGCTATAGTATCAAACGTTGAAGTGGCCACTCACAAACGTTGAAGTGGCCACGGTAAAGCTATAGTATCAAACGTTGAATTGGCCACTCACAAACGTTGAAGTGGCCACGGTAAAACTGTATTATCAAATGTTGAAGTTGCCAGTGTAAAACGTTGACGTTGCCTCTGTAAAACTGTATTATCAAACTTCGAAGTTGGTCTTGTAAAACTTTGAAGTTGCCACTGTAAAAAATTTGCAGTTGCTGTTGTAGTACTGCACTATTAAACTTTGATGTTGCCATTCTAAAACTTTGAAGTTGCTGTTCTCAAAATGTACTGTAAAACTTTGAAGTTGCTGTTGTAAATCTTGGCATTACTATTGTGAAACTGTATTGTGAAACTTTGAAGTTGCTGTTGTTAACCAGTATTGTGAAACTTTGAACTTGCCATTGGCAAACTTTGAAGTTGCTGTTGTCCAACTGTGTTGTAAAACTTCAAAGTTCCTGTTTTAGAAGGGTGTTGTAAAACTTTGAAGTTGCTGTTGTAGAACTGTATTGTAAAACTTTGAAGTTGCTATTTGCAAACTCGGAAGTTGCTGTTGTCAAACTGTGTTGTAAAACTGTGAAGTTGCAATTGTGAACCTGTATTGGAAGACTTTGAAGTTACCATTGGCAAACTTTGAAGTTGCAGTCGTGAACCTGTATTGGAAGACTTTGAAGTTGCTATTTCCAAACTTTGAACTTACTGTTGTGTAACTCTATTGTAAAACGCTGAAGTTGCTGTTGTGGAACTCTATTGTAAAACGTTGCAGTTGCTGTTGTGCAACTCTATTGTAAAACGTTGCAGTTGCTGTTGTGCAACTCTATTGTAAAACCTTGACGTTGCTGTTGTGCAACTCTATTGTAAAACGGTGATGTTGCTGTTGTGCAACTCTATTGTAAAACGTTGACGTTGCACTGTAAAACGTTGAAGTTGCTGTTGTCAAACTGTATTGTAAAACCCTGAAGTTGCTGTTGTGGAACTGTATTGTAAAACGTTGAAGTTGCTGTTGTGGAACTGTATTGTAAAACGTTGAAGTTGCTGTTGTGGAACTGTATTGTAAAACCCTGAAGTTGCTGTTGTGGAACTGTATTGTAAAACCCTGAAGTTGCTGTTGTGGAACTGTATTGTAAAACGTTGAAGTTGCTGTTGTGGAACTGTATTGTAAAACCCTGAAGTTGCTGTTGTGGAACTGTATTGTAAAACGTTGAAGTTGCTGTTGTGGAACTGTATTGTAAAACCCTGAAGTTGCTGTTGTGGAACTGTATTGTAAAACCCTGAATTTGCCACGGTAAATCTCTGAAGTTGCTGTTGTCAAACTGTATTGTAAAACTTTGAAGCTGCTATTTCCAAACTTCGAACTCTCTGTTGTCAAACTGTAATGTAAAACCCTGAAGTTGCTGTTGTGGAACTCTATTGTAAAACTTTGAAGTGGCCATTCAAAAACGTTGAAGTTGCCACTGTAAAACTTAAGTTGCCATGGTAAAACTGTAGTATAAAACGTTGAAGTTGCCACCGTAAAACTGTAGTATCAATTGTTGAAGTTGCCACTGTAAAACGCTGAAGTGGCCACTGTGCAACTGTGAAGTTGCTGTTGTGGAACTGTATTGTAAAGCCTTGATTTTGCCACGGTAAAACCTTGAAGTTGTTGTTGTGGAACTCTATGGTAAAACCTTGAAGTTGCCATGGTAAAACGTTGAAGTTGCCACTGTAAAACTTTGAAGTTGCTGTTGTAATACTGTACCGTGAAACTTTGATGTTGCCATTGGCAAGGTGTGAAGTTGCAGTTGTGAACCTGTATTGGAAGACTTTGAAGTTACCATTGGCAAACTTTGAAGTTGCTGTTGTGAAACTGTATTGTAAAACGTTGAAGCTGCTATTTCCAAACTTTGAACTCTCTGTTGTCAAACTGTAATGTAAAACTTTGAAGTTGCTGTTGTGGAACTCTATTGTAAAACTTTGATGTTGCCACTGTAAAACTTTGATGTTGCCACTGTAAAACTTTGAAGTTGCCACTGTAAAACTGTAGTATGAAACGCTCAAGTTGCCACTGTAAAACGCTCAAGTTGCCACTGTAAAACGCTGAAGTTGCTGTTGTGGATCTGTATTGTAAAACGTTGAAGTTGCTGTTGTGGAACTGTATTGTAAAACTTTGAAGTTGCTGTTGTGGAACTGTATTGTAAAACTTTGAAGTTGCTGTTGTGGAACTGTATTGTAAAACGTTGAAGTTGCTGTTGTGGAACTGTATTGTAAAACCCTGAAGTTGCTGTTGTGGAACTGTATTGTAAAACCCTGAAGTTGCTGTTGTGGAACTGTATTGTAAAACCCTGAAGTTGCCACGGTAAAACCCTGAAGTTGCCACGGTAAAACTATAGTATCAAACTTTGAAGTTGCCACTGTAAAACCTTGAAGTTGCTGTTGTGAAACTGTATTGTAAAACTCTGAGGTTGCTACTGTAAAACTCTGAGGTTGCCACTGTAAAACTCTGAGGTTGCAATTGTGAACCTGTATTGGAAGACTTTGATGTTGCCATTGGCAAACTTTGAAGTTGCAGTCGTGAACCTGTATTGGAAGACTTTGAAGTTGGTATTTCCAATCTTTGAACTTACTGTTTTGCAACTCTATTGTAAAACTTTGAAGTTGCTGTTGTGCAACTCTATTGTAAAATGGTGACGTTGCCATGGTAATACTGTAGTATCAAACACGGAAGTTGCCACGGTAATACTGTAGTATCAAACACTGAAGTTGCCACTGTAGAACACTGAAGTTGCCGTTGTAATACTGTACTGTCAAACTTTGATGTTGCCATTGGCAAACTGTGAAGTTGCCATTGTGAACCTGTATTGGAAGACTTTGAAGTTACCATTGGCAAACTTTGAAGTTGCTGTTGTCAAACTGTATTGTAAAACTTTGAAGCTGCTATTTCCAAACTTCGAACTCGCTGTTGTCAATCTGTAATGTAAAACGTTGAAGTTGCTGTTGTGGAACTCTATTGTAAAACTTTGAAGTTGCCATTCACAAAATGTTGAAGTTGCCACTGTAAAACTTAAGTTGCCACGGTAAAACTGTAGTATCAAACGTTGAAGTTGCCACCGTAAAATGTTGAAGTTGCCACGGTAAAACTGTAGTATCAAACATTGAAGTTGCCACCGTAAAATGTTGAAGTTGCCACGGTAAAACTGTAGTATCAAACATTGAAGTTGCCACCGTAAAATGTTGAAGTTGCCACGGTAAAACTGTAGTATCAAACATTGAAGTTGCCACCGTAAAATGTTGAAGTTGCCACGGTAAAACTGTAGTATCAAACATTGAAGTTGCCACCGTAAAATGTTGAAGTTGCCACGGTAAAACTGTAGTATCAAACATTGAAGTTGCCACCGTAAAATGTTGAAGTTGCCACGGTAAAACTGTAGTATCAAACATTGAAGTTGCCACCGTAAAATGTTGAAGTTGCCACGGTAAAACTGTAGTATCAAACGTTGAAGTTGCCACTGTAAAACCGTGAAGTTGCCACTGTAAAACTTTGAAGTTGCTGCTGTAATACTCTACCGTCAAACTTTGATGTTGCCATGGGCAAACTGTGAATTTGCAATTGTGAAACTGTATTGTAAAACTTTGAAGTTGCAATTTCCAAACTTTGAACTCGCTGTTGTCAAACTGTATTGTAAAACTTTGAATTTGCTATTTCCAAACTTTGAACTCGCTGTTGTCAAACTGTATTGTAAAACTTTGAAGTTGCTATTTCCAAACTTTGAACTCGCTGTTGTGAATCTGTATTGTAAAACTTTGAAGTTGCTATTTCCAAACTTTGAACTCGCTGTTGTCAAACTGTATTGTAAAACTTTGAAGTTGCTATTTCCAAACTTTGAACTCGCTGTTGTGAATCTGTATTGTAAAACTTTGAAGTTGCTATTTCCAAACTTTGAACTCGCTGTTGTCAAACTGTATTGTAAAACTTTGAAGTTGCTATTTCCAAACTTTGAACTCGCTGTTGTCAAACTGTATTGTAAAACTTTGAAGTTGCTATTTCCAAACTTTGAACTCGCTGTTGTCAAACTGTATTGTAAAACTTTGAAGTTGCTATTTCCAAACTTTGAACTCGCTGTTGTCAAACTGTATTGTAAAACTTTGAAGTTGCTGTTGTGGAACTCTATTGTAAAACGTTGAAGTGGCCACTCACAAACGTTGAAGTGGCCACGGTAAAGCTATAGTATCAAACGTTGAAGTGGCCACTCACAAACGTTGAAGTGGCCACGGTAAAGCTATAGTATCAAACGTTGAATTGGCCACTCACAAACGTTGAAGTGGCCACGGTAAAACTGTATTATCAAATGTTGAAGTTGCCAGTGTAAAACGTTGACGTTGCCTCTGTAAAACTGTATTATCAAACTTCGAAGTTGGTCTTGTAAAACTTTGAAGTTGCCACTGTAAAAAATTTGCAGTTGCTGTTGTAGTACTGCACTATTAAACTTTGATGTTGCCATTCTAAAACTTTGAAGTTGCTGTTCTCAAAATGTACTGTAAAACTTTGAAGTTGCTGTTGTAAATCTTGGCATTACTATTGTGAAACTGTATTGTGAAACTTTGAAGTTGCTGTTGTTAACCAGTATTGTGAAACTTTGAACTTGCCATTGGCAAACTTTGAAGTTGCTGTTGTCCAACTGTGTTGTAAAACTTCAAAGTTCCTGTTTTAGAAGGGTGTTGTAAAACTTTGAAGTTGCTGTTGTAGAACTGTATTGTAAAACTTTGAAGTTGCTATTTGCAAACTCGGAAGTTGCTGTTGTCAAACTGTGTTGTAAAACTGTGAAGTTGCAATTGTGAACCTGTATTGGAAGACTTTGAAGTTACCATTGGCAAACTTTGAAGTTGCAGTCGTGAACCTGTATTGGAAGACTTTGAAGTTGCTATTTCCAAACTTTGAACTTACTGTTGTGTAACTCTATTGTAAAACGCTGAAGTTGCTGTTGTGGAACTCTATTGTAAAACGTTGCAGTTGCTGTTGTGCAACTCTATTGTAAAACGTTGAAGTTGCTGTTGTGGAACTCTATTGTAAAACCTTGACGTTGCTGTTGTGCAACTCTATTGTAAAACGGTGATGTTGCTGTTGTGCAACTCTATTGTAAAACGTTGACGTTGCACTGTAAAACGTTGAAGTTGCTGTTGTCAAACTGTATTGTAAAACCCTGAAGTTGCTGTTGTGGAACTGTACTGTAAAACGTTGAAGTTGCTGTTGTGGAACTGTATTGTAAAACGTTGAAGTTGCTGTTGTGGAACTGTATTGTAAAACCCTGAAGTTGCTGTTGTGGAACTGTATTGTAAAACCCTGAAGTTGCCACGGTAAATCTCTGAAGTTGCTGTTGTCAAACTGTATTGTAAAACTTTGAAGCTGCTATTTCCAAACTTCGAACTCTCTGTTGTTAAACTGTAATGTAAAACCCTGAAGTTGCTGTTGTGGAACTCTATTGTAAAACTTTGAAGTGGCCATTCAGAAACGTTGAAGTTGCCACTGTAAAACTTAAGTTGCCATGGTAAAACTGTAGTATAAAACGTTGAAGTTGCCACCGTAAAACTGTAGTATCAATTGTTGAAGTTGCCACTGTAAAACGCTGAAGTTGCCACTGTGCAACTGTGAAGTTGCTGTTGTGGAACTGTATTGTAAAGCCTTGATTTTGCCACGGTAAAACCTTGAAGTTGTTGTTGTGGAACTCTATGGTAAAACCTTGAAGTTGCCATGGTAAAACGTTGAAGTTGCCACTGTAAAACTTTGAAGTTGCTGTTGTAATACTGTACCGTGAAACTTTGATGTTGCCATTGGCAAGGTGTGAAGTTGCAGTTGTGAACCTGTATTGGAAGACTTTGAAGTTACCATTGGCAAACTTTGAAGTTGCTGTTGTGAAACTGTATTGTAAAACGTTGAAGCTGCTATTTCCAAACTTTGAACTCTCTGTTGTCAAACTGTAATGTAAAACTTTGAAGTTGCTGTTGTGGAACTCTATTGTAAAACTTTGATGTTGCCACTGTAAAACTTTGAAGTTGCCACTGTAAAACTGTAGTATGAAACGCTCAAGTTGCCACTGTAAAACGCTCAAGTTGCCACTGTAAAACGCTGAAGTTGCTGTTGTGGATCTGTATTGTAAAACGTTGAAGTTGCTGTTGTGGAACTGTATTGTAAAACTTTGAAGTTGCTGTTGTGGAACTGTATTGTAAAACTTTGAAGTTGCTGTTGTGGAACTGTATTGTAAAACGTTGAAGTTGCTGTTGTGGAACTGTATTGTAAAACCCTGAAGTTGCTGTTGTGGAACTGTATTGTAAAACCCTGAAGTTGCTGTTGTGGAACTGTATTGTAAAACCCTGAAGTTGCCACGGTAAAACCCTGAAGTTGCCACGGTAAAACTATAGTATCAAACTTTGAAGTTGCCACTGTAAAACCTTGAAGTTGCTGTTGTGAAACTGTATTGTAAAACTCTGAGGTTGCTACTGTAAAACTCTGAGGTTGCCACTGTAAAACTCTGAGGTTGCAATTGTGAACCTGTATTGGAAGACTTTGATGTTGCCATTGGCAAACTTTGAAGTTGCAGTCGTGAACCTGTATTGGAAGACTTTGAAGTTGGTATTTCCAATCTTTGAACTTACTGTTTTGCAACTCTATTGTAAAACTTTGAAGTTGCTGTTGTGCAACTCTATTGTAAAATGGTGATGTTGCCACGGTAATACTGTAGTATCAAACACGGAAGTTGCCACGGTAATACTGTAGTATCAAACACTGAAGTTGCCACTGTAGAACACTGAAGTTGCCGTTGTAATACTGTACTGTCAAACTTTGATGTTGCCATTGGCAAACTGTGAAGTTGCCATTGTGAACCTGTATTGGAAGACTTTGAAGTTACCATTGGCAAACTTTGAAGTTGCTGTTGTCAAACTGTATTGTAAAACTTTGAAGCTGCTATTTCCAAACTTCGAACTCGCTGTTGTCAATCTGTAATGTAAAACGTTGAAGTTGCTGTTGTGGAACTCTATTGTAAAACTTTGAAGTTGCCATTCACAAAATGTTGAAGTTGCCACTGTAAAACTTAAGTTGCCACGGTAAAACTGTAGTATCAAACGTTGAAGTTGCCACCGTAAAATGTTGAAGTTGCCACGGTAAAACTGTAGTATCAAACATTGAAGTTGCCACCGTAAAATGTTGAAGTTGCCACCATAAAACTGTAGTATCAAACGTTGAAGTTGCCACTGTAAAACCGTGAAGTTGCCACTGTAAAACTTTGAAGTTGCTGCTGTAATACTCTACCGTCAAACTTTGATGTTGCCATGGGCAAACTGTGAATTTGCAATTGTGAAACTGTATTGTAAAACTTTGAAGTTGCAATTTCCAAACTTTGAACTCGCTGTTGTGAATCTGTATTGTAAAACTTTGAAGTTGCTATTTCCAAACTTTGAACTCGCTGTTGTGAATCTGTATTGTAAAACTTTGAAGTTGCTATTTCCAAACTTTGAACTCGCTGTTGTCAAACTGTATTGTAAAACTTTGAAGTTGCTATTTCCAAACTTTGAACTCGCTGTTGTCAAACTGTATTGTAAAACTTTGAAGTTGCTATTTCCAAACTTTGAACTCGCTGTTGTCAAACTGTATTGTAAAACTTTGAAGTTGCTATTTCCAAACTTTGAACTCGCTGTTGTCAAACTGTATTGTAAAACTTTGAAGTTGCTATTTCCAAACTTTGAACTCGCTGTTGTCAAACTGTATTGTAAAACTTTGAAGTTGCTATTTCCAAACTTTGAACTCGCTGTTGTCAAACTGTATTGTAAAACTTTGAAGTTGCTGTTGTGGAACTCTATTGTAAAACGTTGAAGTGGCCACTCACAAACGTTGAAGTGGCCACGGTAAAGCTATAGTATCAAACGTTGAAGTGGCCACTCACAAACGTTGAAGTGGCCACGGTAAAGCTATAGTATCAAACGTTGAATTGGCCACTCACAAACGTTGAAGTGGCCACGGTAAAACTGTATTATCAAATGTTGAAGTTGCCAGTGTAAAACGTTGACGTTGCCTCTGTAAAACTGTATTATCAAACTTCGAAGTTGGTCTTGTAAAACTTTGAAGTTGCCACTGTAAAAAATTTGCAGTTGCTGTTGTAGTACTGCACTATTAAACTTTGATGTTGCCATTCTAAAACTTTGAAGTTGCTGTTCTCAAAATGTACTGTAAAACTTTGAAGTTGCTGTTGTAAATCTTGGCATTACTATTGTGAAACTGTATTGTGAAACTTTGAAGTTGCTGTTGTTAACCAGTATTGTGAAACTTTGAACTTGCCATTGGCAAACTTTGAAGTTGCTGTTGTCCAACTGTGTTGTAAAACTTCAAAGTTCCTGTTTTAGAAGGGTGTTGTAAAACTTTGAAGTTGCTGTTGTAGAACTGTATTGTAAAACTTTGAAGTTGCTATTTGCAAACTCGGAAGTTGCTGTTGTCAAACTGTGTTGTAAAACTGTGAAGTTGCAATTGTGAACCTGTATTGGAAGACTTTGAAGTTACCATTGGCAAACTTTGAAGTTGCAGTCGTGAACCTGTATTGGAAGACTTTGAAGTTGCTATTTCCAAACTTTGAACTTACTGTTGTGTAACTCTATTGTAAAACGCTGAAGTTGCTGTTGTGCAACTCTATTGTAAAACGTTGAAGTTGCTGTTGTGGAACTCTATTGTAAAACCTTGACGTTGCTGTTGTGCAACTCTATTGTAAAACCTTGACGTTGCTGTTGTGCAACTCTATTGTAAAACGGTGATGTTGCTGTTGTGCAACTCTATTGTAAAACGTTGACGTTGCACTGTAAAACGTTGAAGTTGCTGTTGTCAAACTGTATTGTAAAACCCTGAAGTTGCTGTTGTGGAACTGTATTGTAAAACGTTGAAGTTGCTGTTGTGGAACTGTATTGTAAAACCCTGAAGTTGCTGTTGTGGAACTGTATTGTAAAACCCTGAAGTTGCCACGGTAAATCTCTGAAGTTGCTGTTGTCAAACTGTATTGTAAAACTTTGAAGCTGCTATTTCCAAACTTCGAACTCTCTGTTGTTAAACTGTAATGTAAAACCCTGAAGTTGCTGTTGTGGAACTCTATTGTAAAACTTTGAAGTGGCCATTCAGAAACGTTGAAGTTGCCACTGTAAAACTTAAGTTGCCATGGTAAAACTGTAGTATAAAACGTTGAAGTTGCCACCGTAAAACTGTAGTATCAATTGTTGAAGTTGCCACTGTAAAACGCTGAAGTTGCCACTGTGCAACTGTGAAGTTGCTGTTGTGGAACTGTATTGTAAAGCCTTGATTTTGCCACGGTAAAACCTTGAAGTTGTTGTTGTGGAACTCTATGGTAAAACCTTGAAGTTGCCATGGTAAAACGTTGAAGTTGCCACTGTAAAACTTTGAAGTTGCTGTTGTAATACTGTACCGTGAAACTTTGATGTTGCCATTGGCAAGGTGTGAAGTTGCAGTTGTGAACCTGTATTGGAAGACTTTGAAGTTACCATTGGCAAACTTTGAAGTTGCTGTTGTGAAACTGTATTGTAAAACGTTGAAGCTGCTATTTCCAAACTTTGAACTCTCTGTTGTCAAACTGTAATGTAAAACTTTGAAGTTGCTGTTGTGGAACTCTATTGTAAAACTTTGATGTTGCCACTGTAAAACTTTGAAGTTGCCACTGTAAAACTGTAGTATGAAACGCTCAAGTTGCCACTGTAAAACGCTCAAGTTGCCACTGTAAAACGCTGAAGTTGCTGTTGTGGATCTGTATTGTAAAACGTTGAAGTTGCTGTTGTGGAACTGTATTGTAAAACTTTGAAGTTGCTGTTGTGGAACTGTATTGTAAAACTTTGAAGTTGCTGTTGTGGAACTGTATTGTAAAACTTTGAAGTTGCTGTTGTGGAACTGTATTGTAAAACCCTGAAGTTGCTGTTGTGGAACTGTATTGTAAAACCCTGAAGTTGCTGTTGTGGAACTGTATTGTAAAACCCTGAAGTTGCCACGGTAAAACCCTGAAGTTGCCACGGTAAAACTATAGTATCAAACTTTGAAGTTGCCACTGTAAAACCTTGAAGTTGCTGTTGTGAAACTGTATTGTAAAACTCTGAGGTTGCTACTGTAAAACTCTGAGGTTGCCACTGTAAAACTCTGAGGTTGCAATTGTGAACCTGTATTGGAAGACTTTGATGTTGCCATTGGCAAACTTTGAAGTTGCAGTCGTGAACCTGTATTGGAAGACTTTGAAGTTGGTATTTCCAATCTTTGAACTTACTGTTTTGCAACTCTATTGTAAAACTTTGAAGTTGCTGTTGTGCAACTCTATTGTAAAATGGTGATGTTGCCACGGTAATACTGTAGTATCAAACACGGAAGTTGCCACGGTAATACTGTAGTATCAAACACTGAAGTTGCCACTGTAGAACACTGAAGTTGCCGTTGTAATACTGTACTGTCAAACTTTGATGTTGCCATTGGCAAACTGTGAAGTTGCCATTGTGAACCTGTATTGGAAGACTTTGAAGTTACCATTGGCAAACTTTGAAGTTGCTGTTGTCAAACTGTATTGTAAAACTTTGAAGCTGCTATTTCCAAACTTCGAACTCGCTGTTGTCAATCTGTAATGTAAAACGTTGAAGTTGCTGTTGTGGAACTCTATTGTAAAACTTTGAAGTTGCCATTCACAAAATGTTGAAGTTGCCACTGTAAAACTTAAGTTGCCACGGTAAAACTGTAGTATCAAACGTTGAAGTTGCCACCGTAAAATGTTGAAGTTGCCACGGTAAAACTGTAGTATCAAACATTGAAGTTGCCACCGTAAAATGTTGAAGTTGCCACCATAAAACTGTAGTATCAAACGTTGAAGTTGCCACTGTAAAACCGTGAAGTTGCCACTGTAAAACTTTGAAGTTGCTGCTGTAATACTCTACCGTCAAACTTTGATGTTGCCATGGGCAAACTGTGAATTTGCAATTGTGAAACTGTATTGTAAAACTTTGAAGTTGCAATTTCCAAACTTTGAACTCGCTGTTGTGAATCTGTATTGTAAAACTTTGAAGTTGCTATTTCCAAACTTTGAACTCGCTGTTGTGAATCTGTATTGTAAAACTTTGAAGTTGCTATTTCCAAACTTTGAACTCGCTGTTGTCAAACTGTATTGTAAAACTTTGAAGTTGCTATTTCCAAACTTTGAACTCGCTGTTGTCAAACTGTATTGTAAAACTTTGAAGTTGCTATTTCCAAACTTTGAACTCGCTGTTGTCAAACTGTATTGTAAAACTTTGAAGTTGCTATTTCCAAACTTTGAACTCGCTGTTGTCAAACTGTATTGTAAAACTTTGAAGTTGCTATTTCCAAACTTTGAACTCGCTGTTGTCAAACTGTATTGTAAAACTTTGAAGTTGCTGTTGTGGAACTCTATTGTAAAACGTTGAAGTGGCCACTCACAAACGTTGAAGTGGCCACGGTAAAGCTATAGTATCAAACGTTGAAGTGGCCACTCACAAACGTTGAAGTGGCCACGGTAAAGCTATAGTATCAAACGTTGAAGTGGCCACTCACAAACGTTGAAGTGGCCACGGTAAAGCTATAGTATCAAACGTTGAATTGGCCACTCACAAACGTTGAAGTGGCCACGGTAAAACTGTATTATCAAATGTTGAAGTTGCCAGTGTAAAACGTTGACGTTGCCTCTGTAAAACTGTATTATCAAACTTCGAAGTTGGTCTTGTAAAACTTTGAAGTTGCCACTGTAAAAAATTTGCAGTTGCTGTTGTAGTACTGCACTATTAAACTTTGATGTTGCCATTCTAAAACTTTGAAGTTGCTGTTCTCAAAATGTACTGTAAAACTTTGAAGTTGCTGTAGTAAATCTTGGCATTACTATTGTGAAACTGTATTGTGAAACTTTGAAGTTGCTGTTGTTAACCAGTATTGTGAAACTTTGAACTTGCCATTGGCAAACTTTGAAGTTGCTGTTGTCCAACTGTGTTGTAAAACTTCAAAGTTCCTGTTTTAGAAGGGTGTTGTAAAACTTTGAAGTTGCTGTTGTAGAACTGTATTGTAAAACTTTGAAGTTGCTATTTGCAAACTCGGAAGTTGCTGTTGTCAAACTGTGTTGTAAAACTGTGAAGTTGCAATTGTGAACCTGTATTGGAAGACTTTGAAGTTACCATTGGCAAACTTTGAAGTTGCAGTCGTGAACCTGTATTGGAAGACTTTGAAGTTGCTATTTCCAAACTTTGAACTTACTGTTGTGTAACTCTATTGTAAAACGCTGAAGTTGCTGTTGTGCAACTCTATTGTAAAACGTTGCAGTTGCTGTTGTGCAACTCTATTGTAAAACGTTGAAGTTGCTGTTGTGGAACTCTATTGTAAAACCTTGACGTTGCTGTTGTGCAACTCTATTGTAAAACGGTGATGTTGCTGTTGTGCAACTCTATTGTAAAACGTTGACGTTGCACTGTAAAACGTTGAAGTTGCTGTTGTCAAACTGTATTGTAAAACCCTGAAGTTGCTGTTGTGGAACTGTATTGTAAAACGTTGAAGTTGCTCTTGTGGAACTGTATTGTAAAACCCTGAAGTTGCTGTTGTGGAACTGTATTGTAAAACGTTGAAGTTGCTGTTGTGGAACTGTATTGTAAAACCCTGAAGTTGCTGTTGTGGAACTGTATTGTAAAACGTTGAAGTTGCTGTTGTGGATCTGTATTGTAAAACCCTGAAGTTGCTGTTGTGGAACTGTATTGTAAAACCCTGAAGTTGCTGTTGTGGAACTGTATTGTAAAACCCTGAAGTTGCCACGGTAAATCTCTGAAGTTGCTGTTGTCAAACTGTATTGTAAAACTTTGAAGCTGCTATTTCCAAACTTCGAACTCTCTGTTGTCAAACTGTAATGTAAAACCCTGAAGTTGCTGTTGTGGAACTCTATTGTAAAACTTTGAAGTGGCCATTCAGAAACGTTGAAGTTGCCACTGTAAAACTTAAGTTGCCATGGTAAAACTGTAGTATAAAACGTTGAAGTTGCCACCGTAAAACTGTAGTATCAATTGTTGAAGTTGCCACTGTAAAACGCTGAAGTTGCCACTGTGCAACTGTGAAGTTGCTGTTGTGGAACTGTATTGTAAAGCCTTGATTTTGCCACGGTAAAACCTTGAAGTTGTTGTTGTGGAACTCTATGGTAAAACCTTGAAGTTGCCATGGTAAAACGTTGAAGTTGCCACTGTAAAACTTTGAAGTTGCTGTTGTAATACTGTACCGTGAAACTTTGATGTTGCCATTGGCAAGGTGTGAAGTTGCAGTTGTGAACCTGTATTGGAAGACTTTGAAGTTACCATTGGCAAACTTTGAAGTTGCTGTTGTGAAACTGTATTGTAAAACGTTGAAGCTGCTATTTCCAAACTTTGAACTCTCTGTTGTCAAACTGTAATGTAAAACTTTGAAGTTGCTGTTGTGGAACTCTATTGTAAAACTTTGATGTTGCCACTGTAAAACTTTGAAGTTGCCACTGTAAAACTGTAGTATGAAACGCTCAAGTTGCCACTGTAAAACGCTCAAGTTGCCACTGTAAAACGCTGAAGTTGCTGTTGTGGATCTGTATTGTAAAACGTTGAAGTTGCTGTTGTGGAACTGTATTGTAAAACCCTGAAGTTGCTGTTGTGGAACTGTATTGTAAAACCCTGAAGTTGCTGTTGTGGAACTGTATTGTAAAACCCTGAAGTTGCTGTTGTGGAACTGTATTGTAAAACCCTGAAGTTGCTGTTGTGGAACTGTATTGTAAAACCCTGAAGTTGCTGTTGTGGAACTGTATTGTAAAACCCTGAAGTTGCTGTTGTGGAACTGTATTGTAAAACCCTGAAGTTGCTGTTGTGGAACTGTATTGTAAAACCCTGAAGTTGCTGTTGTGGAACTGTATTGTAAAACCCTGAAGTTGCTGTTGTGGAACTGTATTGTAAAACCCTGAAGTTGCTGTTGTGGAACTGTATTGTAAAACCCTGAAGTTGCTGTTGTGGAACTGTATTGTAAAACCCTGAAGTTGCTGTTGTGGAACTGTATTGTAAAACGTTGAAGGTGCTGTTGTGGAACTGTATTGTAAAACCCTGAAGGTGCTGTTGTGGAACTGTATTGTAAAACCCTGAAGTTGCCACGGTAAAGCCCTGAAGTTGCCACGGTAAAACTATAGTATCAAACTTTGAAGTTGCCACTGTAAAACCTTGAAGTTGCTGTTGTGAAACTGTATTGTAAAACTCTGAGGTTGCTACTGTAAAACTCTGAGGTTGCCACTGTAAAACTCTGAGGTTGCAATTGTGAACCTGTATTGGAAGACTTTGATGTTGCCATTGGCAAACTTTGAAGTTGCAGTCGTGAACCTGTATTGGAAGACTTTGAAGTTGGTATTTCCAATCTTTGAACTTACTGTTTTGCAACTCTATTGTAAAACTTTGAAGTTGCTGTTGTGCAACTCTATTGTAAAATGGTGATGTTGCCATGGTAATACTGTAGTATCAAACACGGAAGTTGCCACGGTAATACTGTAGTATCAAACACTGAAGTTGCCACTGTAGAACACTGAAGTTGCCGTTGTAATACTGTACTGTCAAACTTTGATGTTGCCATTGGCAAACTGTGAAGTTGCCATTGTGAACCTGTATTGGAAGACTTTGAAGTTACCATTGGCAAACTTTGAAGTTGCTGTTGTCAAACTGTATTGTAAAACTTTGAAGCTGCTATTTCCAAACTTCGAACTCGCTGTTGTCAATCTGTAATGTAAAACGTTGAAGTTGCTGTTGTGGAACTCTATTGTAAAACTTTGAAGTTGCCATTCACAAAATGTTGAAGTTGCCACTGTAAAACTTAAGTTGCCACGGTAAAACTGTAGTATCAAACGTTGAAGTTGCCACCGTAAAATGTTGAAGTTGCCACGGTAAAACTGTAGTATCAAACATTGAAGTTGCCACCGTAAAATGTTGAAGTTGCCACCATAAAACTGTAGTATCAAACGTTGAAGTTGCCACTGTAAAACCGTGAAGTTGCCACTGTAAAACTTTGAAGTTGCTGCTGTAATACTCTACCGTCAAACTTTGATGTTGCCATGGGCAAACTGTGAATTTGCAATTGTGAAACTGTATTGTAAAACTTTGAAGTTGCAATTTCCAAACTTTGAACTCGCTGTTGTGAATCTGTATTGTAAAACTTTGAAGTTGCTATTTCCAAACTTTGAACTCGCTGTTGTGAATCTGTATTGTAAAACTTTGAAGTTGCTATTTCCAAACTTTGAACTCGCTGTTGTCAAACTGTATTGTAAAACTTTGAAGTTGCTATTTCCAAACTTTGAACTCGCTGTTGTCAAACTGTATTGTAAAACTTTGAAGTTGCTATTTCCAAACTTTGAACTCGCTGTTGTCAAACTGTATTGTAAAACTTTGAAGTTGCTATTTCCAAACTTTGAACTCGCTGTTGTCAAACTGTATTGTAAAACTTTGAAGTTGCTATTTCCAAACTTTGAACTCGCTGTTGTCAAACTGTATTGTAAAACTTTGAAGTTGCTGTTGTGGAACTCTATTGTAAAACGTTGAAGTGGCCACTCACAAACGTTGAAGTGGCCACGGTAAAGCTATAGTATCAAACGTTGAAGTGGCCACTCACAAACGTTGAAGTGGCCACGGTAAAGCTATAGTATCAAACGTTGAATTGGCCACTCACAAACGTTGAAGTGGCCACGGTAAAACTGTATTATCAAATGTTGAAGTTGCCAGTGTAAAACGTTGACGTTGCCTCTGTAAAACTGTATTATCAAACTTCGAAGTTGGTCTTGTAAAACTTTGAAGTTGCCACTGTAAAAAATTTGCAGTTGCTGTTGTAGTACTGCACTATTAAACTTTGATGTTGCCATTCTAAAACTTTGAAGTTGCTGTTCTCAAAATGTACTGTAAAACTTTGAAGTTGCTGTTGTAAATCTTGGCATTACTATTGTGAAACTGTATTGTGAAACTTTGAAGTTGCTGTTGTTAACCAGTATTGTGAAACTTTGAACTTGCCATTGGCAAACTTTGAAGTTGCTGTTGTCCAACTGTGTTGTAAAACTTCAAAGTTCCTGTTTTAGAAGGGTGTTGTAAAACTTTGAAGTTGCTGTTGTAGAACTGTATTGTAAAACTTTGAAGTTGCTATTTGCAAACTCGGAAGTTGCTGTTGTCAAACTGTGTTGTAAAACTGTGAAGTTGCAATTGTGAACCTGTATTGGAAGACTTTGAAGTTACCATTGGCAAACTTTGAAGTTGCAGTCGTGAACCTGTATTGGAAGACTTTGAAGTTGCTATTTCCAAACTTTGAACTTACTGTTGTGTAACTCTATTGTAAAACGCTGAAGTTGCTGTTGTGCAACTCTATTGTAAAACGTTGCAGTTGCTGTTGTGCAACTCTATTGTAAAACGTTGAAGTTGCTGTTGTGGAACTCTATTGTAAAACCTTGACGTTGCTGTTGTGCAACTCTATTGTAAAACGGTGATGTTGCTGTTGTGCAACTCTATTGTAAAACGTTGACGTTGCACTGTAAAACGTTGAAGTTGCTGTTGTCAAACTGTATTGTAAAACCCTGAAGTTGCTGTTGTGGAACTGTATTGTAAAACGTTGAAGTTGCTCTTGTGGAACTGTATTGTAAAACCCTGAAGTTGCTGTTGTGGAACTGTATTGTAAAACGTTGAAGTTGCTGTTGTGGAACTGTATTGTAAAACCCTGAAGTTGCTGTTGTGGAACTGTATTGTAAAACGTTGAAGTTGCTGTTGTGGATCTGTATTGTAAAACCCTGAAGTTGCTGTTGTGGAACTGTATTGTAAAACCCTGAAGTTGCTGTTGTGGAACTGTATTGTAAAACCCTGAAGTTGCCACGGTAAATCTCTGAAGTTGCTGTTGTCAAACTGTATTGTAAAACTTTGAAGCTGCTATTTCCAAACTTCGAACTCTCTGTTGTCAAACTGTAATGTAAAACCCTGAAGTTGCTGTTGTGGAACTCTATTGTAAAACTTTGAAGTGGCCATTCAGAAACGTTGAAGTTGCCACTGTAAAACTTAAGTTGCCATGGTAAAACTGTAGTATAAAACGTTGAAGTTGCCACCGTAAAACTGTAGTATCAATTGTTGAAGTTGCCACTGTAAAACGCTGAAGTTGCCACTGTGCACCTGTGAAGTTGCTGTTGTGGAACTGTATTGTAAAGCCTTGATTTTGCCACGGTAAAACCTTGAAGTTGTTGTTGTGGAACTCTATGGTAAAACCTTGAAGTTGCCATGGTAAAACGTTGAAGTTGCCACTGTAAAACTTTGAAGTTGCTGTTGTAATACTGTACCGTGAAACTTTGATGTTGCCATTGGCAAGGTGTGAAGTTGCAGTTGTGAACCTGTATTGGAAGACTTTGAAGTTACCATTGGCAAACTTTGAAGTTGCTGTTGTGAAACTGTATTGTAAAACGTTGAAGCTGCTATTTCCAAACTTTGAACTCTCTGTTGTCAAACTGTAATGTAAAACTTTGAAGTTGCTGTTGTGGAACTCTATTGTAAAACTTTGATGTTGCCACTGTAAAACTTTGAAGTTGCCACTGTAAAACTGTAGCATGAAACGCTCAAGTTGCCACTGTAAAACGCTCAAGTTGCCACTGTAAAACGCTGAAGTTGCTGTTGTGGATCTGTATTGTAAAACGTTGAAGTTGCTGTTGTGGAACTGTATTGTAAAACCCTGAAGTTGCTGTTGTGGAACTGTATTGTAAAACCCTGAAGTTGCTGTTGTGGAACTGTATTGTAAAACCCTGAAGTTGCTGTTGTGGAACTGTATTGTAAAACCCTGAAGTTGCTGTTGTGGAACTGTATTGTAAAACCCTGAAGTTGCTGTTGTGGAACTGTATTGTAAAACCCTGAAGTTGCTGTTGTGGAACTGTATTGTAAAACCCTGAAGTTGCTGTTGTGGAACTGTATTGTAAAACCCTGAAGTTGCTGTTGTGGAACTGTATTGTAAAACCCTGAAGTTGCTGTTGTGGAACTGTATTGTAAAACCCTGAAGTTGCTGTTGTGGAACTGTATTGTAAAACCCTGAAGTTGCTGTTGTGGAACTGTATTGTAAAACCCTGAAGTTGCTGTTGTGGAACTGTATTGTAAAACCCTGAAGTTGCTGTTGTGGAACTGTATTGTAAAACCCTGAAGTTGCTGTTGTGGAACTGTATTGTAAAACCCTGAAGTTGCTGTTGTGGAACTGTATTGTAAAACCCTGAAGTTGCTGTTGTGGAACTGTATTGTAAAACCCTGAAGTTGCTGTTGTGGAACTGTATTGTAAAACCCTGAAGTTGCTGTTGTGGAACTGTATTGTAAAACCCTGAAGTTGCTGTTGTGGAACTGTATTGTAAAACGTTGAAGGTGCTGTTGTGGAACTGTATTGTAAAACCCTGAAGGTGCTGTTGTGGAACTGTATTGTAAAACCCTGAAGTTGCCACGGTAAAGCCCTGAAGTTGCCACGGTAAAACTATAGTATCAAACTTTGAAGTTGCCACTGTAAAACCTTGAAGTTGCTGTTGTGAAACTGTATTGTAAAACTCTGAGGTTGCTACTGTAAAACTCTGAGGTTGCCACTGTAAAACTCTGAGGTTGCAATTGTGAACCTGTATTGGAAGACTTTGATGTTGCCATTGGCAAACTTTGAAGTTGCAGTCGTGAACCTGTATTGGAAGACTTTGAAGTTGGTATTTCCAATCTTTGAACTTACTGTTTTGCAACTCTATTGTAAAACTTTGAAGTTGCTGTTGTGCAACTCTATTGTAAAATGGTGATGTTGCCATGGTAATACTGTAGTATCAAACACGGAAGTTGCCACGGTAATACTGTAGTATCAAACACTGAAGTTGCCACTGTAGAACACTGAAGTTGCCGTTGTAATACTGTACTGTCAAACTTTGATGTTGCCATTGGCAAACTGTGAAGTTGCCATTGTGAACCTGTATTGGAAGACTTTGAAGTTACCATTGGCAAACTTTGAAGTTGCTGTTGTCAAACTGTATTGTAAAACTTTGAAGCTGCTATTTCCAAACTTCGAACTCGCTGTTGTCAATCTGTAATGTAAAACGTTGAAGTTGCTGTTGTGGAACTCTATTGTAAAACTTTGAAGTTGCCATTCACAAAATGTTGAAGTTGCCACTGTAAAACTTAAGTTGCCACGGTAAAACTGTAGTATCAAACGTTGAAGTTGCCACCGTAAAATGTTGAAGTTGCCACGGTAAAACTGTAGTATCAAACATTGAAGTTGCCACCGTAAAATGTTGAAGTTGCCACCATAAAACTGTAGTATCAAACGTTGAAGTTGCCACTGTAAAACCGTGAAGTTGCCACTGTAAAACTTTGAAGTTGCTGCTGTAATACTCTACCGTCAAACTTTGATGTTGCCATGGGCAAACTGTGAATTTGCAATTGTGAAACTGTATTGTAAAACTTTGAAGTTGCAATTTCCAAACTTTGAACTCGCTGTTGTGAATCTGTATTGTAAAACTTTGAAGTTGCTATTTCCAAACTTTGAACTCGCTGTTGTGAATCTGTATTGTAAAACTTTGAAGTTGCTATTTCCAAACTTTGAACTCGCTGTTGTCAAACTGTATTGTAAAACTTTGAAGTTGCTATTTCCAAACTTTGAACTCGCTGTTGTCAAACTGTATTGTAAAACTTTGAAGTTGCTATTTCCAAACTTTGAACTCGCTGTTGTCAAACTGTATTGTAAAACTTTGAAGTTGCTATTTCCAAACTTTGAACTCGCTGTTGTCAAACTGTATTGTAAAACTTTGAAGTTGCTATTTCCAAACTTTGAACTCGCTGTTGTCAAACTGTATTGTAAAACTTTGAAGTTGCTGTTGTGGAACTCTATTGTAAAACGTTGAAGTGGCCACTCACAAACGTTGAAGTGGCCACGGTAAAGCTATAGTATCAAACGTTGAAGTGGCCACTCACAAACGTTGAAGTGGCCACGGTAAAGCTATAGTATCAAACGTTGAATTGGCCACTCACAAACGTTGAAGTGGCCACGGTAAAACTGTATTATCAAATGTTGAAGTTGCCAGTGTAAAACGTTGACGTTGCCTCTGTAAAACTGTATTATCAAACTTCGAAGTTGGTCTTGTAAAACTTTGAAGTTGCCACTGTAAAAAATTTGCAGTTGCTGTTGTAGTACTGCACTATTAAACTTTGATGTTGCCATTCTAAAACTTTGAAGTTGCTGTTCTCAAAATGTACTGTAAAACTTTGAAGTTGCTGTTGTAAATCTTGGCATTACTATTGTGAAACTGTATTGTGAAACTTTGAAGTTGCTGTTGTTAACCAGTATTGTGAAACTTTGAACTTGCCATTGGCAAACTTTGAAGTTGCTGTTGTCCAACTGTGTTGTAAAACTTCAAAGTTCCTGTTTTAGAAGGGTGTTGTAAAACTTTGAAGTTGCTGTTGTAGAACTGTATTGTAAAACTTTGAAGTTGCTATTTGCAAACTCGGAAGTTGCTGTTGTCAAACTGTGTTGTAAAACTGTGAAGTTGCAATTGTGAACCTGTATTGGAAGACTTTGAAGTTACCATTGGCAAACTTTGAAGTTGCAGTCGTGAACCTGTATTGGAAGACTTTGAAGTTGCTATTTCCAAACTTTGAACTTACTGTTGTGTAACTCTATTGTAAAACGCTGAAGTTGCTGTTGTGGAACTCTATTGTAAAACGTTGCAGTTGCTGTTGTGCAACTCTATTGTAAAACGTTGAAGTTGCTGTTGTGGAACTCTATTGTAAAACCTTGACGTTGCTGTTGTGCAACTCTATTGTAAAACGGTGATGTTGCTGTTGTGCAACTCTATTGTAAAACGTTGACGTTGCACTGTAAAACGTTGAAGTTGCTGTTGTCAAACTGTATTGTAAAACCCTGAAGTTGCTGTTGTGGAACTGTATTGTAAAACGTTGAAGTTGCTGTTGTGGAACTGTATTGTAAAACCCTGAAGTTGCTGTTGTGGAACTGTATTGTAAAACCCTGAAGTTGCCACGGTAAATCTCTGAAGTTGCTGTTGTCAAACTGTATTGTAAAACTTTGAAGCTGCTATTTCCAAACTTCGAACTCTCTGTTGTTAAACTGTAATGTAAAACCCTGAAGTTGCTGTTGTGGAACTCTATTGTAAAACTTTGAAGTGGCCATTCAGAAACGTTGAAGTTGCCACTGTAAAACTTAAGTTGCCATGGTAAAACTGTAGTATAAAACGTTGAAGTTGCCACCGTAAAACTGTAGTATCAATTGTTGAAGTTGCCACTGTAAAACGCTGAAGTTGCCACTGTGCAACTGTGAAGTTGCTGTTGTGGAACTGTATTGTAAAGCCTTGATTTTGCCACGGTAAAACCTTGAAGTTGTTGTTGTGGAACTCTATGGTAAAACCTTGAAGTTGCCATGGTAAAACGTTGAAGTTGCCACTGTAAAACTTTGAAGTTGCTGTTGTAATACTGTACCGTGAAACTTTGATGTTGCCATTGGCAAGGTGTGAAGTTGCAGTTGTGAACCTGTATTGGAAGACTTTGAAGTTACCATTGGCAAACTTTGAAGTTGCTGTTGTGAAACTGTATTGTAAAACGTTGAAGCTGCTATTTCCAAACTTTGAACTCTCTGTTGTCAAACTGTAATGTAAAACTTTGAAGTTGCTGTTGTGGAACTCTATTGTAAAACTTTGATGTTGCCACTGTAAAACTTTGAAGTTGCCACTGTAAAACTGTAGTATGAAACGCTCAAGTTGCCACTGTAAAACGCTCAAGTTGCCACTGTAAAACGCTGAAGTTGCTGTTGTGGATCTGTATTGTAAAACGTTGAAGTTGCTGTTGTGGAACTGTATTGTAAAACTTTGAAGTTGCTGTTGTGGAACTGTATTGTAAAACTTTGAAGTTGCTGTTGTGGAACTGTATTGTAAAACTTTGAAGTTGCTGTTGTGGAACTGTATTGTAAAACCCTGAAGTTGCTGTTGTGGAACTGTATTGTAAAACCCTGAAGGTGCTGTTGTGGAACTGTATTGTAAAACCCTGAAGTTGCCACGGTAAAACCCTGAAGTTGCCACGGTAAAACTATAGTATCAAACTTTGAAGTTGCCACTGTAAAACCTTGAAGTTGCTGTTGTGAAACTGTATTGTAAAACTCTGAGGTTGCTACTGTAAAACTCTGAGGTTGCCACTGTAAAACTCTGAGGTTGCAATTGTGAACCTGTATTGGAAGACTTTGATGTTGCCATTGGCAAACTTTGAAGTTGCAGTCGTGAACCTGTATTGGAAGACTTTGAAGTTGGTATTTCCAATCTTTGAACTTACTGTTTTGCAACTCTATTGTAAAACTTTGAAGTTGCTGTTGTGCAACTCTATTGTAAAATGGTGATGTTGCCATGGTAATACTGTAGTATCAAACACGGAAGTTGCCACGGTAATACTGTAGTATCAAACACTGAAGTTGCCACTGTAGAACACTGAAGTTGCCGTTGTAATACTGTACTGTCAAACTTTGATGTTGCCATTGGCAAACTGTGAAGTTGCCATTGTGAACCTGTATTGGAAGACTTTGAAGTTACCATTGGCAAACTTTGAAGTTGCTGTTGTCAAACTGTATTGTAAAACTTTGAAGCTGCTATTTCCAAACTTCGAACTCGCTGTTGTCAATCTGTAATGTAAAACGTTGAAGTTGCTGTTGTGGAACTCTATTGTAAAACTTTGAAGTTGCCATTCACAAAATGTTGAAGTTGCCACTGTAAAACTTAAGTTGCCACGGTAAAACTGTAGTATCAAACGTTGAAGTTGCCACCGTAAAATGTTGAAGTTGCCACGGTAAAACTGTAGTATCAAACATTGAAGTTGCCACCGTAAAATGTTGAAGTTGCCACCATAAAACTGTAGTATCAAACGTTGAAGTTGCCACTGTAAAACCGTGAAGTTGCCACTGTAAAACTTTGAAGTTGCTGCTGTAATACTCTACCGTCAAACTTTGATGTTGCCATGGGCAAACTGTGAATTTGCAATTGTGAAACTGTATTGTAAAACTTTGAAGTTGCAATTTCCAAACTTTGAACTCGCTGTTGTGAATCTGTATTGTAAAACTTTGAAGTTGCTATTTCCAAACTTTGAACTCGCTGTTGTGAATCTGTATTGTAAAACTTTGAAGTTGCTATTTCCAAACTTTGAACTCGCTGTTGTCAAACTGTATTGTAAAACTTTGAAGTTGCTATTTCCAAACTTTGAACTCGCTGTTGTCAAACTGTATTGTAAAACTTTGAAGTTGCTATTTCCAAACTTTGAACTCGCTGTTGTCAAACTGTATTGTAAAACTTTGAAGTTGCTATTTCCAAACTTTGAACTCGCTGTTGTCAAACTGTATTGTAAAACTTTGAAGTTGCTATTTCCAAACTTTGAACTCGCTGTTGTCAAACTGTATTGTAAAACTTTGAAGTTGCTGTTGTGGAACTCTATTGTAAAACGTTGAAGTGGCCACTCACAAACGTTGAAGTGGCCACGGTAAAGCTATAGTATCAAACGTTGAAGTGGCCACTCACAAACGTTGAAGTGGCCACGGTAAAGCTATAGTATCAAACGTTGAAGTGGCCACTCACAAACGTTGAAGTGGCCACGGTAAAGCTATAGTATCAAACGTTGAATTGGCCACTCACAAACGTTGAAGTGGCCACGGTAAAACTGTATTATCAAATGTTGAAGTTGCCAGTGTAAAACGTTGACGTTGCCTCTGTAAAACTGTATTATCAAACTTCGAAGTTGGTCTTGTAAAACTTTGAAGTTGCCACTGTAAAAAATTTGCAGTTGCTGTTGTAGTACTGCACTATTAAACTTTGATGTTGCCATTCTAAAACTTTGAAGTTGCTGTTCTCAAAATGTACTGTAAAACTTTGAAGTTGCTGTTGTAAATCTTGGCATTACTATTGTGAAACTGTATTGTGAAACTTTGAAGTTGCTGTTGTTAACCAGTATTGTGAAACTTTGAACTTGCCATTGGCAAACTTTGAAGTTGCTGTTGTCCAACTGTGTTGTAAAACTTCAAAGTTCCTGTTTTAGAAGGGTGTTGTAAAACTTTGAAGTTGCTGTTGTAGAACTGTATTGTAAAACTTTGAAGTTGCTATTTGCAAACTCGGAAGTTGCTGTTGTCAAACTGTGTTGTAAAACTGTGAAGTTGCAATTGTGAACCTGTATTGGAAGACTTTGAAGTTACCATTGGCAAACTTTGAAGTTGCAGTCGTGAACCTGTATTGGAAGACTTTGAAGTTGCTATTTCCAAACTTTGAACTTACTGTTGTGTAACTCTATTGTAAAACGCTGAAGTTGCTGTTGTGCAACTCTATTGTAAAACGTTGCAGTTGCTGTTGTGCAACTCTATTGTAAAACGGTGACGTTGCTGTTGTGAAACTCTATTGTAAAACCTTGACGTTGCTGTTGTGCAACTCTATTGTAAAACGGTGATGTTGCTGTTGTGCAACTCTATTGTAAAACGTTGACGTTGCACTGTAAAACGTTGAAGTTGCTGTTGTCAAACTGTATTGTAAAACCCTGAAGTTGCTGTTGTGGAACTGTATTGTAAAACGTTGAAGTTGCTCTTGTGGAACTGTATTGTAAAACCCTGAAGTTGCTGTTGTGGAACTGTATTGTAAAACGTTGAAGTTGCTGTTGTGGAACTGTATTGTAAAACCCTGAAGTTGCTGTTGTGGAACTGTATTGTAAAACGTTGAAGTTGCTCTTGTGGAACTGTATTGTAAAACCCTGAAGGTGCTGTTGTGGAACTGTATTGTAAAACGTTGAAGTTGCTCTTGTGGAACTGTATTGTAAAACCCTGAAGGTGCTGTTGTGGAACTGTATTGTAAAACGTTGAAGTTGCTGTTGTGGAACTGTATTGTAAAACCCTGAAGTTGCTGTTGTGGAACTGTATTGTAAAACGTTGAAGTTGCTGTTGTGGAACTGTATTGTAAAACCCTGAAGTTGCTGTTGTGGAACTGTATTGTAAAACCCTGAAGTTGCTGTTGTGGAACTGTATTGTAAAACCCTGAAGTTGCCACGGTAAATCTCTGAAGTTGCTGTTGTCAAACTGTATTGTAAAACTTTGAAGCTGCTATTTCCAAACTTCGAACTCTCTGTTGTCAAACTGTAATGTAAAACCCTGAAGTTGCTGTTGTGGAACTCTATTGTAAAACTTTGAAGTGGCCATTCAGAAACGTTGAAGTTGCCACTGTAAAACTTAAGTTGCCATGGTAAAACTGTAGTATAAAACGTTGAAGTTGCCACCGTAAAACTGTAGTATCAATTGTTGAAGTTGCCACTGTAAAACGCTGAAGTTGCCACTGTGCAACTGTGAAGTTGCTGTTGTGGAACTGTATTGTAAAGCCTTGATTTTGCCACGGTAAAACCTTGAAGTTGTTGTTGTGGAACTCTATGGTAAAACCTTGAAGTTGCCATGGTAAAACGTTGAAGTTGCCACTGTAAAACTTTGAAGTTGCTGTTGTAATACTGTACCGTGAAACTTTGATGTTGCCATTGGCAAGGTGTGAAGTTGCAGTTGTGAACCTGTATTGGAAGACTTTGAAGTTACCATTGGCAAACTTTGAAGTTGCTGTTGTGAAACTGTATTGTAAAACGTTGAAGCTGCTATTTCCAAACTTTGAACTCTCTGTTGTCAAACTGTAATGTAAAACTTTGAAGTTGCTGTTGTGGAACTCTATTGTAAAACTTTGATGTTGCCACTGTAAAACTTTGAAGTTGCCACTGTAAAACTGTAGTATGAAACGCTCAAGTTGCCACTGTAAAACGCTCAAGTTGCCACTGTAAAACGCTGAAGTTGCTGTTGTGGAACTGTATTGTAAAACCCTGAAGTTGCTGTTGTGGAACTGTATTGTAAAACCCTGAAGTTGCTGTTGTGGAACTGTATTGTAAAACCCTGAAGTTGCTGTTGTGGAACTGTATTGTAAAACCCTGAAGTTGCTGTTGTGGAACTGTATTGTAAAACCCTGAAGTTGCTGTTGTGGAACTGTATTGTAAAACCCTGAAGTTGCTGTTGTGGAACTGTATTGTAAAACCCTGAAGTTGCTGTTGTGGAACTGTATTGTAAAACCCTGAAGTTGCTGTTGTGGAACTGTATTGTAAAACCCTGAAGTTGCTGTTGTGGAACTGTATTGTAAAACCCTGAAGTTGCTGTTGTGGAACTGTATTGTAAAACCCTGAAGTTGCTGTTGTGGAACTGTATTGTAAAACCCTGAAGTTGCTGTTGTGGAACTGTATTGTAAAACCCTGAAGTTGCTGTTGTGGAACTGTATTGTAAAACCCTGAAGTTGCTGTTGTGGAACTGTATTGTAAAACGTTGAAGTTGCTGTTGTGGAACTGTATTGTAAAACCCTGAAGGTGCTGTTGTGGAACTGTATTGTAAAACCCTGAAGGTGCTGTTGTGGAACTGTATTGTAAAACCCTGAAGGTGCTGTTGTGGAACTGTATTGTAAAACCCTGAAGTTGCCACGGTAAAACCCTGAAGTTGCCACGGTAAAACTATAGTATCAAACTTTGAAGTTGCCACTGTAAAACCTTGAAGTTGCTGTTGTGAAACTGTATTGTAAAACTCTGAGGTTGCTACTGTAAAACTCTGAGGTTGCCACTGTAAAACTCTGAGGTTGCAATTGTGAACCTGTATTGGAAGACTTTGATGTTGCCATTGGCAAACTTTGAAGTTGCAGTCGTGAACCTGTATTGGAAGACTTTGAAGTTGGTATTTCCAATCTTTGAACTTACTGTTTTGCAACTCTATTGTAAAACTTTGAAGTTGCTGTTGTGCAACTCTATTGTAAAATGGTGATGTTGCCACGGTAATACTGTAGTATCAAACACGGAAGTTGCCACGGTAATACTGTAGTATCAAACACTGAAGTTGCCACTGTAGAACACTGAAGTTGCCGTTGTAATACTGTACTGTCAAACTTTGATGTTGCCATTGGCAAACTGTGAAGTTGCCATTGTGAACCTGTATTGGAAGACTTTGAAGTTACCATTGGCAAACTTTGAAGTTGCTGTTGTCAAACTGTATTGTAAAACTTTGAAGCTGCTATTTCCAAACTTCGAACTCGCTGTTGTCAATCTGTAATGTAAAACGTTGAAGTTGCTGTTGTGGAACTCTATTGTAAAACTTTGAAGTTGCCATTCACAAAATGTTGAAGTTGCCACTGTAAAACTTAAGTTGCCACGGTAAAACTGTAGTATCAAACGTTGAAGTTGCCACCGTAAAATGTTGAAGTTGCCACGGTAAAACTGTAGTATCAAACATTGAAGTTGCCACCGTAAAATGTTGAAGTTGCCACCATAAAACTGTAGTATCAAACATTGAAGTTGCCACTGTAAAACCGTGAAGTTGCCACTGTAAAACTTTGAAGTTGCTGCTGTAATACTCTACCGTCAAACTTTGATGTTGCCATGGGCAAACTGTGAATTTGCAATTGTGAAACTGTATTGTAAAACTTTGAAGTTGCAATTTCCAAACTTTGAACTCGCTGTTGTGAATCTGTATTGTAAAACTTTGAAGTTGCTATTTCCAAACTTTGAACTCGCTGTTGTGAATCTGTATTGTAAAACTTTGAAGTTGCTATTTCCAAACTTTGAACTCGCTGTTGTCAAACTGTATTGTAAAACTTTGAAGTTGCTATTTCCAAACTTTGAACTCGCTGTTGTCAAACTGTATTGTAAAACTTTGAAGTTGCTATTTCCAAACTTTGAACTCGCTGTTGTCAAACTGTATTGTAAAACTTTGAAGTTGCTATTTCCAAACTTTGAACTCGCTGTTGTCAAACTGTATTGTAAAACTTTGAAGTTGCTATTTCCAAACTTTGAACTCGCTGTTGTCAAACTGTATTGTAAAACTTTGAAGTTGCTGTTGTGGAACTCTATTGTAACACGTTGAAGTGGCCACTCACAAACGTTGAAGTGGCCACGGTAAAGCTATAGTATCAAACGTTGAAGTGGCCACTCACAAACGTTGAAGTGGCCACGGTAAAGCTATAGTATCAAACGTTGAATTGGCCACTCACAAACGTTGAAGTGGCCACGGTAAAACTGTATTATCAAATGTTGAAGTTGCCAGTGTAAAACGTTGACGTTGCCTCTGTAAAACTGTATTATCAAACTTCGAAGTTGGTCTTGTAAAACTTTGAAGTTGCCACTGTAAAAAATTTGCAGTTGCTGTTGTAGTACTGCACTATTAAACTTTGATGTTGCCATTCTAAAACTTTGAAGTTGCTGTTCTCAAAATGTACTGTAAAACTTTGAAGTTGCTGTTGTAAATCTTGGCATTACTATTGTGAAACTGTATTGTGAAACTTTGAAGTTGCTGTTGTTAACCAGTATTGTGAAACTTTGAACTTGCCATTGGCAAACTTTGAAGTTGCTGTTGTCCAACTGTGTTGTAAAACTTCAAAGTTCCTGTTTTAGAAGGGTGTTGTAAAACTTTGAAGTTGCTGTTGTAGAACTGTATTGTAAAACTTTGAAGTTGCTATTTGCAAACTCGGAAGTTGCTGTTGTCAAACTGTGTTGTAAAACTGTGAAGTTGCAATTGTGAACCTGTATTGGAAGACTTTGAAGTTACCATTGGCAAACTTTGAAGTTGCAGTCGTGAACCTGTATTGGAAGACTTTGAAGTTGCTATTTCCAAACTTTGAACTTACTGTTGTGTAACTCTATTGTAAAACGCTGAAGTTGCTGTTGTGCAACTCTATTGTAAAACGTTGCAGTTGCTGTTGTGCAACTCTATTGTAAAACGGTGACGTTGCTGTTGTGAAACTCTATTGTAAAACCTTGACGTTGCTGTTGTGCAACTCTATTGTAAAACGGTGATGTTGCTGTTGTGCAACTCTATTGTAAAACGTTGACGTTGCACTGTAAAACGTTGAAGTTGCTGTTGTCAAACTGTATTGTAAAACCCTGAAGTTGCTGTTGTGGAACTGTATTGTAAAACGTTGAAGTTGCTGTTGTGGAACTGTATTGTAAAACCCTGAAGTTGCTGTTGTGGAACTGTATTGTAAAACCCTGAAGTTGCCACGGTAAATCTCTGAAGTTGCTGTTGTCAAACTGTATTGTAAAACTTTGAAGCTGCTATTTCCAAACTTCGAACTCTCTGTTGTCAAACTGTAATGTAAAACCCTGAAGTTGCTGTTGTGGAACTCTATTGTAAAACTTTGAAGTGGCCATTCAGAAACGTTGAAGTTGCCACTGTAAAACTTAAGTTGCCATGGTAAAACTGTAGTATAAAACGTTGAAGTTGCCACCGTAAAACTGTAGTATCAATTGTTGAAGTTGCCACTGTAAAACGCTGAAGTTGCCACTGTGCAACTGTGAAGTTGCTGTTGTGGAACTGTATTGTAAAGCCTTGATTTTGCCACGGTAAAACCTTGAAGTTGTTGTTGTGGAACTCTATGGTAAAACCTTGAAGTTGCCATGGTAAAACGTTGAAGTTGCCACTGTAAAACTTTGAAGTTGCTGTTGTAATACTGTACCGTGAAACTTTGATGTTGCCATTGGCAAGGTGTGAAGTTGCAGTTGTGAACCTGTATTGGAAGACTTTGAAGTTACCATTGGCAAACTTTGAAGTTGCTGTTGTGAAACTGTATTGTAAAACGTTGAAGCTGCTATTTCCAAACTTTGAACTCTCTGTTGTCAAACTGTAATGTAAAACTTTGAAGTTGCTGTTGTGGAACTCTATTGTAAAACTTTGATGTTGCCACTGTAAAACTTTGAAGTTGCCACTGTAAAACTGTAGTATGAAACGCTCAAGTTGCCACTGTAAAACGCTCAAGTTGCCACTGTAAAACGCTGAAGTTGCTGTTGTGGAACTGTATTGTAAAACCCTGAAGTTGCTGTTGTGGAACTGTATTGTAAAACCCTGAAGTTGCTGTTGTGGAACTGTACTGTAAAACCTTGAAGTTGCTGTTGTGGAACTGTATTGTAAAACCCTGAAGTTGCTGTTGTGGAACTGTATTGTAAAACCCTGAAGTTGCTGTTGTGGAACTGTATTGTAAAACCCTGAACTTGCTGTTCTGGAACTGTATTGTAAAACCCTGAAGTTGCTGTTGTGGAACTGTATTGTAAAACCCTGAAGTTGCCACGGTAAAACCCTGAAGTTGCCACGGTAAAACTATAGTATCAAACTTTGAAGTTGCCACTGTAAAACCTTGAAGTTGCTGTTGTGAAACTGTATTGTAAAACTCTGAGGTTGCTACTGTAAAACTCTGAGGTTGCCACTGTAAAACTCTGAGGTTGCAATTGTGAACCTGTATTGGAAGACTTTGATGTTGCCATTGGCAAACTTTGAAGTTGCAGTCGTGAACCTGTATTGGAAGACTTTGAAGTTGGTATTTCCAATCTTTGAACTTACTGTTTTGCAACTCTATTGTAAAACTTTGAAGTTGCTGTTGTGCAACTCTATTGTAAAATGGTGATGTTGCCATGGTAATACTGTAGTATCAAACACGGAAGTTGCCACGGTAATACTGTAGTATCAAACACTGAAGTTGCCACTGTAGAACACTGAAGTTGCCGTTGTAATACTGTACTGTCAAACTTTGATGTTGCCATTGGCAAACTGTGAAGTTGCCATTGTGAACCTGTATTGGAAGACTTTGAAGTTACCATTGGCAAACTTTGAAGTTGCTGTTGTCAAACTGTATTGTAAAACTTGGAAGCTGCTATTTCCAAACTTTGAACTCTCTGTTGTCAATCTGTAATGTAAAACGTTGAAGTTGCTGTTGTGGAACTCTATTGTAAAACTTTGAAGTTGCCATTCACAAAATGTTGAAGTTGCCACTGTAAAACTTAAGTTGCCACGGTAAAACTGTAGTATCAAACGTTGAAGTTGCCACCGTAAAATGTTGAAGTTGCCACGGTAAAACTGTAGTATCAAACATTGAAGTTGCCACCGTAAAATGTTGAAGTTGCCACCATAAAACTGTAGTATCAAACGTTGAAGTTGCCACTGTAAAACCGTGAAGTTGCCACTGTAAAACTTTGAAGTTGCTGCTGTAATACTCTACCGTCAAACTTTGATGTTGCCATGGGCAAACTGTGAATTTGCAATTGTGAAACTGTATTGTAAAACTTTGAAGTTGCAATTTCCAAACTTTGAACTCGCTGTTGTGAATCTGTATTGTAAAACTTTGAAGTTGCTATTTCCAAACTTTGAACTCGCTGTTGTGAATCTGTATTGTAAAACTTTGAAGTTGCTATTTCCAAACTTTGAACTCGCTGTTGTCAAACTGTATTGTAAAACTTTGAAGTTGCTATTTCCAAACTTTGAACTCGCTGTTGTCAAACTGTATTGTAAAACTTTGAAGTTGCTATTTCCAAACTTTGAACTCGCTGTTGTCAAACTGTATTGTAAAACTTTGAAGTTGCTATTTCCAAACTTTGAACTCGCTGTTGTCAAACTGTATTGTAAAACTTTGAAGTTGCTATTTCCAAACTTTGAACTCGCTGTTGTCAAACTGTATTGTAAAACTTTGAAGTTGCTGTTGTGGAACTCTATTGTAAAACGTTGAAGTGGCCACTCACAAACGTTGAAGTGGCCACGGTAAAGCTATAGTATCAAACGTTGAAGTGGCCACTCACAAACGTTGAAGTGGCCACGGTAAAGCTATAGTATCAAACGTTGAATTGGCCACTCACAAACGTTGAAGTGGCCACGGTAAAACTGTATTATCAAATGTTGAAGTTGCCAGTGTAAAACGTTGACGTTGCCTCTGTAAAACTGTATTATCAAACTTCGAAGTTGGTCTTGTAAAACTTTGAAGTTGCCACTGTAAAAAATTTGCAGTTGCTGTTGTAGTACTGCACTATTAAACTTTGATGTTGCCATTCTAAAACTTTGAAGTTGCTGTTCTCAAAATGTACTGTAAAACTTTGAAGTTGCTGTTGTAAATCTTGGCATTACTATTGTGAAACTGTATTGTGAAACTTTGAAGTTGCTGTTGTTAACCAGTATTGTGAAACTTTGAACTTGCCATTGGCAAACTTTGAAGTTGCTGTTGTCCAACTGTGTTGTAAAACTTCAAAGTTCCTGTTTTAGAAGGGTGTTGTAAAACTTTGAAGTTGCTGTTGTAGAACTGTATTGTAAAACTTTGAAGTTGCTATTTGCAAACTCGGAAGTTGCTGTTGTCAAACTGTGTTGTAAAACTGTGAAGTTGCAATTGTGAACCTGTATTGGAAGACTTTGAAGTTACCATTGGCAAACTTTGAAGTTGCAGTCGTGAACCTGTATTGGAAGACTTTGAAGTTGCTATTTCCAAACTTTGAACTTACTGTTGTGTAACTCTATTGTAAAACGTTGCAGTTGCTGTTGTGGAACTCTATTGTAAAACGTTGCAGTTGCTGTTGTGGAACTCTATTGTAAAACGTTGCAGTTGCTGTTGTGCAACTCTATTGTAAAACGGTGACGTTGCTGTTGTGAAACTCTATTGTAAAACCTTGACGTTGCTGTTGTGCAACTCTATTGTAAAACGGTGATGTTGCTGTTGTGCAACACTATTGTAAAACGTTGACGTTGCACTGTAAAGCGTTGAAGTTGCTGTTGTCAAACTGTATTGTAAAACCCTGAAGCTGCTGTTGTGGAACTGTATTGTAAAACGTTGAAGTTGCTGTTGTGGAACTGTATTGTAAAACCCTGAAGTTGCTGTTGTGGAACTGTATTGTAAAACCCTGAAGTTGCCACGGTAAATCTCTGAAGTTGCTGTTGTCAAACTGTATTGTAAAACTTTGAAGCTGCTATTTCCAAACTTCGAACTCTCTGTTGTCAAACTGTAATGTAAAACCCTGAAGTTGCTGTTGTGGAACTCTATTGTAAAACTTTGAAGTGGCCATTCAGAAACGTTGAAGTTGCCACTGTAAAACTTAAGTTGCCATGGTAAAACTGTAGTATAAAACGTTGAAGTTGCCACCGTAAAACTGTAGTATCAATTGTTGAAGTTGCCACTGTAAAACGCTGAAGTTGCCACTGTGCAACTGTGAAGTTGCTGTTGTGGAACTGTATTGTAAAGCCTTGATTTTGCCACGGTAAAACCTTGAAGTTGTTGTTGTGGAACTCTATGGTAAAACCTTGAAGTTGCCATGGTAAAACGTTGAAGTTGCCACTGTAAAACTTTGAAGTTGCTGTTGTAATACTGTACCGTGAAACTTTGATGTTGCCATTGGCAAGGTGTGAAGTTGCAGTTGTGAACCTGTATTGGAAGACTTTGAAGTTACCATTGGCAAACTTTGAAGTTGCTGTTGTGAAACTGTATTGTAAAACGTTGAAGCTGCTATTTCCAAACTTTGAACTCTCTGTTGTCAAACTGTAATGTAAAACTTTGAAGTTGCTGTTGTGGAACTCTATTGTAAAACTTTGATGTTGCCACTGTAAAACTTTGAAGTTGCCACTGTAAAACTGTAGTATGAAACGCTCAAGTTGCCACTGTAAAACGCTCAAGTTGCCACTGTAAAACGCTGAAGTTGCTGTTGTGGATCTGTATTGTAAAACGTTGAAGTTGCTGTTGTGGAACTGTATTGTAAAACCCTGAAGTTGCTGTTGTGGAACTGTATTGTAAAACCCTGAAGTTGCTGTTGTGGAACTGTATTGTAAAACCCTGAAGTTGCTGTTGTGGAACTGTATTGTAAAACCCTGAAGTTGCTGTTGTGGAACTGTATTGTAAAACCCTGAAGTTGCTGTTGTGGAACTGTATTGTAAAACCCTGAAGTTGCTGTTGTGGAACTGTATTGTAAAACCCTGAAGTTGCTGTTGTGGAACTGTATTGTAAAACCCTGAAGTTGCTGTTGTGGAACTGTATTGTAAAACCCTGAAGTTGCTGTTGTGGAACTGTATTGTAAAACCCTGAAGTTGCTGTTGTGGAACTGTATTGTAAAACGTTGAAGTTGCTGTTGTGGAACTGTATTGTAAAACGTTGAAGTTGCTGTTGTGGAACTGTATTGTAAAACCCTGAAGGTGCTGTTGTGGAACTGTATTGTAAAACCCTGAAGGTGCTGTTGTGGAACTGTATTGTAAAACCCTGAAGTTGCCACGGTAAAACCCTGAAGTTGCCACGTTAAAACTATAGTATCAAACTTTGAAGTTGCCACTGTAAAACCTTGAAGTTGCTGTTGTGAAACTGTATTGTAAAACTCTGAGGTTGCTACTGTAAAACTCTGAGGTTGCCACTGTAAAACTCTGAGGTTGCAATTGTGAACCTGTATTGGAAGACTTTGATGTTGCCATTGGCAAACTTTGAAGTTGCAGTCGTGAACCTGTATTGGAAGACTTTGAAGTTGGTATTTCCAATCTTTGAACTTACTGTTTTGCAACTCTATTGTAAAACTTTGAAGTTGCTGTTGTGCAACTCTATTGTAAAATGGTGATGTTGCCACGGTAATACTGTAGTATCAAACACGGAAGTTGCCACGGTAATACTGTAGTATCAAACACTGAAGTTGCCACTGTAGAACACTGAAGTTGCCGTTGTAATACTGTACTGTCAAACTTTGATGTTGCCATTGGCAAACTGTGAAGTTGCCATTGTGAACCTGTATTGGAAGACTTTGAAGTTACCATTGGCAAACTTTGAAGTTGCTGTTGTCAAACTGTATTGTAAAACTTTGAAGCTGCTATTTCCAAACTTCGAACTCGCTGTTGTCAATCTGTAATGTAAAACCCTGAAGTTGCTGTTGTGGAACTCTATTGTAAAACTTTGAAGTTGCCATTCACAAAATGTTGAAGTTGCCACTGTAAAACTTAAGTTGCCACGGTAAAACTGTAGTATCAAACGTTGAAGTTGCCACCGTAAAATGTTGAAGTTGCCACGGTAAAACTGTAGTATCAAACATTGAAGTTGCCACCGTAAAATGTTGAAGTTGCCACCATAAAACTGTAGTATCAAACGTTGAAGTTGCCACTGTAAAACCGTGAAGTTGCCACTGTAAAACTTTGAAGTTGCTGCTGTAATACTCTACCGTCAAACTTTGATGTTGCCATGGGCAAACTGTGAATTTGCAATTGTGAAACTGTATTGTAAAACTTTGAAGTTGCAATTTCCAAACTTTGAACTCGCTGTTGTGAATCTTTATTGTAAAACTTTGAAGTTGCTATTTCCAAACTTTGAACTCGCTGTTGTGAATCTGTATTGTAAAACTTTGAAGTTGCTATTTCCAAACTTTGAACTCGCTGTTGTGAATCTGTATTGTAAAACTTTGAAGTTGCTATTTCCAAACTTTGTACTCGCTGTTGTGAATCTGTATTGTAAAACTTTGAAGTTGCTATTTCCAAACTTTGAACTCGCTGTTGTCAAACTGTATTGTAAAACTTTGAAGTTGCTATTTCCAAACTTTGAACTCGCTGTTGTCAAACTGTATTGTAAAACTTTGAAGTTGCTATTTCCAAACTTTGAACTCGCTGTTGTCAAACTGTATTGTAAAACTTTGAAGTTGCTATTTCCAAACTTTGAACTCGCTGTTGTCAAACTGTATTGTAAAACTTTGAAGTTGCTGTTGTGGAACTCTATTGTAACACGTTGAAGTGGCCACTCACAAACGTTGAAGTGGCCACGGTAAAGCTATAGTATCAAACGTTGAAGTGGCCACTCACAAACGTTGAAGTGGCCACGGTAAAGCTATAGTATCAAACGTTGAATTGGCCACTCACAAACGTTGAAGTGGCCACGGTAAAACTGTATTATCAAATGTTGAAGTTGCCAGTGTAAAACGTTGACGTTGCCTCTGTAAAACTGTATTATCAAACTTCGAAGTTGGTCTTGTAAAACTTTGAAGTTGCCACTGTAAAAAATTTGCAGTTGCTGTTGTAGTACTGCACTATTAAACTTTGATGTTGCCATTCTAAAACTTTGAAGTTGCTGTTCTCAAAATGTACTGTAAAACTTTGAAGTTGCTGTTGTAAATCTTGGCATTACTATTGTGAAACTGTATTGTGAAACTTTGAAGTTGCTGTTGTTAACCAGTATTGTGAAACTTTGAACTTGCCATTGGCAAACTTTGAAGTTGCTGTTGTCCAACTGTGTTGTAAAACTTCAAAGTTCCTGTTTTAGAAGGGTGTTGTAAAACTTTGAAGTTGCTGTTGTAGAACTGTATTGTAAAACTTTGAAGTTGCTATTTGCAAACTCGGAAGTTGCTGTTGTCAAACTGTGTTGTAAAACTGTGAAGTTGCAATTGTGAACCTGTATTGGAAGACTTTGAAGTTACCATTGGCAAACTTTGAAGTTGCAGTCGTGAACCTGTATTGGAAGACTTTGAAGTTGCTATTTCCAAACTTTGAACTTACTGTTGTGTAACTCTATTGTAAAACGCTGAAGTTGCTGTTGTGCAACTCTATTGTAAAACGTTGCAGTTGCTGTTGTGCAACTCTATTGTAAAACGGTGACGTTGCTGTTGTGAAACTCTATTGTAAAACCTTGACGTTGCTGTTGTGCAACTCTATTGTAAAACGGTGATGTTGCTGTTGTGCAACTCTATTGTAAAACGTTGACGTTGCACTGTAAAACGTTGAAGTTGCTGTTGTCAAACTGTATTGTAAAACCCTGAAGTTGCTGTTGTGGAACTGTATTGTAAAACGTTGAAGTTGCTGTTGTGGAACTGTATTGTAAAACCCTGAAGTTGCTGTTGTGGAACTGTATTGTAAAACCCTGAAGTTGCCACGGTAAATCTCTGAAGTTGCTGTTGTCAAACTGTATTGTAAAACTTTGAAGCTGCTATTTCCAAACTTCGAACTCTCTGTTGTCAAACTGTAATGTAAAACCCTGAAGTTGCTGTTGTGGAACTCTATTGTAAAACTTTGAAGTGGCCATTCAGAAACGTTGAAGTTGCCACTGTAAAACTTAAGTTGCCATGGTAAAACTGTAGTATAAAACGTTGAAGTTGCCACCGTAAAACTGTAGTATCAATTGTTGAAGTTGCCACTGTAAAACGCTGAAGTTGCCACTGTGCAACTGTGAAGTTGCTGTTGTGGAACTGTATTGTAAAGCCTTGATTTTGCCACGGTAAAACCTTGAAGTTGTTGTTGTGGAACTCTATGGTAAAACCTTGAAGTTGCCATGGTAAAACGTTGAAGTTGCCACTGTAAAACTTTGAAGTTGCTGTTGTAATACTGTACCGTGAAACTTTGATGTTGCCATTGGCAAGGTGTGAAGTTGCAGTTGTGAACCTGTATTGGAAGACTTTGAAGTTACCATTGGCAAACTTTGAAGTTGCTGTTGTGAAACTGTATTGTAAAACGTTGAAGCTGCTATTTCCAAACTTTGAACTCTCTGTTGTCAAACTGTAATGTAAAACTTTGAAGTTGCTGTTGTGGAACTCTATTGTAAAACTTTGATGTTGCCACTGTAAAACTTTGAAGTTGCCACTGTAAAACTGTAGTATGAAACGCTCAAGTTGCCACTGTAAAACGCTCAAGTTGCCACTGTAAAACGCTGAAGTTGCTGTTGTGGAACTGTATTGTAAAACCCTGAAGTTGCTGTTGTGGAACTGTATTGTAAAACCCTGAAGTTGCTGTTGTGGAACTGTACTGTAAAACCTTGAAGTTGCTGTTGTGGAACTGTATTGTAAAACCCTGAAGTTGCTGTTGTGGAACTGTATTGTAAAACCCTGAAGTTGCTGTTGTGGAACTGTATTGTAAAACCCTGAACTTGCTGTTCTGGAACTGTATTGTAAAACCCTGAAGTTGCTGTTGTGGAACTGTATTGTAAAACCCTGAAGTTGCCACGGTAAAACCCTGAAGTTGCCACGGTAAAACTATAGTATCAAACTTTGAAGTTGCCACTGTAAAACCTTGAAGTTGCTGTTGTGAAACTGTATTGTAAAACTCTGAGGTTGCTACTGTAAAACTCTGAGGTTGCCACTGTAAAACTCTGAGGTTGCAATTGTGAACCTGTATTGGAAGACTTTGATGTTGCCATTGGCAAACTTTGAAGTTGCAGTCGTGAACCTGTATTGGAAGACTTTGAAGTTGGTATTTCCAATCTTTGAACTTACTGTTTTGCAACTCTATTGTAAAACTTTGAAGTTGCTGTTGTGCAACTCTATTGTAAAATGGTGATGTTGCCATGGTAATACTGTAGTATCAAACACGGAAGTTGCCACGGTAATACTGTAGTATCAAACACTGAAGTTGCCACTGTAGAACACTGAAGTTGCCGTTGTAATACTGTACTGTCAAACTTTGATGTTGCCATTGGCAAACTGTGAAGTTGCCATTGTGAACCTGTATTGGAAGACTTTGAAGTTACCATTGGCAAACTTTGAAGTTGCTGTTGTCAAACTGTATTGTAAAACTTGGAAGCTGCTATTTCCAAACTTTGAACTCTCTGTTGTCAATCTGTAATGTAAAACGTTGAAGTTGCTGTTGTGGAACTCTATTGTAAAACTTTGAAGTTGCCATTCACAAAATGTTGAAGTTGCCACTGTAAAACTTAAGTTGCCACGGTAAAACTGTAGTATCAAACGTTGAAGTTGCCACCGTAAAATGTTGAAGTTGCCACGGTAAAACTGTAGTATCAAACATTGAAGTTGCCACCGTAAAATGTTGAAGTTGCCACCATAAAACTGTAGTATCAAACGTTGAAGTTGCCACTGTAAAACCGTGAAGTTGCCACTGTAAAACTTTGAAGTTGCTGCTGTAATACTCTACCGTCAAACTTTGATGTTGCCATGGGCAAACTGTGAATTTGCAATTGTGAAACTGTATTGTAAAACTTTGAAGTTGCAATTTCCAAACTTTGAACTCGCTGTTGTGAATCTGTATTGTAAAACTTTGAAGTTGCTATTTCCAAACTTTGAACTCGCTGTTGTGAATCTGTATTGTAAAACTTTGAAGTTGCTATTTCCAAACTTTGAACTCGCTGTTGTCAAACTGTATTGTAAAACTTTGAAGTTGCTATTTCCAAACTTTGAACTCGCTGTTGTCAAACTGTATTGTAAAACTTTGAAGTTGCTATTTCCAAACTTTGAACTCGCTGTTGTCAAACTGTATTGTAAAACTTTGAAGTTGCTATTTCCAAACTTTGAACTCGCTGTTGTCAAACTGTATTGTAAAACTTTGAAGTTGCTATTTCCAAACTTTGAACTCGCTGTTGTCAAACTGTATTGTAAAACTTTGAAGTTGCTGTTGTGGAACTCTATTGTAAAACGTTGAAGTGGCCACTCACAAACGTTGAAGTGGCCACGGTAAAGCTATAGTATCAAACGTTGAAGTGGCCACTCACAAACGTTGAAGTGGCCACGGTAAAGCTATAGTATCAAACGTTGAATTGGCCACTCACAAACGTTGAAGTGGCCACGGTAAAACTGTATTATCAAATGTTGAAGTTGCCAGTGTAAAACGTTGACGTTGCCTCTGTAAAACTGTATTATCAAACTTCGAAGTTGGTCTTGTAAAACTTTGAAGTTGCCACTGTAAAAAATTTGCAGTTGCTGTTGTAGTACTGCACTATTAAACTTTGATGTTGCCATTCTAAAACTTTGAAGTTGCTGTTCTCAAAATGTACTGTAAAACTTTGAAGTTGCTGTTGTAAATCTTGGCATTACTATTGTGAAACTGTATTGTGAAACTTTGAAGTTGCTGTTGTTAACCAGTATTGTGAAACTTTGAACTTGCCATTGGCAAACTTTGAAGTTGCTGTTGTCCAACTGTGTTGTAAAACTTCAAAGTTCCTGTTTTAGAAGGGTGTTGTAAAACTTTGAAGTTGCTGTTGTAGAACTGTATTGTAAAACTTTGAAGTTGCTATTTGCAAACTCGGAAGTTGCTGTTGTCAAACTGTGTTGTAAAACTGTGAAGTTGCAATTGTGAACCTGTATTGGAAGACTTTGAAGTTACCATTGGCAAACTTTGAAGTTGCAGTCGTGAACCTGTATTGGAAGACTTTGAAGTTGCTATTTCCAAACTTTGAACTTACTGTTGTGTAACTCTATTGTAAAACGTTGCAGTTGCTGTTGTGGAACTCTATTGTAAAACGTTGCAGTTGCTGTTGTGGAACTCTATTGTAAAACGTTGCAGTTGCTGTTGTGCAACTCTATTGTAAAACGGTGACGTTGCTGTTGTGAAACTCTATTGTAAAACCTTGACGTTGCTGTTGTGCAACTCTATTGTAAAACGGTGATGTTGCTGTTGTGCAACACTATTGTAAAACGTTGACGTTGCACTGTAAAGCGTTGAAGTTGCTGTTGTCAAACTGTATTGTAAAACCCTGAAGCTGCTGTTGTGGAACTGTATTGTAAAACGTTGAAGTTGCTGTTGTGGAACTGTATTGTAAAACCCTGAAGTTGCTGTTGTGGAACTGTATTGTAAAACCCTGAAGTTGCCACGGTAAATCTCTGAAGTTGCTGTTGTCAAACTGTATTGTAAAACTTTGAAGCTGCTATTTCCAAACTTCGAACTCTCTGTTGTCAAACTGTAATGTAAAACCCTGAAGTTGCTGTTGTGGAACTCTATTGTAAAACTTTGAAGTGGCCATTCAGAAACGTTGAAGTTGCCACTGTAAAACTTAAGTTGCCATGGTAAAACTGTAGTATAAAACGTTGAAGTTGCCACCGTAAAACTGTAGTATCAATTGTTGAAGTTGCCACTGTAAAACGCTGAAGTTGCCACTGTGCAACTGTGAAGTTGCTGTTGTGGAACTGTATTGTAAAGCCTTGATTTTGCCACGGTAAAACCTTGAAGTTGTTGTTGTGGAACTCTATGGTAAAACCTTGAAGTTGCCATGGTAAAACGTTGAAGTTGCCACTGTAAAACTTTGAAGTTGCTGTTGTAATACTGTACCGTGAAACTTTGATGTTGCCATTGGCAAGGTGTGAAGTTGCAGTTGTGAACCTGTATTGGAAGACTTTGAAGTTACCATTGGCAAACTTTGAAGTTGCTGTTGTGAAACTGTATTGTAAAACGTTGAAGCTGCTATTTCCAAACTTTGAACTCTCTGTTGTCAAACTGTAATGTAAAACTTTGAAGTTGCTGTTGTGGAACTCTATTGTAAAACTTTGATGTTGCCACTGTAAAACTTTGAAGTTGCCACTGTAAAACTGTAGTATGAAACGCTCAAGTTGCCACTGTAAAACGCTCAAGTTGCCACTGTAAAACGCTGAAGTTGCTGTTGTGGATCTGTATTGTAAAACGTTGAAGTTGCTGTTGTGGAACTGTATTGTAAAACCCTGAAGTTGCTGTTGTGGAACTGTATTGTAAAACCCTGAAGTTGCTGTTGTGGAACTGTATTGTAAAACCCTGAAGTTGCTGTTGTGGAACTGTATTGTAAAACCCTGAAGTTGCTGTTGTGGAACTGTATTGTAAAACCCTGAAGTTGCTGTTGTGGAACTGTATTGTAAAACCCTGAAGTTGCTGTTGTGGAACTGTATTGTAAAACCCTGAAGTTGCTGTTGTGGAACTGTATTGTAAAACCCTGAAGTTGCTGTTGTGGAACTGTATTGTAAAACCCTGAAGTTGCTGTTGTGGAACTGTATTGTAAAACCCTGAAGTTGCTGTTGTGGAACTGTATTGTAAAACGTTGAAGTTGCTGTTGTGGAACTGTATTGTAAAACGTTGAAGTTGCTGTTGTGGAACTGTATTGTAAAACCCTGAAGGTGCTGTTGTGGAACTGTATTGTAAAACCCTGAAGGTGCTGTTGTGGAACTGTATTGTAAAACCCTGAAGTTGCCACGGTAAAACCCTGAAGTTGCCACGTTAAAACTATAGTATCAAACTTTGAAGTTGCCACTGTAAAACCTTGAAGTTGCTGTTGTGAAACTGTATTGTAAAACTCTGAGGTTGCTACTGTAAAACTCTGAGGTTGCCACTGTAAAACTCTGAGGTTGCAATTGTGAACCTGTATTGGAAGACTTTGATGTTGCCATTGGCAAACTTTGAAGTTGCAGTCGTGAACCTGTATTGGAAGACTTTGAAGTTGGTATTTCCAATCTTTGAACTTACTGTTTTGCAACTCTATTGTAAAACTTTGAAGTTGCTGTTGTGCAACTCTATTGTAAAATGGTGATGTTGCCACGGTAATACTGTAGTATCAAACACGGAAGTTGCCACGGTAATACTGTAGTATCAAACACTGAAGTTGCCACTGTAGAACACTGAAGTTGCCGTTGTAATACTGTACTGTCAAACTTTGATGTTGCCATTGGCAAACTGTGAAGTTGCCATTGTGAACCTGTATTGGAAGACTTTGAAGTTACCATTGGCAAACTTTGAAGTTGCTGTTGTCAAACTGTATTGTAAAACTTTGAAGCTGCTATTTCCAAACTTCGAACTCGCTGTTGTCAATCTGTAATGTAAAACCCTGAAGTTGCTGTTGTGGAACTCTATTGTAAAACTTTGAAGTTGCCATTCACAAAATGTTGAAGTTGCCACTGTAAAACTTAAGTTGCCACGGTAAAACTGTAGTATCAAACGTTGAAGTTGCCACCGTAAAATGTTGAAGTTGCCACGGTAAAACTGTAGTATCAAACATTGAAGTTGCCACCGTAAAATGTTGAAGTTGCCACCATAAAACTGTAGTATCAAACGTTGAAGTTGCCACTGTAAAACCGTGAAGTTGCCACTGTAAAACTTTGAAGTTGCTGCTGTAATACTCTACCGTCAAACTTTGATGTTGCCATGGGCAAACTGTGAATTTGCAATTGTGAAACTGTATTGTAAAACTTTGAAGTTGCAATTTCCAAACTTTGAACTCGCTGTTGTGAATCTTTATTGTAAAACTTTGAAGTTGCTATTTCCAAACTTTGAACTCGCTGTTGTGAATCTGTATTGTAAAACTTTGAAGTTGCTATTTCCAAACTTTGAACTCGCTGTTGTGAATCTGTATTGTAAAACTTTGAAGTTGCTATTTCCAAACTTTGTACTCGCTGTTGTGAATCTGTATTGTAAAACTTTGAAGTTGCTATTTCCAAACTTTGAACTCGCTGTTGTCAAACTGTATTGTAAAACTTTGAAGTTGCTATTTCCAAACTTTGAACTCGCTGTTGTCAAACTGTATTGTAAAACTTTGAAGTTGCTATTTCCAAACTTTGAACTCGCTGTTGTCAAACTGTATTGTAAAACTTTGAAGTTGCTATTTCCAAACTTTGAACTCGCTGTTGTCAAACTGTATTGTAAAACTTTGAAGTTGCTGTTGTGGAACTCTATTGTAACACGTTGAAGTGGCCACTCACAAACGTTGAAGTGGCCACGGTAAAGCTATAGTATCAAACGTTGAAGTGGCCACTCACAAACGTTGAAGTGGCCACGGTAAAGCTATAGTATCAAACGTTGAATTGGCCACTCACAAACGTTGAAGTGGCCACGGTAAAACTGTATTATCAAATGTTGAAGTTGCCAGTGTAAAACGTTGACGTTGCCTCTGTAAAACTGTATTATCAAACTTCGAAGTTGGTCTTGTAAAACTTTGAAGTTGCCACTGTAAAAAATTTGCAGTTGCTGTTGTAGTACTGCACTATTAAACTTTGATGTTGCCATTCTAAAACTTTGAAGTTGCTGTTCTCAAAATGTACTGTAAAACTTTGAAGTTGCTGTTGTAAATCTTGGCATTACTATTGTGAAACTGTATTGTGAAACTTTGAAGTTGCTGTTGTTAACCAGTATTGTGAAACTTTGAACTTGCCATTGGCAAACTTTGAAGTTGCTGTTGTCCAACTGTGTTGTAAAACTTCAAAGTTCCTGTTTTAGAAGGGTGTTGTAAAACTTTGAAGTTGCTGTTGTAGAACTGTATTGTAAAACTTTGAAGTTGCTATTTGCAAACTCGGAAGTTGCTGTTGTCAAACTGTGTTGTAAAACTGTGAAGTTGCAATTGTGAACCTGTATTGGAAGACTTTGAAGTTACCATTGGCAAACTTTGAAGTTGCAGTCGTGAACCTGTATTGGAAGACTTTGAAGTTGCTATTTCCAAACTTTGAACTTACTGTTGTGTAACTCTATTGTAAAACGCTGAAGTTGCTGTTGTGGAACTCTATTGTAAAACGTTGCAGTTGCTGTTGTGCAACTCTATTGTAAAACGGTGACGTTGCTGTTGTGAAACTCTATTGTAAAACCTTGACGTTGCTGTTGTGCAACTCTATTGTAAAACGCTGAAGTTGCTGTTGTGCAACTCTATTGTAAAACGTTGCAGTTGCTGTTGTGCAACTCTATTGTAAAACGGTGACGTTGCTGTTGTGAAACTCTATTGTAAAACCTTGACGTTGCTGTTGTGCAACTCTATTGTAAAACGGTGATGTTGCTGTTGTGCAACTCTATTGTAAAACGTTGACGTTGCACTGTAAAACGTTGAAGTTGCTGTTGTCAAACTGTATTGTAAAACCCTGAAGTTGCTGTTGTGGAACTGTATTGTAAAACGTTGAAGTTGCTGTTGTGGAACTGTATTGTAAAACCCTGAAGTTGCTGTTGTGGAACTGTATTGTAAAACCCTGAAGTTGCCACGGTAAATCTCTGAAGTTGCTGTTGTCAAACTGTATTGTAAAACTTTGAAGCTGCTATTTCCAAACTTCGAACTCTCTGTTGTCAAACTGTAATGTAAAACCCTGAAGTTGCTGTTGTGGAACTCTATTGTAAAACTTTGAAGTGGCCATTCAGAAACGTTGAAGTTGCCACTGTAAAACTTAAGTTGCCATGGTAAAACTGTAGTATAAAACGTTGAAGTTGCCACCGTAAAACTGTAGTATCAATTGTTGAAGTTGCCACTATAAAACGCTGAAGTTGCCACTGTGCAACTGTGAAGTTGCTGTTGTGGAACTGTATTGTAAAGCCTTGATTTTGCCACGGTAAAACCTTGAAGTTGTTGTTGTGGAACTCTATGGTAAAACCTTGAAGTTGCCATGGTAAAACGTTGAAGTTGCCACTGTAAAACTTTGAAGTTGCTGTTGTAATACTGTACCGTGAAACTTTGATGTTGCCATTGGCAAGGTGTGAAGTTGCAGTTGTGAACCTGTATTGGAAGACTTTGAAGTTACCATTGGCAAACTTTGAAGTTGCTGTTGTGAAACTGTATTGTAAAACGTTGAAGCTGCTATTTCCAAACTTTGAACTCTCTGTTGTCAAACTGTAATGTAAAACTTTGAAGTTGCTGTTGTGGAACTCTATTGTAAAACTTTGATGTTGCCACTGTAAAACTTTGAAGTTGCCACTGTAAAACTGTAGTATGAAACGCTCAAGTTGCCACTGTAAAACGCTCAAGTTGCCACTGTAAAACGCTGAAGTTGCTGTTGTGGAACTGTATTGTAAAACCCTGAAGTTGCTGTTGTGGAACTGTATTGTAAAACCCTGAAGTTGCTGTTGTGGAACTGTACTGTAAAACCTTGAAGTTGCTGTTGTGGAACTGTATTGTAAAACCCTGAAGTTGCTGTTGTGGAACTGTATTGTAAAACCCTGAAGTTGCTGTTGTGGAACTGTATTGTAAAACCCTGAAGTTGCTGTTGTGGAACTGTATTGTAAAACCCTGAACTTGCTGTTCTGGAACTGTATTGTAAAACCCTGAAGTTGCTGTTGTGGAACTGTATTGTAAAACCCTGAAGTTGCCACGGTAAAACCCTGAAGTTGCCACGGTAAAACTATAGTATCAAACTTTGAAGTTGCCACTGTAAAACCTTGAAGTTGCTGTTGTGAAACTGTATTGTAAAACTCTGAGGTTGCTACTGTAAAACTCTGAGGTTGCCACTGTAAAACTCTGAGGTTGCAATTGTGAACCTGTATTGGAAGACTTTGATGTTGCCATTGGCAAACTTTGAAGTTGCAGTCGTGAACCTGTATTGGAAGACTTTGAAGTTGGTATTTCCAATCTTTGAACTTACTGTTTTGCAACTCTATTGTAAAACTTTGAAGTTGCTGTTGTGCAACTCTATTGTAAAATGGTGATGTTGCCATGGTAATACTGTAGTATCAAACACGGAAGTTGCCACGGTAATACTGTAGTATCAAACACTGAAGTTGCCACTGTAGAACACTGAAGTTGCCGTTGTAATACTGTACTGTCAAACTTTGATGTTGCCATTGGCAAACTGTGAAGTTGCCATTGTGAACCTGTACTGGAAGACTTTGAAGTTACCATTGGCAAACTTTGAAGTTGCTGTTGTCAAACTGTATTGTAAAACTTGGAAGCTGCTATTTCCAAACTTCGAACTCGCTGTTGTCAATCTGTAATGTAAAACGTTGAAGTTGCTGTTGTGGAACTCTATTGTAAAACTTTGAAGTTGCCATTCACAAAATGTTGAAGTTGCCACTGTAAAACTTAAGTTGCCACGGTAAAACTGTAGTATCAAACGTTGAAGTTGCCACCGTAAAATGTTGAAGTTGCCACGGTAAAACTGTAGTATCAAACATTGAAGTTGCCACCGTAAAATGTTGAAGTTGCCACCATAAAACTGTAGTATCAAACGTTGAAGTTGCCACTGTAAAACCGTGAAGTTGCCACTGTAAAACTTTGAAGTTGCTGCTGTAATACTCTACCGTCAAACTTTGATGTTGCCATGGGCAAACTGTGAATTTGCAATTGTGAAACTGTATTGTAAAACTTTGAAGTTGCAATTTCCAAACTTTGAACTCGCTGTTGTGAATCTGTATTGTAAAACTTTGAAGTTGCTATTTCCAAACTTTGAACTCGCTGTTGTCAAACTGTATTGTAAAACTTTGAAGTTGCTATTTCCAAACTTTGAACTCGCTGTTGTCAAACTGTATTGTAAAACTTTGAAGTTGCTATTTCCAAACTTTGAACTCGCTGTTGTCAAACTGTATTGTAAAACTTTGAAGTTGCTATTTCCAAACTTTGAACTCGCTGTTGTCAAACTGTATTGTAAAACTTTGAAGTTGCTATTTCCAAACTTTGAACTCGCTGTTGTCAAACTGTATTGTAAAACTTTGAAGTTGCTGTTGTGGAACTCTATTGTAAAACGTTGAAGTGGCCACTCACAAACGTTGAAGTGGCCACGGTAAAGCTATAGTATCAAACGTTGAAGTGGCCACTCACAAACGTTGAAGTGGCCACGGTAAAGCTATAGTATCAAACGTTGAATTGGCCACTCACAAACGTTGAAGTGGCCACGGTAAAACTGTATTATCAAATGTTGAAGTTGCCAGTGTAAAACGTTGACGTTGCCTCTGTAAAACTGTATTATCAAACTTCGAAGTTGGTCTTGTAAAACTTTGAAGTTGCCACTGTAAAAAATTTGCAGTTGCTGTTGTAGTACTGCACTATTAAACTTTGATGTTGCCATTCTAAAACTTTGAAGTTGCTGTTCTCAAAATGTACTGTAAAACTTTGAAGTTGCTGTTGTAAATCTTGGCATTACTATTGTGAAACTGTATTGTGAAACTTTGAAGTTGCTGTTGTTAACCAGTATTGTGAAACTTTGAACTTGCCATTGGCAAACTTTGAAGTTGCTGTTGTCCAACTGTGTTGTAAAACTTCAAAGTTCCTGTTTTAGAAGGGTGTTGTAAAACTTTGAAGTTGCTGTTGTAGAACTGTATTGTAAAACTTTGAAGTTGCTATTTGCAAACTCGGAAGTTGCTGTTGTCAAACTGTGTTGTAAAACTGTGAAGTTGCAATTGTGAACCTGTATTGGAAGACTTTGAAGTTACCATTGGCAAACTTTGAAGTTGCAGTCGTGAACCTGTATTGGAAGACTTTGAAGTTGCTATTTCCAAACTTTGAACTTACTGTTGTGTAACTCTATTGTAAAACGCTGAAGTTGCTGTTGTGGAACTCTATTGTAAAACGTTGCAGTTGCTGTTGTGCAACTCTATTGTAAAACGTTGAAGTTGCTGTTGTGGAACTCTATTGTAAAACCTTGACGTTGCTGTTGTGCAACTCTATTGTAAAACGGTGATGTTGCTGTTGTGCAACTCTATTGTAAAACGTTGACGTTGCACTGTAAAACGTTGAAGTTGCTGTTGTCAAACTGTATTGTAAAACCCTGAAGTTGCTGTTGTGGAACTGTACTGTAAAACGTTGAAGTTGCTGTTGTGGAACTGTATTGTAAAACGTTGAAGTTGCTGTTGTGGAACTGTATTGTAAAACCCTGAAGTTGCTGTTGTGGAACTGTATTGTAAAACCCTGAAGTTGCCACGGTAAATCTCTGAAGTTGCTGTTGTCAAACTGTATTGTAAAACTTTGAAGCTGCTATTTCCAAACTTCGAACTCTCTGTTGTTAAACTGTAATGTAAAACCCTGAAGTTGCTGTTGTGGAACTCTATTGTAAAACTTTGAAGTGGCCATTCAGAAACGTTGAAGTTGCCACTGTAAAACTTAAGTTGCCATGGTAAAACTGTAGTATAAAACGTTGAAGTTGCCACCGTAAAACTGTAGTATCAATTGTTGAAGTTGCCACTGTAAAACGCTGAAGTTGCCACTGTGCAACTGTGAAGTTGCTGTTGTGGAACTGTATTGTAAAGCCTTGATTTTGCCACGGTAAAACCTTGAAGTTGTTGTTGTGGAACTCTATGGTAAAACCTTGAAGTTGCCATGGTAAAACGTTGAAGTTGCCACTGTAAAACTTTGAAGTTGCTGTTGTAATACTGTACCGTGAAACTTTGATGTTGCCATTGGCAAGGTGTGAAGTTGCAGTTGTGAACCTGTATTGGAAGACTTTGAAGTTACCATTGGCAAACTTTGAAGTTGCTGTTGTGAAACTGTATTGTAAAACGTTGAAGCTGCTATTTCCAAACTTTGAACTCTCTGTTGTCAAACTGTAATGTAAAACTTTGAAGTTGCTGTTGTGGAACTCTATTGTAAAACTTTGATGTTGCCACTGTAAAACTTTGAAGTTGCCACTGTAAAACTGTAGTATGAAACGCTCAAGTTGCCACTGTAAAACGCTCAAGTTGCCACTGTAAAACGCTGAAGTTGCTGTTGTGGATCTGTATTGTAAAACGTTGAAGTTGCTGTTGTGGAACTGTATTGTAAAACCCTGAAGTTGCTGTTGTGGAACTGTATTGTAAAACCCTGAAGTTGCTGTTGTGGAACTGTATTGTAAAACCCTGAAGTTGCTGTTGTGGAACTGTATTGTAAAACCCTGAAGTTGCTGTTGTGGAACTGTATTGTAAAACCCTGAAGTTGCTGTTGTGGAACTGTATTGTAAAACCCTGAAGTTGCTGTTGTGGAACTGTATTGTAAAACCCTGAAGTTGCTGTTGTGGAACTGTATTGTAAAACCCTGAAGTTGCTGTTGTGGAACTGTATTGTAAAACCCTGAAGTTGCTGTTGTGGAACTGTATTGTAAAACCCTGAAGTTGCTGTTGTGGAACTGTATTGTAAAACGTTGAAGTTGCTGTTGTGGAACTGTATTGTAAAACGTTGAAGTTGCTGTTGTGGAACTGTATTGTAAAACCCTGAAGGTGCTGTTGTGGAACTGTATTGTAAAACCCTGAAGGTGCTGTTGTGGAACTGTATTGTAAAACCCTGAAGTTGCCACGGTAAAACCCTGAAGTTGCCACGGTAAAACTATAGTATCAAACTTTGAAGTTGCCACTGTAAAACCTTGAAGTTGCTGTTGTGAAACTGTATTGTAAAACTCTGAGGTTGCTACTGTAAAACTCTGAGGTTGCCACTGTAAAATTCTGAGGTTGCAATTGTGAACCTGTATTGGAAGACTTTGATGTTGCCATTGGCAAACTTTGAAGTTGCAGTCGTGAACCTGTATTGGAAGACTTTGAAGTTGGTATTTCCAATCTTTGAACTTACTGTTTTGCAACTCTATTGTAAAACTTTGAAGTTGCTGTTGTGCAACTCTATTGTAAAATGGTGATGTTGCCACGGTAATACTGTAGTATCAAACACGGAAGTTGCCACGGTAATACTGTAGTATCAAACACTGAAGTTGCCACTGTAGAACACTGAAGTTGCCGTTGTAATACTGTACTGTCAAACTTTGATGTTGCCATTGGCAAACTGTGAAGTTGCCATTGTGAACCTGTATTGGAAGACTTTGAAGTTACCATTGGCAAACTTTGAAGTTGCTGTTGTCAAACTGTATTGTAAAACTTTGAAGCTGCTATTTCCAAACTTCGAACTCGCTGTTGTCAATCTGTAATGTAAAACCCTGAAGTTGCTGTTGTGGAACTCTATTGTAAAACTTTGAAGTTGCCATTCACAAAATGTTGAAGTTGCCACTGTAAAACTTAAGTTGCCACGGTAAAACTGTAGTATCAAACGTTGAAGTTGCCACCGTAAAATGTTGAAGTTGCCACGGTAAAACTGTAGTATCAAACATTGAAGTTGCCACCGTAAAATGTTGAAGTTGCCACCATAAAACTGTAGTATCAAACGTTGAAGTTGCCACTGTAAAACCGTGAAGTTGCCACTGTAAAACTTTGAAGTTGCTGCTGTAATACTCTACCGTCAAACTTTGATGTTGCCATGGGCAAACTGTGAATTTGCAATTGTGAAACTGTATTGTAAAACTTTGAAGTTGCAATTTCCAAACTTTGAACTCGCTGTTGTGAATCTTTATTGTAAAACTTTGAAGTTGCTATTTCCAAACTTTGAACTCGCTGTTGTGAATCTGTATTGTAAAACTTTGAAGTTGCTATTTCCAAACTTTGAACTCGCTGTTGTGAATCTGTATTGTAAAACTTTGAAGTTGCTATTTCCAAACTTTGAACTCGCTGTTGTCAAACTGTATTGTAAAACTTTGAAGTTGCTATTTCCAAACTTTGAACTCGCTGTTGTCAAACTGTATTGTAAAACTTTGAAGTTGCTATTTCCAAACTTTGAACTCGCTGTTGTCAAACTGTATTGTAAAACTTTGAAGTTGCTATTTCCAAACTTTGAACTCGCTGTTGTCAAACTGTATTGTAAAACTTTGAAGTTGCTATTTCCAAACTTTGAACTCGCTGTTGTCAAACTGTATTGTAAAACTTTGAAGTTGCTATTTCCAAACTTTGAACTCGCTGTTGTCAAACTGTATTGTAAAACTTTGAAGTTGCTGTTGTGGAACTCTATTGTAACACGTTGAAGTGGCCACTCACAAACGTTGAAGTGGCCACGGTAAAGCTATAGTATCAAACGTTGAAGTGGCCACTCACAAACGTTGAAGTGGCCACGGTAAAGCTATAGTATCAAACGTTGAAGTGGCCACTCACAAACGTTGAAGTGGCCACGGTAAAGCTATAGTATCAAACGTTGAATTGGCCACTCACAAACGTTGAAGTGGCCACGGTAAAACTGTATTATCAAATGTTGAAGTTGCCAGTGTAAAACGTTGACGTTGCCTCTGTAAAACTGTATTATCAAACTTCGAAGTTGGTCTTGTAAAACTTTGAAGTTGCCACTGTAAAAAATTTGCAGTTGCTGTTGTAGTACTGCACTATTAAACTTTGATGTTGCCATTCTAAAACTTTGAAGTTGCTGTTCTCAAAATGTACTGTAAAACTTTGAAGTTGCTGTTGTAAATCTTGGCATTACTATTGTGAAACTGTATTGTGAAACTTTGAAGTTGCTGTTGTTAACCAGTATTGTGAAACTTTGAACTTGCCATTGGCAAACTTTGAAGTTGCTGTTGTCCAACTGTGTTGTAAAACTTCAAAGTTCCTGTTTTAGAAGGGTGTTGTAAAACTTTGAAGTTGCTGTTGTAGAACTGTATTGTAAAACTTTGAAGTTGCTATTTGCAAACTCGGAAGTTGCTGTTGTCAAACTGTGTTGTAAAACTGTGAAGTTGCAATTGTGAACCTGTATTGGAAGACTTTGAAGTTACCATTGGCAAACTTTGAAGTTGCAGTCGTGAACCTGTATTGGAAGACTTTGAAGTTGCTATTTCCAAACTTTGAACTTACTGTTGTGTAACTCTATTGTAAAACGCTGAAGTTGCTGTTGTGCAACTCTATTGTAAAACGTTGCAGTTGCTGTTGTGCAACTCTATTGTAAAACGGTGACGTTGCTGTTGTGAAACTCTATTGTAAAACCTTGACGTTGCTGTTGTGCAACTCTATTGTAAAACGCTGAAGTTGCTGTTGTGCAACTCTATTGTAAAACGTTGCAGTTGCTGTTGTGCAACTCTATTGTAAAACGGTGACGTTGCTGTTGTGAAACTCTATTGTAAAACCTTGACGTTGCTGTTGTGCAACTCTATTGTAAAACGGTGATGTTGCTGTTGTGCAACTCTATTGTAAAACGTTGACGTTGCACTGTAAAACGTTGAAGTTGCTGTTGTCAAACTGTATTGTAAAACCCTGAAGTTGCTGTTGTGGAACTGTATTGTAAAACGTTGAAGTTGCTGTTGTGGAACTGTATTGTAAAACCCTGAAGTTGCTGTTGTGGAACTGTATTGTAAAACCCTGAAGTTGCCACGGTAAATCTCTGAAGTTGCTGTTGTCAAACTGTATTGTAAAACTTTGAAGCTGCTATTTCCAAACTTCGAACTCTCTGTTGTCAAACTGTAATGTAAAACCCTGAAGTTGCTGTTGTGGAACTCTATTGTAAAACTTTGAAGTGGCCATTCAGAAACGTTGAAGTTGCCACTGTAAAACTTAAGTTGCCATGGTAAAACTGTAGTATAAAACGTTGAAGTTGCCACCGTAAAACTGTAGTATCAATTGTTGAAGTTGCCACTATAAAACGCTGAAGTTGCCACTGTGCAACTGTGAAGTTGCTGTTGTGGAACTGTATTGTAAAGCCTTGATTTTGCCACGGTAAAACCTTGAAGTTGTTGTTGTGGAACTCTATGGTAAAACCTTGAAGTTGCCATGGTAAAACGTTGAAGTTGCCACTGTAAAACTTTGAAGTTGCTGTTGTAATACTGTACCGTGAAACTTTGATGTTGCCATTGGCAAGGTGTGAAGTTGCAGTTGTGAACCTGTATTGGAAGACTTTGAAGTTACCATTGGCAAACTTTGAAGTTGCTGTTGTGAAACTGTATTGTAAAACGTTGAAGCTGCTATTTCCAAACTTTGAACTCTCTGTTGTCAAACTGTAATGTAAAACTTTGAAGTTGCTGTTGTGGAACTCTATTGTAAAACTTTGATGTTGCCACTGTAAAACTTTGAAGTTGCCACTGTAAAACTGTAGTATGAAACGCTCAAGTTGCCACTGTAAAACGCTCAAGTTGCCACTGTAAAACGCTGAAGTTGCTGTTGTGGAACTGTATTGTAAAACCCTGAAGTTGCTGTTGTGGAACTGTATTGTAAAACCCTGAAGTTGCTGTTGTGGAACTGTACTGTAAAACCTTGAAGTTGCTGTTGTGGAACTGTATTGTAAAACCCTGAAGTTGCTGTTGTGGAACTGTATTGTAAAACCCTGAAGTTGCTGTTGTGGAACTGTATTGTAAAACCCTGAACTTGCTGTTCTGGAACTGTATTGTAAAACCCTGAAGTTGCTGTTGTGGAACTGTATTGTAAAACCCTGAAGTTGCCACGGTAAAACCCTGAAGTTGCCACGGTAAAACTATAGTATCAAACTTTGAAGTTGCCACTGTAAAACCTTGAAGTTGCTGTTGTGAAACTGTATTGTAAAACTCTGAGGTTGCTACTGTAAAACTCTGAGGTTGCCACTGTAAAACTCTGAGGTTGCAATTGTGAACCTGTATTGGAAGACTTTGATGTTGCCATTGGCAAACTTTGAAGTTGCAGTCGTGAACCTGTATTGGAAGACTTTGAAGTTGGTATTTCCAATCTTTGAACTTACTGTTTTGCAACTCTATTGTAAAACTTTGAAGTTGCTGTTGTGCAACTCTATTGTAAAATGGTGATGTTGCCATGGTAATACTGTAGTATCAAACACGGAAGTTGCCACGGTAATACTGTAGTATCAAACACTGAAGTTGCCACTGTAGAACACTGAAGTTGCCGTTGTAATACTGTACTGTCAAACTTTGATGTTGCCATTGGCAAACTGTGAAGTTGCCATTGTGAACCTGTACTGGAAGACTTTGAAGTTACCATTGGCAAACTTTGAAGTTGCTGTTGTCAAACTGTATTGTAAAACTTGGAAGCTGCTATTTCCAAACTTCGAACTCGCTGTTGTCAATCTGTAATGTAAAACGTTGAAGTTGCTGTTGTGGAACTCTATTGTAAAACTTTGAAGTTGCCATTCACAAAATGTTGAAGTTGCCACTGTAAAACTTAAGTTGCCACGGTAAAACTGTAGTATCAAACGTTGAAGTTGCCACCGTAAAATGTTGAAGTTGCCACGGTAAAACTGTAGTATCAAACATTGAAGTTGCCACCGTAAAATGTTGAAGTTGCCACCATAAAACTGTAGTATCAAACGTTGAAGTTGCCACTGTAAAACCGTGAAGTTGCCACTGTAAAACTTTGAAGTTGCTGCTGTAATACTCTACCGTCAAACTTTGATGTTGCCATGGGCAAACTGTGAATTTGCAATTGTGAAACTGTATTGTAAAACTTTGAAGTTGCAATTTCCAAACTTTGAACTCGCTGTTGTGAATCTGTATTGTAAAACTTTGAAGTTGCTATTTCCAAACTTTGAACTCGCTGTTGTCAAACTGTATTGTAAAACTTTGAAGTTGCTATTTCCAAACTTTGAACTCGCTGTTGTCAAACTGTATTGTAAAACTTTGAAGTTGCTATTTCCAAACTTTGAACTCGCTGTTGTCAAACTGTATTGTAAAACTTTGAAGTTGCTATTTCCAAACTTTGAACTCGCTGTTGTCAAACTGTATTGTAAAACTTTGAAGTTGCTATTTCCAAACTTTGAACTCGCTGTTGTCAAACTGTATTGTAAAACTTTGAAGTTGCTGTTGTGGAACTCTATTGTAAAACGTTGAAGTGGCCACTCACAAACGTTGAAGTGGCCACGGTAAAGCTATAGTATCAAACGTTGAAGTGGCCACTCACAAACGTTGAAGTGGCCACGGTAAAGCTATAGTATCAAACGTTGAATTGGCCACTCACAAACGTTGAAGTGGCCACGGTAAAACTGTATTATCAAATGTTGAAGTTGCCAGTGTAAAACGTTGACGTTGCCTCTGTAAAACTGTATTATCAAACTTCGAAGTTGGTCTTGTAAAACTTTGAAGTTGCCACTGTAAAAAATTTGCAGTTGCTGTTGTAGTACTGCACTATTAAACTTTGATGTTGCCATTCTAAAACTTTGAAGTTGCTGTTCTCAAAATGTACTGTAAAACTTTGAAGTTGCTGTTGTAAATCTTGGCATTACTATTGTGAAACTGTATTGTGAAACTTTGAAGTTGCTGTTGTTAACCAGTATTGTGAAACTTTGAACTTGCCATTGGCAAACTTTGAAGTTGCTGTTGTCCAACTGTGTTGTAAAACTTCAAAGTTCCTGTTTTAGAAGGGTGTTGTAAAACTTTGAAGTTGCTGTTGTAGAACTGTATTGTAAAACTTTGAAGTTGCTATTTGCAAACTCGGAAGTTGCTGTTGTCAAACTGTGTTGTAAAACTGTGAAGTTGCAATTGTGAACCTGTATTGGAAGACTTTGAAGTTACCATTGGCAAACTTTGAAGTTGCAGTCGTGAACCTGTATTGGAAGACTTTGAAGTTGCTATTTCCAAACTTTGAACTTACTGTTGTGTAACTCTATTGTAAAACGCTGAAGTTGCTGTTGTGGAACTCTATTGTAAAACGTTGCAGTTGCTGTTGTGCAACTCTATTGTAAAACGGTGACGTTGCTGTTGTGAAACTCTATTGTAAAACCTTGACGTTGCTGTTGTGCAACTCTATTGTAAAACGGTGATGTTGCTGTTGTGCAACTCTATTGTAAAACGTTGACGTTGCACTGTAAAGCGTTGAAGTTGCTGTTGTCAAACTGTATTGTAAAACCCTGAAGCTGCTGTTGTGGAACTGTATTGTAAAACCCTGAAGCTGCTGTTGTGGAACTGTATTGTAAAACGTTGAAGTTGCTGTTGTGGAACTGTATTGTAAAACCCTGAAGTTGCTGTTGTGGAACTGTATTGTAAAACCCTGAATTTGCCACGGTAAATCTCTGAAGTTGCTGTTGTCAAACTGTATTGTAAAACTTTGAAGCTGCTATTTCCAAACTTCGAACTCTCTGTTGTCAAACTGTAATGTAAAACCCTGAAGTTGCTGTTGTGGAACTCTATTGTAAAACTTTGAAGTGGCCATTCAGAAACGTTGAAGTTGCCACTGTAAAACTTAAGTTGCCATGGTAAAACTGTAGTATAAAACGTTGAAGTTGCCACCGTAAAACTGTAGTATCAATTGTTGAAGTTGCCACTGTAAAACGCTGAAGTTGCCACTGTGCAACTGTGAAGTTGCTGTTGTGGAACTGTATTGTAAAGCCTTGATTTTGCCACGGTAAAACCTTGAAGTTGTTGTTGTGGAACTCTATGGTAAAACCTTGAAGTTGCCATGGTAAAACGTTGAAGTTGCCACTGTAAAACTTTGAAGTTGCTGTTGTAATACTGTACCGTGAAACTTTGATGTTGCCATTGGCAAGGTGTGAAGTTGCAGTTGTGAACCTGTATTGGAAGACTTTGAAGTTACCATTGGCAAACTTTGAAGTTGCTGTTGTGAAACTGTATTGTAAAACGTTGAAGCTGCTATTTCCAAACTTTGAACTCTCTGTTGTCAAACTGTAATGTAAAACTTTGAAGTTGCTGTTGTGGAACTCTATTGTAAAACTTTGATGTTGCCACTGTAAAACTTTGAAGTTGCCACTGTAAAACTGTAGTATGAAACGCTCAAGTTGCCACTGTAAAACGCTCAAGTTGCTGTTGTGGATCTGTATTGTAAAACGTTGAAGTTGCTGTTGTGGAACTGTATTGTAAAACCCTGAAGTTGCTGTTGTGGAACTGTATTGTAAAACTTTGAAGTTGCTGTTGTGGAACTGTATTGTAAAACGTTGAAGTTGCTGTTGTGGAACTGTATTGTAAAACCCTGAAGTTGCTGTTGTGGAACTGTATTGTAAAACCCTGAACTTGCTGTTGTGGAACTGTATTGTAAAACCCTGAAGTTGCTGTTGTGGAACTGTATTGTAAAACCCTGAAGTTGCCACGGTAAAGCCCTGAAGTTGCCACGGTAAAACTATAGTATCAAACTTTGAAGTTGCCACTGTAAAACCTTGAAGTTGCTGTTGTGAAACTGTATTGTAAAACTCTGAGGTTGCTACTGTAAAACTCTGAGGTTGCCACTGTAAAACTCTGAGGTTGCAATTGTGAACCTGTATTGGAAGACTTTGATGTTGCCATTGGCAAACTTTGAAGTTGCAGTCGTGAACCTGTATTGGAAGACTTTGAAGTTGGTATTTCCAATCTTTGAACTTACTGTTTTGCAACTCTATTGTAAAACTTTGAAGTTGCTGTTGTGCAACTCTATTGTAAAATGGTGATGTTGCCATGGTAATACTGTAGTATCAAACACGGAAGTTGCCACGGTAATACTGTAGTATCAAACACTGAAGTTGCCACTGTAGAACACTGAAGTTGCCGTTGTAATACTGTACTGTCAAACTTTGATGTTGCCATTGGCAAACTGTGAAGTTGCCATTGTGAACCTGTATTGGAAGACTTTGAAGTTACCATTGGCAAACTTTGAAGTTGCTGTTGTCAAACTGTATTGTAAAACTTTGAAGCTGCTATTTCCAAACTTCGAACTCGCTGTTGTCAATCTGTAATGTAAAACGTTGAAGTTGCTGCTGTGGAACTCTATTGTAAAACTTTGAAGTTGCCATTCACAAAATGTTGAAGTTGCCACTGTAAAACTTAAGTTGCCACGGTAAAACTGTAGTATCAAACGTTGAAGTTGCCACCGTAAAATGTTGAAGTTGCCACCATAAAACTGTAGTATCAAACGTTGAAGTTGCCACTGTAAAACCGTGAAGTTGCCACTGTAAAACTTTGAAGTTGCTGCTGTAATACTCTACCGTCAAACTTTGATGTTGCCATGGGCAAACTGTGAATTTGCAATTGTGAAACTGTATTGTAAAACTTTGAAGTTGCTATTTCCAAACTTTGAACTCGCTGTTGTCAAACTGTATTGTAAAACTTTGAAGTTGCTATTTCCAAACTTTGAACTCGCTGTTGTCAAACTGTATTGTAAAACTTTGAAGTTGCTGTTGTGGAACTCTATTGTAACACGTTGAAGTGGCCACTCACAAACGTTGAAGTCGCCACGGTAAAGCTATAGTATCAAACGTTGTAGTGGCCACTCACAAACGTTGAAGTGGCCACGGTAAAGCTATAGTATCAAACGTTGAAGTGGCCACTCACAAACGTTGAAGTGGCCACGGTAAAACTGTATTATCAAATGTTGAAGTTGCCAGTGTAAAACGTTGACGTTGCCTCTGTAAAACTGTATTATCAAACTTCGAAGTTGGTCTTGTAAAACTTTGAAGTTGCCACTGTAAAAAATTTGCAGTTGCTGTTGTAGTACTGCACTATTAAACTTTGATGTTGCCATTCTAAAACTTTGAAGTTGCTGTTCTCAAAATGTACTGTAAAACTTTGAAGTTGCTGTTGTAAATCTTGGCATTACTATTGTGAAACTGTATTGTGAAACTTTGAAATTGCTGTTGTTAACCAGTATTGTGAAACTTTGAACTTGCCATTGGCAAACTTTGAAGTTGCTGTTGTCCAACTGTGTTGTAAAACTTCAAAGTTCCTGTTTTAGAAGGGTGTTGTAAAACTTTGAAGTTGCTGTTGTAGAACTGTATTGTAAAACTTTGAAGTTGCTATTTGCAAACTCGGAAGTTGCTGTTGTCAAACTGTGTTGTAAAACTGTGAAGTTGCAATTGTGAACCTGTATTGGAAGACTTTGAAGTTACCATTGGCAAACTTTGAAGTTGCAGTCGTGAACCTGTATTGGAAGACTTTGAATTTGGTATTTCCAATCTTTGAACTTGCTGTTGTGCAACTGTATTGTAAAACCTTGACGTTGCTGTTGTGCAACTCTATTGTAAAACGTTGCAGTTGCTGTTGTGCAACTCTATTGTAAAACCTTGACGTTGCTGTTGTGCAACTCTATTGTAAAACCTTGACGTTGCCACGGTAATACTGTTGTATCAAAAACTGAAGTTGCCACGGTAATACTGTAGTATCAAACACTGAAGTTGCCACGGTAAAACTGTAGTATCAAACACTGAAGTTGCCACGGTAAAACTGTAGTATCAAACACTGAAGTTGCCACGGTAAAACTGTAGTATCAAACACTGAAGTTGCCACTGTAGAACACTGAAGTTGCCGTTGTAATACTGTACTGTCAAACTTTGATGTTGCCATTGGCAAACTGTGAAGTTGCAATTGTGAACCTGTATTGGAAGACTTTGAAGTTACCATTGGCAAACTTTGAGGTTGCTGTTGTCAAACTGTATTGTAAAACTTGGAATCTGCTATTTCCAAACTTCGAACTCGCTGTTGTCAAACTGTATCGTAAAAATTTGAAGTTGCTGTTGTGGAACTGTATTGTAAAACTTTTAAGTGGCCATTCAGAAACGTTGAAGTTGCCACTGTAAAACTTAAGTTGCCATGGTAAAACTGTAGTATAAAACGTTGAAGTTGCCACCGTAAAACGTTGAAGTTGCCACCGTAAAACTGTAGTATCAATCGTTGAAGTTGCCACTGTAAAACGCTGAAGTTGCTGTTGTGCAACTGTGAAGTTGCTGTTGTGGAACTGTATTGTAAAACTTTGAAGTTGCTATTTCCAAACTTTGAACTCTCTGTTATCAAACTGTATTGTAAAACGCTGAAGTTGCCGTTGTGGAACTGTACTGTAAAACGCTGAAGTTGCCGTTGTGGAACTGTACTGTAAAACGCTGAAGTTGCCGTTGTGGAACTGTACTGTAAAACGCTGAAGTTGCCGTTGTGGAACTGTACTGTAAAACGCTGAAGTTGCCGTTGTGGAACTGTACTGTAAAACGCTGAAGTTGCCGTTGTGGAACTGTACTGTAAAACGCTGAAGTTGCCGTTGTGGAACTGTACTGTAAAACGCTGAAGTTGCCGTTGTGGAACTGTACTGTAAAACGCTGAAGTTGCCATTGGCAAACTGTGAAGTTGCAGTTGTGAACCTGTATTGGAAGACTTTGAAGTTACCATTGGCAAACTTTGAAGTTGCTGTTGTCAAACTGTATTGTAAAACTTTGAAGTTGCTATTTCCAAACTTTGAACTCTCTGTTGTCAAACTGTATTATAAAACTTTGAAGTTGCTGTTGTGGAATGCTATTGTAAAACTTTGAAGTTGCCACGGTAAAACTTTGAAGTTGCCACTGTAAAACTGTAGTATCAAACGCTCAAGTTGCCACTGTAAAACGCTGAAGTTGCCACTGTAAAACGCTCAAGTTGCCACTGTAAAACGCTGACGTTGCTGTTGTGGAACTGTATAGTAAAACGCTGAAGTTGCTGTTGTGGAACTGTATTGTAAAACTTTGAAGTTGCTGTTGTGGAACTGTATTGTAAAACCCTGAAGGTGCTGTTGTGGAACTGTATTGTAAAACCCTGAAGTTGCTGTTGTGGAACTGTATTGTAAAACCCTGAAGGTGCTGTTGTGGAACTGTATTGTAAAACCCTGAAGTTGCTGTTGTGGAACTGTATTGTAAAACCTTGAAGTTGCCATGGTAAAACCGTGAAGTTGCCACTGGCAAACTGTGAAGTTGCTGTTGTAATACTGTACTGTCAAACTTTGATATTGCCATGGGCAAACTGTGAAGTTGCAATTGTGAAACGGTATTGTAAAATTTGAAGTTGCTATTTCCAAACTTTGAACTCGCTGTTGTGAAACTCTATCGTAAAACTTTGAAGTTGCTGTTGTGGAACTGTATTGTAAAACTTTGAAGTTGCTGTTGTGGAACTGTATTGTAAAACCCTGAAGTTGCTGTTGTGGAACTGTATTGTAAAACCTTGAAGTTGCCATGGTAAAACCGTGAAGTTGCCACTGGCAAACTGTGAAGTTGCTGTTGTAATACTGTACTGTCAAACTTTGATATTGCCATGGGCAAACTGTGAAGTTGCAATTGTGAAACGGTATTGTAAAATTTGAAGTTGCTATTTCCAAACTTTGAACTCGCTGTTGTGAAACTCTATCGTAAAACTTTGAAGTTGCTGTTGTGGAACTCTATTGTAAAACTTTTAAGTGGCCATTCACAAACGTAGAAGTTGCCTCTGTAAAACTTAAGTTGCCACCGTAAAACTGTAGTATCAAACCTTGAAGTTGCCACCGCAAATCGTTGAAGTTGCCACCGTAAAACTGTAGTATCAAACGCTGAAGTTGCCACTGTAAAATGCTGAAGTTGCCACTGTGCAACTTTGAAGTTGCTGTTGTCGAACTGTATTGTAAAAGCTTGAAGTTGCCACGGTAAAACCCTGAAGTTGTTGTTGTGGAACTCTATTGTAAAACGTTGAAGTTGCCATTGTAAAACGTTGAAGTTGCCACTGTAAAACTTTGAAGTTTCTGTTGTAATACTGTACCGTGAAACTTTGATGTTGCCATTGGCAAGCTGTGAAGTTGCAATTGTGAACCTGTATTGTAAAACTTTGAAGTTGCCATTGGCAAATTTTGAGGTTGCTGTTGTGAAACTGTATTGTAAAACTTTGAAGTTGCTATTTCCAAACTTTGAACTCTCTGTTGTCAAACTGTAATGTAAAACTTTGAAGTTGCTGTTGTGGAACGCTATTGTAAAACCTTGACGTTGCTGTTGTGCAACTCTATTGTAAAACATTGACATTGCACTGTAAAACATCGAAGTTACTGTTATCAAACTGTATTGTAAAACCTTGAAGTTGCCACGGTAAAACTGTAGTATCAGACGCTGAAGTTGCCACTGTAGAACGCTCAAGTTGCCACTGTAAAACGCTCAAGTTGCCACTGTAAAACGCTCAAGTTGCCACTGTAAAACGCTGAAGTTGCTGTTGTGGAACTGTATTGTAAAACTTTGAAGTTGCTGTTGTGGAACGTATTGTAAAACTTTGAAGTTGCTGTTGTGGAACTGTATTGTAAAACCCTGAAGTTGCTGTTGTGGAACTGTATTGTAAAACTTTGAAGTTGCTGTTGTGGAACGTATTGTAAAACCCTGAAGTTGCTGTTGTGGAACTGTATTGTAAAACCCTGAAGTTGCTGTTGTGGAACTGTATTGTAAAACCCTGAAGTTGCTGTTGTGGAACTGTATTGTAAAACCCTGAAGTTGCTGTTGTGGAACTGTATTGTAAAACCCTGAAGTTGCTGTTGTGGAACTGTATTGTAAAACCCTGAAGTTGCTGTTGTGGAACTGTATTGTAAAACCCTGAAGTTGCTGTTGTGGAACTGTATTGTAAAACCCTGAAGTTGCTGTTGTGGAACTGTATTGTAAAACCCTGAAGTTGCTGTTGTGGAACTGTATTGTAAAACCCTGAAGTTGCTGTTGTGGAACTGTATTGTAAAACCCTGAAGTTGCTGTTGTGGAACTGTATTGTAAAACCCTGAAGTTGCTGTTGTGGAACTGTATTGTAAAACCCTGAAGTTGCTGTTGTGGAACTGTATTGTAAAACCCTGAAGTTGCTGTTGTGGAACTGTATTGTAAAACCCTGAAGTTGCTGTTGTGGAATTGTATTGTAAAACCCTGAAGTTGCTGTTGTGGAACTGTATTGTAAAACCCTGAAGTTGCTGTTGTGGAACTGTATTGTAAAACCCTGAAGTTGCTGTTGTGGAACTGTATTGTAAAACCCTGAAGTTGCTGTTGTGGAACTGTATTGTAAAACCCTGAAGTTGCTGTTGTGGAACTGTATTGTAAAACCCTGAAGTTGCTGTTGTGGAACTGTATTGTAAAACCCTGAAGTTGCTGTTGTGGAACTGTATTGTAAAACCCTGAAGTTGCTGTTGTGGAACTGTATTGTAAAACCCTGAAGTTGCTGTTGTGGAACTGTATTGTAAAACCCTGAAGTTGCTGTTGTGGAACTGTATTGTAAAACCCTGAAGTTGCTGTTGTGGAACTGTATTGTAAAACCCTGAAGTTGCTGTTGTGGAACTGTATTGTAAAACCCTGAAGTTGCTGTTGTGGAACTGTATTGTAAAACCCTGAAGTTGCTGTTGTGGAACTGTATTGTAAAACCCTGAAGTTGCTGTTGTGGAACTGTATTGTAAAACCCTGAAGTTGCTGTTGTGGAACTGTATTGTAAAACCCTGAAGTTGCTGTTGTGGAACTGTATTGTAAAACCCTGAAGTTGCTGTTGTGGAACTGTATTGTAAAACCCTGAAGTTGCTGTTGTGGAACTGTATTGTAAAACCCTGAAGTTGCTGTTGTGGAACTGTATTGTAAAACCCTGAAGTTGCTGTTGTGGAACTGTATTGTAAAACCCTGAAGTTGCTGTTGTGGAACTGTATTGTAAAACCCTGAAGTTGCCACGGTAAATCTCTGAAGTTGCTGTTGTGGAACTGTATTGTAAAACTTTGAAGTTGCTATTTCCAAACTTTGAAGTCGCTGTTGTCAATCTGTATTGTAAAACTTTGAAGTTGCTGTTGTGGAACTCTATTGTAAAACTTTGAAGTTGCCATTCACAAAATGTTGAAGTTGCCACTGTAAAACTTAAGTTGCCACGGTAAAACTGTAGTATCAAACGTTGAAGTTGCCACTGTAAAACGTTGAAGTTGCCACGGTAAAACTGTATTATCAAACGTTGAAGTTGCCACTGTAAAATGTTGAAGTTGCCACGGTAAAACTGTATTATCAAACGTTGAAGTTGCCACTGTAAATCTGTATTATCAAACTGCGAAGTTGGTATTGTAAAACTTTGAAGTTGCCACTGTAAAAAGTTGCAGTTGCTGTTGTAATACTGCACCATTAAACTTTGATGTTGCCATTCTAAGACTTTGAAGTTGCTGTTCTCAAAATGTATTGTAAAACTTTGAAGTTGCTGTTGTTAACCAGTATTGTGAAACTTTGAACTTGCCATTGGCAAACTTTGAAGTTGCTGTTGTCCAACTGTGTTGTAAAACTTCAAAGTTCCTGTTTTAGAAGGGTGTTGTAAAACTTTGAAGTTGCTGTTGTAGGACTGTATTGTAAAACTTTGAAGTTGCTATTTGCAAACTCGGAAGTTGCTGTTGTCAAACTGTGTTGTAAAACTGTGAAGTTGCAATTTTGAACCTGTACTGGAAGACTTTGAAGTTGCCATTGGCAAACTTTGAAGTTGCAGTTGTGAAACTGTATTGTAAATCTTTGAAGTTGCCATTGGCAAACTGAAGTTGCAATTGTGAACCTGTATTGGAAGACTTTGAAGTTACCATTGGCAAACTTTGAAGTTGCTGTTGTGAAACTGTATTGTAAAACTTTCAAGTTGCTATTTCCAAACTTTGAACTCGCTGCTGTGAAACTGTATTGTAAATCTTTGAAGTTGCCACTGTAAATCTTTGAAGTTGCCATTGGCAAACTAAAGTTGCAATTGTGAACCTGTATTGGAAGACTTTGAAGTTACCATTGGCAAACTTTGAAGTTGCTGTTGTGAAACTGTATTGTAAAACTTTCAAGTTGCTATTTCCAAACTTTGAACTCTCTGTTGTCAAACTGTAATGTAAAACTTTGAAGTTGCTGTTGTGTAACTCTATTGTAAACCGTTGAAGTTGCCACTGTAAACCGTTGAAGTTGCCACTGTAAACCGTTGAAGTTGCCACTGTAAACCGTTGAAGTTGCCACTGTAAACCGTTGAAGTTGCCACTGTAAACCGTTGAAGTTGCCACTGTAAACCGTTGAAGTTGCCGTTGTCAAATTGTATTGTAAATCCTTGAAGTTGCCACGGTAAAACGTTGAATTTGCCACGGTAAAACTGTAGTATCAAACGTTGAAGTTGCCACCGTAAAACGTTGAAGTTGCCACCGTAAAAACTTGAAGTTGCCACCGTAAAACCTTGAGGTTGCCACCGTAAAACCTTGAAGTTGCCACCGTAAAACCTTGAAGTTGCCACCGTAAAAACTTGAAGTTTCCACCGTAAAACCTTGAAGTTGCCACGGTAAAACTGTAGTATCAAACGTTGAAGTTGCCACCGTAAAACGTTGAAGTTGCCACCGTAAAACGTTGAAGTTGCCACCGTAAAACGTTGAAGTTGCTGTTGTCAAACTCTATTGTAAAACCTTGAAGTTGCCACTGTAAAACGTTGAAGTTGCTGTTGTCAAACTGTATTGTAAAACCTTGAAGTTGCCACGGTAAAACTGTAGTATCAAACCCTGAATTTGCCACTGTAGAACGCTGAAGTTGCCACTGTAGAACGCTGAAGTTGCTGTTGTGAAACTGTATTGTAAAACTTTGAGGTTGCCATTTGCAAAAATTGAAGTTGCCACTGTAGAACGCTGAAGTTGCCACTGTAGAACGCTGAAGTTGCTGTTATGGAACTGTATTGTAAAACCTTGAAGTTGCCATGTTAAAAGCCTGAAGTTGCTGTTGTGGAACTGTATTGTAAAACCTTGAAGTTGCCACGGTAAATCCCTGAAGTTGCCACATTAAAACCCTGAAGTTGCCACGGTAAAACCCTGAAGTTGCCACGGTATAACCCTGAAGTTGCCACAGTAAAACGTTGAAGTTGCCACCGTAAAACCTTGAAGTTGCCACGGTAAAACGTTGAAGTTGCCACCGTAAAACCTTGAAGTTGCCACGGTAAAACTGTAGTATCAAACGTTGAAGTTGCCACCGTAAAACCTTGAAGTTGCCACGGTAAAACGTTGAAGTTGCCACCGTAAAACCTTGAAGTTGCCACGGTAAAACTGTAGTATCAAACGTTGAAGTTGCCACCGTAAAACCTTGAAGTTGCCACCGTAAAACCTTGAAGTTGCCACCGTAAAACGTTGAAGTTGCTGTTGTCAAACTCTATTGTAAAACCTTGAAGTTGCCACCTTAAAACGTTGAAGTTGCTGTTGTCAAACTGTATTGTAAAACCTTGAAGTTGCCACGGTAAAACCTTGAAGTTGCCACGGTAAAACTGTAGTATCAAACCCTGAATTTGCCACTGTAGAATGCTGAAGTTGCCACTGTAGAACGCTGAAGTTGCTGTTGTGAAACTGTATTGTAAAACTTTGAGGTTGCCATTTGCAAAAATTGAAGTTGCCACTGTAGAACGCTGAAGTTGCCACTGTAGAACGCTGAAGTTGCCACTGTAGAACGCTGAATTTGCTGTTATGGAACTGTATTGTAAAACCTTGAAGTTGCCACGGTAAAAGCCTGAAGTTGCTGTTGTGGAACTGTATTGTAAAACCTTGAAGTTGCCACGGTAAATCCCTGAAGTTGCCACGGTAAATCCCTGAAGTTGCCACATTAAAACCCTGAAGTTGCCACGGTAAAACCCTGAAGTTGCCACGGTAAAACGTTGAAGTTGCCACCGTAAAACCTTGAAGTTGCCACGGTAAAACTGTAGTATCAAACCTTGACGTTGCCACCGTAAAACCTTGACGTTGCCACCGTAAAACCTTGAAGTTGCCACCGTAAAACGTTGAAGTTGCTGTTGTCAAACTCTATTGTAAAACCTTGAAGTTGCCACCGTAAAACGTTGAAGTTGCTGTTGTCAAACTGTATTGTAAAACCTTGAAGTTGCCACTGTAAAACTTTGAAGTTGCTGTTGTCAAACTGTATTGTAAAACCTTGAAGTTGCCACGGTAAAACTTTGAAGTTGCTGTTGTCAAACTGTATTGTAAAACCTTGAAGTTGCCACTGTAAAACTTTGAAGTTGCCACCGTAAAACGTTGAAGTTGCCACGGTAAAATGTACTATCAAACGTTGAAGTTGCCAGCGTAAATCGTTGAAGTTGCCACCGTAAAACCTTGAAGTTGCCACCGTAAAACGTTGAAGTTGCTGTGTCAAACTCTATTGTAAAACCTTGAAGTTGCCAGTGTAAAACGTTGAAGTTGCTGTTGTCAAACTGTATTGTAAAACCTTGAAGTTGCCACGGTAAAACCTTGAAGTTGCCACGGTAAAACTGTAGTATCAAACGCTGAAGTTGCCACTGTAGAACGCTGAAGTTGCCACTGTAGAACGCTGAAGTTGCCACTGTAGAACGATGAAGTTGCTGTTGTGAATCTGTATTGTAAAACTTTGAGGTTGCCATTTGCAAACATTGAAGTTGCCACTGTAGAATGATGAAGTTGCCACTGTAGAACGCTGAAGTTGCTGTTATGGAACTGTATTGTAAAACCTTGAAGTTGCCACGGTAAAACTGTAGTATCAAACGTTGAAGTTGCCACCGTAAAACCTTGAAGTTGCCACCGTAAAACCTTGAAGTTGCCACCGTAAAACGTTGAAGTTGCTGTTGTCAAACTCTATTGTAAAACCTTGAAGTTGCCACTGTAAAACGTTGAAGTTGCTGTTGTCAAACTGTATTGTAAAACCTTGAAGTTGCCACGGTAAAACCTTGAAGTTGCCACGGTAAAACTGTAGTATCAAACCCTGAATTTGCCACTGTAGAACGCTGAAGTTGCCACTGTAGAACGCTGAAGTTGCTGTTGTGAAACTGTATTGTAAAACTTTGAGGTTGCCATTTGCAAAAATTGAAGTTGCCACTGTAGAACGCTGAAGTTGCCACTGTAGAACGCTGAAGTTGCCACTGTAGAACGCTGAATTTGCTGTTATGGAACTGTATTGTAAAACCTTGAAGTTGCCACGGTAAAAGCCTGAAGTTGCTGTTGTGGAACTGTATTGTAAAACCTTGAAGTTGCCACGGTAAATCCCTGAAGTTGCCACGGTAAATCCCTGAAGTTGCCACATTAAAACCCTGAAGTTGCCACGGTAAAACCCTGAAGTTGCCACGGTAAAACGTTGAAGTTGCCACGGTAAAACGTTGAAGTTGCCACCGTAAAACCTTGAAGTTGCCACCGTAAAACGTTGAAGTTGCCACCGTAAAACCTTGAAGTTGCCACGGTAAAACTGTAGTATCAAACCTTGAAGTTGCCACCGTAAAACCTTGAAGTTGCCACCGTAAAACCTTGAAGTTGCCACCGTAAAACCTTGAAGTTGCCACCGTAAAACGTTGAATTTGCTGTTGTCAAACTGTATTGTAAAACCTTGAAGTTGCCACGGTAAAACCTTGAAGTTGCCACGGTAAAACTGTAGTATCAAACGCTGAAGTTGCCACTGTAGAACGCTGAAGTTGCCACTGTAGAACGCTGAAGTTGCTGTTGTGAATCTGTATTGTAAAACTTTGAGGTTGCCATTTGCAAACATTGAAGTTGTCACTGTAGAACGCTGAAGTTGCCACTGTAGAACGCTGAATTTGCTGTTATGGAACTGTATTGTAAAACCTTGAAGTTGCCACGGTAAAGGCCTGAAGTTGCTGTTGTGGAACTGTATTGTAAAACCTTGAAGTTGCCACGGTAAATCCCTGAAGTTGCCACGGTAAATCCCTGAAGTTGCCACGGGAAAAGCCTGAAGTTGCCACGGTAAAAGCCTGAAGTTGCCACGGTAAAACTGTAGTATCAACCGTTGAAGTTGCCATGGTAAAACATTGAAGTTGGCACGGTAAAACATTGAAGTTGCTGTTGTAATACTGTACTGTCAAACTTTGATGTTGCCATTGGCAAGCTGTGAAGTTGGAGTCGTGAACCTGTATTGGAAGTCTTTGAAGTTGCTATGTCCAAACTTTGAACTTACTGTTGTCAAACTGTATTGTAAAACGTTGAAGTTGCTGTTGTGGAACTCTATTGTAAAACGTTGAACTTGCTGTTGTCAAACTGTATTGTAAAACGTTGAAGTTGCTGTTGTGGAACTCTACTGTAAAACGTTGAACTTGCTGTTGTGCAACTCTATTGTAAAACGTTGAAGTTGCTGTTGTGGAACTCTACTGTAAAACGTTGAACTTGCTGTTGTGCAACTCTATTGTAAAACGTTGAAGTTGCTGTTGTGGAACTCTACTGTAAAACGTTGAACTTGCTGTTGTGCAACTCTATTGTAAAACGTTGAAGTTGCTGTTGTGGAACTCTACTGTAAAACGTTGAACTTGCTGTTGTGCAACTCTATTGTAAAACGTTGAAGTTGCTGTTGTGGAACTCTACTGTAAAACGTTGAACTTGCTGTTGTGCAACTCTATTGTAAAACGTTGAAGTTGCTGTTGTGGAACTCTACTGTAAAACGTTGAACTTGCTGTTGTGCAACTCTATTGTAAAACGTTGAAGTTGCTGTTGTGGAACTCTACTGTAAAACGTTGAACTTGCTGTTGTGCAACTCTATTGTAAAACGTTGAAGTTGCTGTTGTGGAACTCTACTGTAAAACGTTGAACTTGCTGTTGTGCAACTCTATTGTAAAACGTTGAAGTTGCTGTTGTGGAACTCTACTGTAAAACGTTGAACTTGCTGTTGTGCAACTCTATTGTAAAACGTTGAAGTTGCTGTTGTGGAACTCTACTGTAAAACGTTGAACTTGCTGTTGTGCAACTCTATTGTAAAACGTTGAGGTTGCCACGGTAAAACTGTATTATCAAACGTTGAAGTTGCCACGGTAAAACTGTATTATCAAACGTTGAAGTTGCCACGGTAAAACTGTATTATCAAACGTTGAAGTTGCCACTGTAAAACGTTGAAGTTGCCACGGTAAAACTGTATTATCAAACGTTGAAGTTGCCACTGTAAAGCTGTATTATCAAGCTGCGAAGTTGGTATTGTAAAACTTTGAAGTTGCCACTGTAAAAAGTTGCAGTTGCTGTTGTAATACTGCACCATTAAACTTTGATGTTGCCATTCTAAGACTTTGAAATTGCTGTTCTCAAAATGTATTGTAAAACTTTGAAGTTGCTGTTGTTAACCAGTATTGTGAAACTTTGAACTTGCCATTGGCAAACTTTGAAGTTGCTGTTGTCCAACTGTGTTGTAAAACTTCAAAGTTCCTGTATTAGAAGTGTGTTGTAAAACTTTGAAGTTGCTGTTGTAGAACTGTATTGTAAAACTTTGAAGTTGCTATTTGCAAACTCGGAAGTTGCTGTTGTCAAACTGTGTTGTAAAACTGTGAAGTTGCAATTGTGAACCTGTATTGGAAGACTTTGAAGTTGCCATTGGCAAACTTTGAAGTTGCTGTTGTGAAACTGTATTGTAAAACTTTCAAGTTGCTATTTCCAAACTTTGAACTCACTGCTGTGAAAATATATTGTAAATCTTTGAAGTTGCCACTGTAAATCTTTGAAGTTGCCATTGGCAAACTGAAGTTGCAATTGTGAACCTGTATTGGAAGACTTTGAAGTTACCACTGGCAAACTTTGAAGTTGCTGTTGTGAAACTGTATTGTAAAACGTTGAAGTTGCTATTTCCACACTTTGAACTCGCTGTTGTCAAACTGTTTTTTAAAACTTTGAAGTTGCTGTTGTGGAACTCTATTGTAAAACGTTGAAGTTGCCACGGTAATACGTTGAAGTTGCCACCGTAAAACGTTGAAGTTGCCGTTGTCAAATTGTATTGTAAATCCTTGAAGTTGCCACGGTAAAACCTTGAAGTTGCCACGGTAAAACTGTAGTATCAAACGTTGAAGTTGCCACCGTAAAACGTTGAAGTTGCCACCGTAAAACGTTGAAGTTGCTGTTGTCAAACTGTATTGTAAAACCTTGAAGTTGCCACTGTAAAACTTTGAAGTTGCTGTTGTCAAACTGTATTGTAAAACCTTGAAGTTGCTGTTGTGGAACTCTATTGTAAAACTTTGAAGTTGGCATTGTAGTACCAAGGTTTCAAATAAGAAAGCAGTAGCAGATGGCACAGTCTTTGGGAGTAAAGAATTAAAAAATCAAGGTAAAAAATTTACTCCCAGGGCAAAATCCAGTTTCTATTGCAACTGTGCAGCACTGCAGCGCTCAGCTTTAAAATTTTCAGCACTACAGCGCCTAGCTCTAAAATTTGTAGCACTGCAGTGCTAAGCTTTAAAATTTGCAGCTCTGCAGCGCTTTAGCTTTAAAATTTGCAGCACTGCAGTGCTTAGCTTTGAAATTTGCAGCACTGCAACGCTTACCTTTGAAATTTGCAGCACTGCAGCGCTTAGCTCTAAAATTTGCATCACTGCAGCGCTTAGCTTTGAAACTTGCGGCACTGCAGCGCTTAGCTTTAAATTTTGCGGCACTGTAGCGCTTAGCTTTGAAATTTGCAGCACTGTAGCACTTAAGCTTGAAATTTGCAGTACTGCAGCGCTTGGCTTTAAAATTTGCAGCAGTGCAGCGCTTAGCTTTGAAATTTGCAGCACTGCAGCGCTTAGCTTTAAAATTTGCAGCACTGCAGCACTTAGCTTGGATTTTGCAGCACTGCAATGTTTAACTTTAAAATTTGCAGCACTGCTGCATTTAAAAATTTGTAATTTAAGTTAAATTAAAAGGTTTTTTTATAAAAAAAAAAAAAGCAACAGGAGGGAATGCTGGACTCCCCAGGACCAAAGAAAAAAAAATTAAAAATAAAAAAATTT